>JAOVVA010000004.1:25146187-25183407 GCA_028565275.1 Leiocassis micropogon | reverse complement strand
GGTGTGTCTATCACCCCAATACAATTGCCTCCCTATCCCAAAAATGTCTGAAGTGAAACAAACACCGTATGTATGACGGTATGTAGGATATGTATCACATATCCCGAACTTATTGTGAGTAGTGTAGTTTTTCTATTAGTTTGCTTAGTGCCCCCTCTTTTAGTTGTTTCATTTCATGTAAAAACACTATTAAAAAAATCATCTGATTGTATAATCTCTTAGTATCAGGCAAATAGAACCTCAGATGAACAACAAATTACTGTATAACTTCTTTCTCCGTGCCATTATTTTTTAAAACAAAAATCAAGCCAAAATGTAAAAAAAAATTTATGTGGCCAATATTAAGTACTCCTATAATTCAGTAGCTAGTAGATCAACCTTTTGCAGCAATAACCTCAAGTAATTGTTTCCTGGATGACTATCAGTCTCACATCATTTTGGTCCATTAATTCCGAACAACATTGCTTCAGTTCTTTGAGGTTTTGGGCCATTTGTTTATGCACAGCTCTCTTAAGGTCTCTTAAGGACTTCGACTAGGCCATTCCAAAATCTTGTTTCTTTAATTTTTCAGCCATTCTGATGTAGATTTTTTAGTGTGCTGTCGGACAGATGGCCTCACATTTGCCTTTAGAATACTTTGGTACGCAAAGGAGTTCATGGTCGCCCAGGCCCTGTGACTGCAAAAACAAGCCAAAAGCCCCCCAACTAACTTTTACAAATGACAGTAGATAGTATGGAACAATCTGAGATTGCTATTGTACACTGCCATTTTCCCTATATGCTCCAATTTCATTAGCATTGTTACAAGCATTTACATGTTGAGTACAAAAGAGCAACAGTTGCATTGTCCTTTTACCATATTTAAATACTTATCTAATTACTACATCTAGTTGCATATTTCATGGAAATTTAAGCAATCACATTATAATTTACTGAAGCACCCACAGTAGGCACACAATTAATAGCAGCAATGTTTGTTCTGGCTGTTTGTCAGGCTCACTACTATAATACCATGCAAGAGAGCTTTAGCTTAAACTTACTTCAGAAATTTGTAGCTTACACCGTTTATTAAATTTGACATCATTTCTAAGTTGCCTTTTTTATTTAATATTGATAACTATTTTTCTAAGTTGGGTCATTTTATTTGAATTCTTCTCCCCCTTCTTTTTTCTTTAGGTAGCTTGTACTTCTGGGTCACTTTTGCTTACCTAAGTTCCCATGTTATTATATGTGCATTAACTTATGGCCTGTTTCTGATGCTAAATTATTCTCCAATACTGTACTTTAATGATTTTTACATACATACACAACTCAAGTACTTGTATGCCTCTGTTAAGCTGGTATTTTTTTTATTACATTATTTAACTAAAAATCCAATTAGGCATAGGATCTATGGAAACAATATATGTATATACAGTATATACAGTGTGTATATATATATATATAATTAAATAATTACTTTTTTAAATTACATTTTTTAATTGAATTAGTGCATTCTTTAAGATTATTAAATTCTAAACATTTTTAATTGGTACAGATACAATTATGTCTTTTCAAAATTTGCTTCCTACAGGTATATTATGCAGGAATAAGACATCTTGGAGATTTTAGAAAGACCCCCGTTTGGCTCTCGAGTTAAGTAAATGTTGCCACAGCGGACCATCCGATCTGCACAACAACTTGCAACGAATTCTACACCAGATGCCCTTCCTGGCGCAACCCTCCCAGTTTATCTGGGCTTGGGACCGGCACTGCATCCAGTGGCTAAAGTTTGGGCATTGGGTGGGAAATTAACCCAGACTTTCTAGGCGAAACCTACCATTGAGCCATCAATCTCATGTTAAGCAAATACTGGAATAAAACACAGCTTAAATTTATTTATCCTTTAAATATTTCAGCTGTTTTCTGACAGATATTTTCTATGCTTTAAATAATCAATGCATATCATTTTGCAAATGTGTGTCCTGTAGTTTAATAAACAATTTCTGCTCAACAAAAGATAAAAGGAATGCTTTTTAAAATGATCTATAACTGACATTTTGCTACTTATTTCAAATGATGTGTCGCTAAAATATTGATGACTACAATTTCACATGAATTAATGGAAAAGGGTACTATTCAACAATACTTTGTTGAATCCCTCACCATGACACTGTGATTGTGTTAAGTGATTCTATCCATCCATCTATCTATCATTTGATATTTAAAAAAATAGGAGGCAGTAAATTTCACACAATTTGAGATAAGACATGTTCAGGCCCTTTTCCTGGAACAGACCCCTGAGAAAAAAAGACATCTATAATCAGCACCCTCCTTCAGCAACAAATGTGTTTTATTTCAGTTTAAAGAAACACATCTGATCATGATGATTACGTGGCATTTTTGCATACACAAAAATCAAACCCTGCAATTGCAATAGAGCTTTGGCAACATGACAGACAGAAAATAACGGAAAGAAAGGGAAGGCAAGAATGAAGTACGCAAATCTCATGGGTTTCAAAAGTGTTTGTCCATCAAACAAATGGAACATTGAAAAATAGAGGGGAGGGGGAGACCTGGAAACGCATTACTACAAGCCAGCTTCATGACTATTAACTTTATACCTGCCATTTTCCATTAACAATCCCATCTTTTATGATTTTTATGTATATGCGCCACTGCTTATTTTTAATCTCCTCATATATTATGTTTCAGTATGCAGCTTTTTCTTTTTCTGCTAACTCCATGTACCTTAACATTATTTTATTTGCTTAAGTGTACATCATTTCAGCCATGTGTGACATCTTTTTAGGCATGTAGAGAAAATACTCCATGTAGCCTGAGAGATCTTCTATAGTGATGTCATCCACATACACGCGTGCCTGTTCGGAGCAGGAGCGTGGTGAGCTGGACATTGATGATGCGGTAACTGTTCTGGTGTTCTGAGCTGCATCTGGAGAACTGGGCTGCTTCCTTTCACACTCAGAAATGACATCGCGCAGACCAGTAAATGAGTAGACCTCCATGCCTTGCCAGTTGGTGCACTGGCACTCACCACTCTCCTGGAGCTGGCACAGAGATTTAAAGTCAGCTGCTGGAGTTTGAATCTCCTCTAAACAACTTTTGGTCCTTTCATCCTTTTCCTTCAAGCTGCTGTCATTGCCAAAGGATGCCACTCTGTTCAGAGGGGAAATTTTACTTTCCAAAGCAATACTGGAGTCATAACCAATGGAACCGAAGATGGGTGAATGGGCACAGGAGGACAAATGCTCCTTCTTATTGGGAACAAGCAGGGAGGTGCTGGTGTCCTCCAGCTCTGTAGAGCTCTTGTGTTTAAATTGAACTTTAGAGCTACAGTAGGTGAATTTGGGTGAGTGTAGGATCGGAGACTTGGACCTTCTGCGTCTCTGGTTTCTTGTTAAGCCCCTGGAAGACTTTCGACTGCATCTGCATTTAAAAATAGAACACATATAAATTATAGTTGCTGGTCACTGCCTGATGGCAGACAAATTTCTCCTATTAAATGTTAATGGGAGGAGGAGGGGGGGATTTGAGTATTGCGCTGTACGTTAATTAACTACACCACTTTTCTAAAGTTTGCAACGAAAATAAATGAAGGTATCAAAATTCGCAGTTGCCTTTAAAAATAAAAATAAATATATAATGTGTATACACACAAACATACAAACAAGTAGACTTAATGGTTTGCCAGAGCTTACTACACTACGTACATACTTTGTAGCACAGTACAATAGATAGGCAACAGAAATAACAAATAACAGATATCTTACCCATGCCAGTTCTCTTTTGGGGAAATAATTTTGGGTTTTGTTCCATCTGTGTTGACTCGGATTCCGGCTTTGGATGCCAAAACCTCACTTACACGCACTGCAGCCACAGAACTAGCAAGATACAGATGCTCAATGAGCTCAACCTATACTAAACAATTTCACCACACAGTTTTTCAAAACAAACATTAAAACCACAACATTTTCTCAAAATCAGTTTAAGAATCAAGACTGTTGCTCCTATTCTGGTAAACCTGACGTTGGAAAATGCATAACTAACATTCCCAAGAAAATGCATAGTCTATTTTTAGTGCATTAAAAATAGGACTTTTTCAGTGAATGCCATGCAGTGCAGTCACTAATGCTGCATGATTTGAATAGTGTTTTATCAAAATAACATTTTTTACCCAAAGGTTGCTGTAATTTGCAACTTAAACAGAAAAATAGATGGTTTACCATGATGTTTTATGTAACAGTTTAAAAGAAGTGTAATTAATGATTACCTTTCAGCATCAACACGAAGCTTTTTAAAGGCAGTCTGTAGTGTTTCCTCTTCACAGTCTTTCTCACTGGGATTCACAGTGTTCATGGTGGTGCCTTACAGGACTTCAAACCTAGGGGACAGTCAATATAACAGCCAAAGGTATAACTGATCAGCTGGTAAATCTTATTAATAGCTTAATTTCTGGAGTTGACTTCTGAAGAAAAATTAAAAGCCAGTTTACTCTAAAATCGTGATTCAAAATAGACTTTTTTTAAAAACTATTTTACATATATATTAAAGATGATCCAGTCAATTGGCTAGTGACCAGAATTAGCTTGCTTTCAGTTTGACTGTCCATGACTGGCCGATTAGCCTAAGATACAAATGATTCTGAATGCGGAAGGTTCCGATTTGTGCAACAGAAAAGCATTTGTATGGCGGTATATTATCAAAAATCGCATGCGTTAAAAGCCTCCAAGATGATTTTTGAGACTTTTAAGGTAAATCGTCTCTGTTTCTTTATAATGTGGTGGTGCATTATAATATGGGTGGTGCATTTCCTATGTGGTAGGAGTGAATTATTTGTTAAATACTGTAATTGTTCTGAAATAATAATTATAGCGGATGACAGAGATATACATGCTGCTCAGTAATAATAATTCTCTTATGCTTAATTAAATTCTAAGTTAAATGTTAAACTTATGTATTTTAAGTTATTTTGTATTTTTGCTAATGTTATAAGAAACGGGCTACATTTAACTAATAATTAAACGTTTTAAAATGTTAACAGAATCAGGGAAAATGTAATATCGGATGATGACATTTATAAAAATTGTGATACACCTAGGTATCGTGATAATATCGCATTGGGAGGTGACTGGTGATTCTATTCCCAAGTACCTAGCATTTTGCCTCCAGTTACAGGACACCAACATCATTTTTACTCCATTTTAATTTGAGTAACTGGCAAAATAAATAAGAAAACATGACGTTTAAAGACATGAGTTCACGCTTTGGAGCTATATTCCCCAAACTTCTTTTTCCACATGTGGTATTAGCAAAAGGGCTATTAACTAGCCACCAGATATAAAGCAGCGGTACTAGCTTTTTCATTAAACACGTCAAAAAAATATTCCGTAATTTCCCATTCACTAAACCTGCTTCAGCTTGCTAGTTACTTGATTATCCAGACACTTGGATTGTTCGATTACTGTTTTTCACTGATATATTACTTAAACACTATTCCTTTAACCGTATTTCATATCAGCTAACGATGTATCTAACGTTTTCTAAAATGAAAAGCTGTTAGGACCTGAACCTAGCTATCTGGCCAAGGTTAACATCAGTCAGGTAAAAGTTAACACTAATTACTCTCTTCACGTTTATTTCCATTCATGAGAACAATCAATCCATCAAACAGCTTAAACACAAAATAAAGTAACTTACTCGCATTTCAAGTACTCCAGGCTTGAGGCTTTTCAAACCCTTATCCTTCAACATCAACCACCGGCGTTACCTATTCTATAATAATAATAATAACAATAACAACTTTATCAGCTCGTGTTAGCTAGCTAGCTAGCTCATATTTTCGAAAATGACAATCAGAACGGCTTTGATAAATTGTAATCCTCAATAGAATCTGACTGGTTATTATGTATGTAGTACATAGTATTTATAATATGCACACAGTTAATACACAGGTACCTCCGTACTAATATTATTAGCTAAACTTCGTGTAAAAATAGCTCGCAACAGTTCTAGACTATTCCTCTAACCTCTTGTTTACACTCGAACTATACAGAGTGACTCTGCAAGAGCGCACATCGCTCTGACGTGGAACGCACGCAGGTTCGTCATAGAGAGGTGACGTCATAGACATTTCCGTCACAGGCGTTAGTCGCTGGATCCGCCATATTGGTACGGGCACGACGGGCTTGTACACATACGACGAGTAAACGGTGAAGCTGCGGTTTTTCCATATAATAAATCACCGTTTGGGGATATAATCTACGTGTAGTATAAAATAAATAAGTAAATAAATAAATAAAAAAGTTTTGCATACTTAGAATTACTTTGTTACGTGGAATCTCAATTGGTAGTCTGTAATTGCTGTAAGGTGCTTCTGTTTCAGGGGTTTCTATCTCCCATCGCCTTGTTTTATAATGTACAGTATATTAGAGGATACCTGCGGCTCCGCCTGCGTGCAGATCCTGTCACGTAACATTACCTACGCATGGAGTGTGCAGTCACCTTGCCGCCGCTCCAACGCTAATGCTGCTCCAATGTTTCAGCAGCCCTTACTTCTGCCTGTCATATGCTCCATCACTGTAGAAGCCCTTGAGAGCTTAGCCTGACGTACCTGTGTTAGACAGCGCTGCCAACTGCCACAATATACATTCAGTGAGGACACTGTTACATTCGGTTGAGGAACGGCTGTGACGGCCACAATATGAAATAAAAGTTGATGGTGATGCTGCCTCTTGTTAAAATCGGAGAGGAACGCTTGTGATGGAACGACTTGTTTAAACAAACAAAGCCACAAAAACGATTTTTGTTTTATATAATAAGATCAGATATAAGAATATAATATAGATATACAGTTCGAAGTTCGAAAATATTCATACCCCTGGCAAATTCTGACTTAAAGTTACTTTTATTCAACCAGCAAGTTTTATTATTATTATTTATTTTTTTTTATTTTAAGAAATGACACAGGCATCTCCCAGAGGATAATAAGACGATGTACAAGAGGCATCATTGTGGAAAAAATATATATCTCATCTTTTATTTTACATTTGAAACAAAAATTGGCATGTCCAAAATTATTCATACCTTTCTCAATAATCAATAGAAAAGCCTTTATTGGCTATTGCAGCAATCAAATGCTTCCTATAATTGCTGACCAGCTTTTTCCATGTCTCCACTGGTATTTTCAATTGGATTTAAGTCCGGACTCTGGTTGGGCCACTGCAATACGTTAATGTTTTTGTCTGCCAACCATTTCTTCACCACTTTTGCTGTGTGTTTTGGGTCGTTGTCCGAGGTGTACCCACAAAGCATACAGGTTTTGTGGCAGCACGGTGGTTTAGTTAGGATATACTGTATAAACTGTAAGCTGTAGGGCCAGCAGAGGGCGCTGTTTATCTATGTGCCCGAAATAGGATCATAACCAAGTAACAACAAACAGAGAATGAAGGCATGGTATACACAGGAAATGACCCTCCTGTTAGTCCTTATTTATTGACTGTGATCATTTAAGATAAAGTCCTGGCATGAGTGATCAGTATCCTTGTCACTTTGAATGTGTAACTGTTTATAATGGCTGTTGGGTAATGGACTCCATGACTTACAGTACATGCTTAATGGCTCTGTTGATTGTTTGGAAATGTAGTCTGATCCCAAATTTGTCAGGAATGTAACAGATTCCTCAGAATCCTGGATGCTTTAGTATGGGTGACTTAGTGAAGGCTTAGTTAAAATTTTTAAAAGACTGGCCAGTAGAGTGATTTCAGTGGAGGCATTTAGCTTTGTTCTTAAAGGGGTGGCCGATTATAAAACTGAATCCAAAAATGATCCAGTGGTAGAAATGAGCAAATCAAAGGAAGTGTTTTAGCTCTTTGAAAGTGGTGGGAACAGCCCAGTCTCTAACTGCACTGACACTTTGTCTTTGTTGGTCAACACCCCCCTCTGACCCTAAAAAAAGGTTACATGTAAGGCTTGCACTTCTCTCTTTACCAAGAGTTTGTATTCCCCAATAAACAGTAAACCTTTTGAATGTAGTTGATGTCGGTGGCAGGAGACTAAATTTAAATGTTGTCTATACGATGACAATGTGATGACAAATCTTCCCAGTATGGCTCTCAGCACATAATTTACAAGACACTGGAATACTGCTGGTGCTTATCAAGGCCTGTATGTCATTAATCATTACTCAAAATTGATCGAGATTTTACTAAAACCTGGTCCCGCTGCTTTCCCTCTCTAATGCACACTAGAATGATTAAATGCACTACGAAAGTCCAGTTTAATGAAGATTATGGCTTGTCTATGCTGTTCCAAAGCTAGCAAGACAAGTGGCAGGAGATAATGATATTTAAACATGACTCCACTTATCAACACAGATAGAATTAATATTTTAAATTAATATAGTTTGTTTGTTTGTTTGTTTTATATGAATAGTAAATTACACTGTCATGTAAATTATGTTATAGTAGAACAACCTATTTCGGAAAAGAAGACATATAATAAGCAAGTGTTAAATCAAAATCAGTTCAAATAAAAATCAAATATTAAGCATTAAAAATGTAATACAGATTTATTGATGTAAAACAGAATTACATGAAATAAAAATAAAAGCATAAACAAAGCAATAAAATTGAATAAAATGAAGTAAAGATTATTCTTTCTAAACTAAATTCTAAATCTAACTGGTAGTCATTATAAGGAAGCCAAGATTGGTGTTATATGTTTCACTTTTTTGCATATTAGTTGGGAAGCAAGCAATAGCATTTTGTACCAATTGTATCCTGTACAGGTCAAAAAGGGTCACTTCCGTCTTATTTTCATTTAAGTGGAGAGAATTAGAAGTCAGCCAATATTAAATTTTGCCATGAACATCAGCAGGGTTTGAATAGAGCTTTCTGACTGGGAGATAAACCGTACTTGTCAGCATGTATGAAGTCTAAGACTTGACTCCAGTGGTACCATGTAAAGGAAAACAAGATATGGGCCTAATATAGATCCCTATAGGAGCCCACAAGTTGCACACAGATACTGGATAACATTGAAATAGGTCTGTAGTTTGACAGAACCAACAGATCTAAGCTAGTGTATTTATTTATTTATTTAAAGAAGTTCTATTACAGAATGTTTGAGATCAAATTCAAGAGAAAAGATCTGAAAGATCACAAATATCATCTATCTTCACTGGTATGCTATAAGGCAGTATTAGATTCAGTGTTTGACCTTTACAATGCATGGGTTCATAGACCAGACAAGGCTAAAGAGTCAATAGTTTTTTAATTTGATTTACCATTTGGGTGACTGATAAATCACTATGCAGAGTAATATTAAAAAGTGGTAATATTAAAAAGTTGTCCTTCCATACTTTGTACATTACCGTTTGGCAGCTGTTGACAGATAAACTCTGATCTAAAAAGCAAGGCTACTCCACCCCTACCACAAGGCCTTGGAGAGGTGAAGACAGCACATTCCGGTGGAAGAATGTGAAAAAAGCAAAAAAGCCTCACCAGCACCCAGCTACATTTCAGTCAAAAAAAAAAAAAAAAAAACTATGCAATTTAAAACAGTCTTTTAAAATAAAATGTTTTAATAGTCAGGGTTCTAGTAAGTGTTGTGATCTTGTGGATCTACCTGGACTCGGAATTCACGCTATACATGGTGTGAATCATGCCGCCTTTATTTCAGAGCTTCTGTATCCAAATGCGCTGGTACACTGTTGCCCCGAGCAATGGAACAAAGCCAGCAGTGCCTGCGGATCACTCTGCTCTGAGCAGCAGAAAGGCTAGCCAGGTGAAATTTAAATTTCACCACTAAATCTCCTCATTTTCCAAGTCAATAAGGATGCCTTCACCAGGGTGAAATAAATGGCATCTGCTTCAAACACTCAGGTGGAGCCAATAATAATAGCAGCAAAAGAGATCAATGGGAGCATTTACTAGTACAGAATTTCTGACCTTCATGTCTTCAAGTAACAACTGACGGTTACTTAATTACCTAATGCCATATGTGTAATTTCACAGTTTTGAAAAAATCCAGTATTTCACCTAGAATTCAATTTTATTTGTATAGCACTTTTAACAATTGTCATTGTCGCAAAGCAGCTTTACATAATAAAAAAGAATTATGGAAGTTTGTATGGAATGTGTATGAATCAAAATGTTAACATAGTCCCTGATGATCAAGCCAAGGGTGACAGTGGCAAGGAAAATCTCCCAGAGATGGCAATAGGAAGAAACCTTGAGAGGAACCAGACTCAACAGGGAACCCATCCTTATTTGGGTGATAACAGATAGCAGGGATTGATCTGCAGTCATAATGTGTGTAAGGAGGCTGAAAGTTCAGTATAGGCTCAGGTAGACTGTAGGAAACTCTGTATCCTGTACTATAGTCACACAATGTATAAGGTGAATGTATATTTAGTGCAGAGTGCAAACAGGGACTCCGGCAGGACTAACTATGACAGCATAATTAAAAGGGAGAGCTAGAAGGAAACACAGACATGAGGGCTCCCTGAGATCTAAAGCGACCAATCATTTCACCGTCAACAAACCTGAGTGATCAATGAGAGTAGGGAAGACAGCATCTAAACATACCAGTTCACTATAATACTCTATGTCCATGAGTCCCCTAGATATGCTCCCTGCACAATTGTTGGCTGACTAATTACTTTTTTGCCCCACTATACTAAATATATTTGTGAATATATTTAATATATATTATTTGAATATATAAATATATATACTCAAATAATATATATATGAAATCTATTCACAAAAATGCTTGGCTAAATAAATAGATTTTTAGCATATACTTAAACACTGAGACTGTGTCTGATTCTTAAACATTAATTTGAAGGCTATCCCATAACTTTGGGGCTTTGTAAGAAAAAGCTCTGCCCCCTGCCAAAAAAAATGTTAAGCAACACAGTCCATTATTACTTTAGGAAATGAAGGTCAGTCAATCTGAGAAATCTAAAATGTATCCCCAAGTGCAGTCAGAAAAACCATCAAATGCTATTATGAAACTGGTTCTCATGAGGACCGTCCCGGGAAAGGATACCAAGAGCTACCACTGCTGCAGAGGATAGGTTTATTAGAATGACCAATCTCAGGAAGCACTTCAGATTAGAGTCCACATAAATGCTTCTCAGAGTTCTATATTTCAACATCCACTGTTCAGAGGAAAATGCACCAGATAAGTCATTAAATCACATGGTAGATCAGTGGAAAACTGTAATCTGTGTGGTTTCCACTGTGAAGCATGCAAGAGGAGGTCTGATGGTGTGAGGATCCTTTGGTGGTGACACTGTTGGTGATGTAATCAACATTGAGAGCACAGGTAACTAGCCTGGCTACCACTTCATTTTGCAGCGACATTCTATTCCATCTGGTTTGCAGTTAGTGGACCATCATTTGTTTTCTAACAGGATAGTTACACCAAACCCACCTCTAGGATACGTAAGAGCTATTTGTCCTATATGGAGAGTGATGGAGTGCTGCATCAGATGACCTGGCTTCCATAAGCACGCAATCTAAATCCAGTTAAGATGGTTTGGGATGAGTTGGACCGGAGAATGAAGGAAAAGCATCCAACAAGTACTCAACTCCTCTAGAAACTCCCTTAAGATTTTTGGAAAACCATTCCAGGAGACTACCTTATGAGGCTGCCTGAGAGAATGCCAAGATTGTGCAAAGTTCTAATCAAAGCAAAAGGTGGCTAATTGGAAGAATTGAAAACAGAGTACTCAATTAGAAAGAGTGTCCAGACTTTTGACTGGTACTTATGTTAATTGTACCAAGGAAGAGCTCAGAAAATAAACCGAATGTCACTTGTTAGGGATTTGCCTAAACCAAACAGTCAAAGATCTGCAGCCATTTCCTGGTTTCAGAAAAATGAGATTCACTCATAAATGTAGTTCCATTTCTGCACTTAATTTTTTTGGGAATTACAATACCTGCAGAGTGAAGCTATAATACAGGTAACTGGCCCCATTTGTGTGGCGCCACTGGGTAAAGGGGGCAGAACAAACTTTTGTCATTCTGTCACATGTTCTGCCATAAAAACTTTGATAAATGGGCTCTATTCTTCTTGAGATATTAACTCATACTCTCCTTTAGGCCTGTATCCAAGAACATGGTAGCTAAATTCCTCTCATGCCTTTATCCTGATTCTCACAAGGAAATCAGTGAAAAGAACATCCTCTCTCATTTTGTGTGTGCGTATGTGTGCGTGTGTGTGTGTTGTTAGCACTTCTCTGGGACTATGATTGGGAGAGAGCCCAGTGCTTGTCATGTAACTACATTTTTATTACTAAACATAATGACAGAAATTATTTAAACCCTTTTTTAAGATATAATATACAAATTGTATATATATATATATATATATATATATATATATTTATACCATATTTCATTTGGCATAACGCAAAATGGTTGTTGCAACTGGCATTCTACACCAACTTAAATGTGGATTTATTGTCCTTGTGATATAAAATCAGACATTTTATTACATTAAGTACAATAACATTGAACAAAAATTTGTGCAATATAATTAAAGCACAATGGAATAAATGAACCTACTGAATGCTTTGAGTGGAAACAACTCCAGAAGAGAACAGTCAGCACTCAAAGGACCCATAAAGTTACAAATAGAAAGTTTTACATGCAAACAAAGCAAAAATAAAATTAAACAACAGAGCAAAGAGACATGAAAACGTTTCCCTACCTGTGACAATACCGGAAGTCAGGCTAACAGGTAACACGCCATATACTTGGCACGAGCACACCCCACATAAAAAGAGAACTACGTGTATTTTATACCATTCTGTTGTTACCAGGTAAAAAGAAAATGGGTGTGAGCCACAGAGGGGTGCCACATACAGCTACACAAGAATACCTACAGTATTTATACTTCATACAGGTATAGGCCAAAATATACTTAAACTAATTTCTGTATGCTTACCAGTTTAAACCAAGTAAACTTAAGTATAATCTTGTTTGCTATATCCCTGAGAAGTATATAAAACAGAGTTACAGATGAGGATTTATTCATAACTGTGCTATTTGGGATCACCTAAATGAGAATAAGTTCACTTTTGAGTCTGGTTCCTCTCAAGGTTTCTTCCTCATCTTGCTTTTATTTTTGTAAAGCTGCTTTGCAACAATGTTCAAAGCAAATTTGTTATCATTGTTAAAAGTTCTAAACAAATAAATTATATTTATATTATTATATTTTTTATTCATTTTCTTTAGTTTATTCGTCTATGACAAGTTTATTTGTAACAAATGTTTGCTAATTTTTTAATGGTTTCTCCACTATTTTCTCCCTTATTTAGTCATAACCAATTTTTGGTTGGGTGGCCTCCATAAAGCTTATTAGCAGGCATAGTATGAAGTGGTAAAAATCTCCTTGTAGATGGCTTTGTTGATTTTCGACTTTATAAAACACAGTGGACCAACACCAACAAATGACATAGCGCCCCAAATCATCGCTGACTGAAAATTTAGAACTGAACAACTTGGATTCTGTGCCTCTTCACTCTTCCCCCAGACTTGATTCCCAAATGAAATGCAAATGTTTTTTTTGTTTTTTTTTTGCTCAGTGGACTTTGGACAACTCAGCAACTGTCCAGTTTTTTTCTCCTTTGCCCAGTAAGATGACCATGGTAAAGGTTTCCTTCCTTTCCTCAAGTTTGTGAATTGGCTTTTCTTGACAATCTTCTTAAGGCTGCAGTCATCCCTGTTGCTCATGCACCTTTTCCTACCAGACTTTTTCCTTCCAGTCAACTTTCCATAAATATTCTTTGACACAGCACTTTGTGAAAAGCAAAACCTTCTGTGGCTTACCCTACTTATGGAGGGAGCCAGTGATCTTCTGGACATCTGTTAAGTCATCAATTTTCCCAATATTTTGTGGTTGTGTGTACTGATCTAGACCAAGAAAAACATGGTATTTATAGTGTATGAATATTAAATATTACTAAGTAGTACTAAGTAATACTAATATTTTATACTGAAAATAAAGTGTTAAAATTTTTGAGGTACTGGCTTTTTTGAGCCATAAACTGTAATTACATTCACCAAAGATTTAAAAGACATTTTGCAACACTGCTTTTGTGGAATTCAAGTGGGTGTATAAATCTGGTGATAAAGTGTTTTGTCCAGTGCTAC
The DNA here is from genome assembly GCA_028565275.1 of Leiocassis micropogon. Classification (NCBI taxonomy): domain Eukaryota; kingdom Metazoa; phylum Chordata; class Actinopteri; order Siluriformes; family Bagridae; genus Leiocassis; species Leiocassis micropogon. The sequence goes on along the minus strand of JAOVVA010000004.1, from coordinate 25,169,242 downwards.
ACTGTTGTGTTATAGACTATTTATTCAATAGGCATAACAGTAGCACTTTTGGGTCCCTTAAGGACCTTTACATTCTGTATGATATTTAAAAGGCAACTTATCTTGTTAATCATAACTTTCTTAGATCCACCCTCTGACAATCTGAACTGTGTTATAGTAAATGTGCAATAACACTACGTAAACTATACTATTGACTCTTCATTATACACTGACATTTATCATTATACACATTCATACTACTTGTATTTCTCAAAAAATGTATGTAATTAAACTACATTTAATTTATATTGTCAGATATGGTGTTGACTACTTACTCATATTACAGCTAATACTCCTAAAGCCATAATATACATAATTTTGTGTGGGAACACATTTCAAGATCTAATGTGTGCCCCTCCTTTTATGTAGGATCTGCCACAAACTGTGCAAGGTTAAAAAAAAAAATCTAAGGGTAAAATCACCAACCAGAGGTTTATTACCATAACATAACATGAATATTAAACTCTCCAACAATCAAAAGCTAAATGTTGTTCTTATACACTTTGCCATATTGCTATATTTCCTTGTCTCACAGCATTTTAGCCATTTTTTTGTTTTTTGTTTTTGTTAAATAAACATATACTGTATAGGGCTCAGGATTGTGCAGTATAGAGTTACAAATCCGTTTTTCATCACAACTTAAGCAATGTAATCAAAATTATTTATATAATTAATATAATAAAATTTTATTTTTACCAACTATCCAAACATGACTGAGCGAAAAAAAAAAAAAGGGTCACATGGGCAAATAAAAAGCACAGATATACATGATTGCATGTTTTTATGGCTGTATTCGTTTATTTCTATGAACAAAAAGAAAATGCACACATAAATGCACCCAAATGCACACATATAGGAATGAAATGTTTCTCTGTTTCACTCAGAAGAAATAGCAAGTCATTGCTGTCTAAGAGGTATTGCCACTGGTTTGGCAGCACATCTGTGACCATATTGTTCAGGTTTCTCCACTCTCAGTTGAAGGTAGTGGAGGCATAGAGGTAGAAATGATGGCCTGTGGTTAATTCACAGAGTGGGTACCATACCGCTTATGAAAGCAACAGAGACCGCTTATGAAAATAATTACTGGGTGGCCCTTTAAAGGAATGTATTCATTATTGAAACTAATATTTTGGAATCAATTTTATGAGGGTTATCAAGAGCACATTTACTGAACTGACCATTTTACACAACTCACAGGAAGAGTGAGAAATCACATCAATTTAAATGGGACAACAGGGCTAATTGCTGCCACATTAATCAGTACAACCCAGGCTCTTGAGTAATGCAGCAGCAATGCATATTTTCAGGATCATGAGTTAGATTTTTCAGGGATGCATCCATAGCCAGTAGCATAGAGAAGGAGCCTGTTTAAATTTTTTTTTTAAATCTCAGTTTGAATGCTGACCCATGCTGAATCACAATCTACTGGAACATTTTATCAGTCACTCAACTCAAGAAGTAACATGCAATGTATAATATTTTAAATGTGTAAATACCTGTGATATTTCTTCCGTTTTTTTTTGTCTCTTGCCAATAGCTAGCTCCCCTCCATCACACAATTATTATCAACTGAGACCTATGATGCCATCTGCCTACTATGCCACAGAGCATCTGAATATAATTGGAGGAAAGTGCTAACTCTCTCATTCATGAGCTCATAGATGTCTACAAATGAGTAGTGTTGCTGTAAATGCCAGGAGAGAGAGAGAGAGAGAGAGAGAGAGAGAGACTAATCCAAATTGGCCACAAAATCATGAGATATATAATGTAATGCATATAAATATATAGATTTATAAATCTATAGATTAAATAAAGGTTATAATAAAAATTAAATATAAAATATGAAATAAATTATTTTAGGCATAGACATGCACATCATGTTTAATAAGAAAATAGTTACTTAGCCATTCATCCTTGTATTCAAGATTTAGAAATTCCAAGACTAGTTTCACCTTTCTTGCAAGTTCATAATGGACAGGAATTGTCTCTAAAACCTTGAACGTCTGTGCAAATTTTAGGTAGTACCTCTTAATTTTGTATCATCAAATCACAAATTTTTTAATTCTTTCTATGCCAACATTGCCTGAGTAACCATCTTCTAGGAGAAAATTTTCATTGCGGTGCAAGTTCGGGGAAAAAAATTCATTGTAATCAGATGATTGGGAGTTAGGATCACTCACATTGTCTGTAGTGAGATGATGACTACTTTTCAATTGCCACTGATTCATAGAAAAAAGTTTTAAGGAAAAGGACCATCCAATCTTTGTACAGATAAAGAAAGCATTATACCAACAATTCTTCAGTTGTTGCAGTCTTACAATCATTATTTGCCATTTCTAGTCTTAAATCTTCTAGTCTAAACTTACAGTAGTGTCACAGTGTGTGTTTAGTGTTTTATATCAGGGAAATACTGCAAGTCAAAATTTTGCAGGGCTCGTTTCTGCAAAGCTGAAGCCAAATTTACTGATAAATATTTGATTTTATATTTAAACTCATTCTACAGAGTAAATAATAGCTCTAATATCAGTTTTTTATTTTCTCAATTACGTTTATTTTACATTAACATTACAATTGACATTAAAAGTGCAATTTAACACATATGCTTCTTAGGTTTTTTTTTTTTTCCAATTCCAGTTCAAGCAGTGCAGTGATAAACACAGGATTCAACCTGAAAATCTGTCAAAAGAACCATTACTTGCACCTAAAATAAAACATTGAAGGAAGAGATTCCAAAATGTTAATAGGCTATGGTTTTCTGCTCCTTGAGGTTGAGAAACAGGGATACTCAAGCACAATTACAGTTCAATCTGTTTAGAGACACGGCCAACAATTACAGGTTTAGCTAATGGTATAATGTTCAGTATTTATGATGGCATAGCATTACACACTAATACAGTAGGTGGTGGCATATTTTACATAATGTTAGTCTGCGTGCCAGTGGAAAGAAATGGGGACGTAGTTATTGAATGGTTCGGATTACAGCTGCTGAGTTTTTTCTACTATAGTTCTTCTGGCTGATATATAAAGGATTTTATGTCAGTTTTAAATTTCATGACAGTTTGACTATGTTACATTTGGATTCAAAACACAGGTAAATTAAAATATAAGCAAGTGATAGCTGACATAGGTGTAGTTTGCTAAATATCAGTTCTGATTTTATGTTAATTCACAGTGATACTGTACTTTAATGTTATTTTGGGAGTGCCTTATACTTTGTGTCATGGCTATTTACACACTCCAACCTTATTGTTAATAACCAAGTCCTTTTAAAAAAAAAGATAAGAATGTCTTTTGAATAGCCTAGTTATTGCTAAAAATATGTAGTGACAGCTAGCTAAATCAGCCAAGTTTATAATAGTCAGTTTCTTATTCTATTAGAATTTGAGCTTTATGCTATATTTACAGTAGATCAATAGACAGTGAATTGACAATTTGAACTAACCCTGACTGACGTTTTATGTTTCTTGTCCTATAGATGGATATAGGAATCATTTTTAAATAGAAAATAACAGGTCATGTGAGAGGACTAAGGTCAAAATGATGCTACCACTCTTCATAGCCCACAGCAACCCAATATCCAGGTAGAAAAATAATTATTAATATGGATCAATATGGACAATTAAAATGTAAAGAAAAAAAAGCAATTAATGTCATACCAATGAAAAACCAATGAAGTTTTTCCCTTTGCCATTGCTGAGTGATCTGTATATTACCATAAATACCGCTGATGGCCTTGTTCTGTGAACCTGTGTTTTTTAGGCTTTCTGGTAAAGAAATGGCTTATACTTGGCTTTTTTTTTCTTGGCTTGCCATTCTACTCACAGCTAGTCATAGTAGTCTGAATTCAAGGGGAGCGCCATTTAAGGAACAAAGAATTCAGGTGAATTGAGACAAACAAAATGCTTATATATATTGAAACTAAAATCAGAAAGGCTGCCTATACCAATGTGTGTGCATGTCTTCTTCTTTTGTTTAATTTCCCAGTGCCCCATTGTACTGCTTACTTTTAAAGCTTTTGCATGACTGGGTCCAACATATACATGACGAATGTCAGTTTTATAAGCTTAAATTATGGTTGATGGAAGTCAATTTATTCTAGTATGTGAATTTCCCTCTTTCATAGTATGGGGGATAAAATTATGGATGTTTTACAAATTCAGGAACTGAAGAATACCATCACTGTAAAAATAAAAAGTAACTTTTATTAAAAAAAGTTAGTAAAAAGAAATTTTTATTAAAGTAAATAAAAATATGTATTAGAAGGCCCTAACTTAATAATGAGTCTATTCAGCAATAGAAGACCACTTAGACCTCATCCACTCATATTTTATTGCTGGCAAGGCAAGCATTTTTGCATTGAAAATGGTAGTCGAGCAGTGAATTCAATATACTGTAATGCTCCTTATGTGTGGCATCCTTCAAGAGTTTTTAAAGGTATCTTTTAAGTCTTTTTAAAAATTATTATTACGTAGCTTTGGTCTTTCATTAAAGTGCAGTTGCAGCTTTCAGTGCTGTTTATTATTTAAAATAACTACTTTCTTTAGTGTGTAAAGAGAAAGAAAATCATCTTGGGAAACTGTTCTCCCTTCTTCCTCACTAAATATCTTCTTCAGTGTCTCTAAAATCAAATACTAGAGTATTAATCGTGTCAGATCAAAAGCCATAATATCTCCTCGATCAACAACCGGTATCCTTTTCCCAAGCATAGTGGTCATCTTTTGTCATCTTGGTCATCTTGTGACTGAAAATGATTCTTCTGACTCCTGCTGATACTTTGATTAATGAAAGTGGTTTCACTTTAAGTGTCTATTAATACAGAGAGCAGTTGCCAAATGTTAAGGTTCTCTGTCAACGACACACACACAGAAACAACCACAGAGATTATTCCAGATGGCTTATTGCAAGTAACTTTAAGTAACATAGCAGATGTTAATCTGTCATTTGAGGTAGGGACTACAGCAAGCTCAGATACCCCTCCATGCCTATATTCATGAAGGCATGTATGCTATTTACTTCTGCAAGCCTCACAATCCAAGTTACAGTTCTTAACACCATGTCTAGGTGCCACTCAGATTGATAACTAGAATTATGAAATTATTTCCATGAAATGTGGTATTTTTATTTTTATTTCATACACAAGGATAAATTCTATTAATGTAATAATTTTGCCCTACCCTCCACACATGCACCTCCTAGGAGCCCTTGTATCTACTCTGACACTGTGTATGTGGGGGTGGGGGGAGAGAAAGAGAGAGTATACACATGCATTTGGGCCTTGCTGCATCTGACCGCATGTGCGCAACTTGAGGGAGCCAGCAGTGAAACTTATTGACTTTGAGGAAGGAAGGGGTGTTCCCTTAGGAATAAAGGAAAAGAGTTGCAGGAAAGTAAGGCGAGAGGATGGGGGAAAACCTAAGTCTCCTTTCAAGATTCAAACTCCCCTTTCTCTCACCTTCTCTTACCAGCAAATGCAATTTGGTTCGATGTACATGAAACATTTTTCTTTCATCCCCTTTTGCTGTATCTTATTTTATTTAGTTTGGTTAACTAAATAGCTAACCAGATTTTGGCGTATCATTAGTGGGAGTATTCATTTAGTAGATCGGCATGCCATTATGCCTACACCAGAAGTATTTAGTATTCATAACTCTTTAACAGCTTGACTAAGTTATTGCAATATTACAATTATAGCAATTGTTGTAGTTAGTGAGCTGTGTTTAATGTGGGACTTTCTTTGCTAGCTAAGGTTACATTCATATTACCAGCCTACAGTGACTCAATTTAGATTTTTTAGTCTATTGTGACGCAGATCAGATTTTTTTTAGGACTGTCTAAATCAACAAATCTGATGCTTTTCAGGTAGGATCTGAATCATTTTTTTATGTGGTCCTTGATCAGATACATATCCAATACCTGGTCAAGTGATTTGTGAATGAGAATGGGTAGATCAGAATTCATGCAACTTTGTTTTGCCTCTGCACATGTGTGGGGGGCTCACTGATGTCAGTCAGCACCGGCAGCACAGGAATTTAATAGATTCCTTCCTTCTTCTGGACCACAACGCATACAGTAAACTAACTGTGTTCACACAAATTCATGAAGTGTTTTAACCCAGATGGCGTGAGCAAATACGTATAAATGTGTGCATGTGTGCCATCTCAGAGGATTGGTGCATCCACATTAGAGTCAGATAAAATCACTTATACTGTAATTATAAACGTGAGCCGTCATTACAAAAATCATAATGTGGGTTGTAATGTGAACATACTGTGGTTTGCAATGTGAACCTAATAGTGGATGATTAAGGGAGGGAAAATTGTGAGTCATTTGTTTTTTGTTCAATTAAATTTCTGTTTCTGTTAAACAAAAAGGACATGCAGTTGGCTTTATTAAAGCCATGGATCACCAGTATAATTGGGTCATTGTGCACATATGTCACATATGTCATTTTGCATATATCATGTCTGGACAGTGTTGTCCCTATATACATTCCCTTGAAAATCCCATTTTTTGGCATCTCTTTCCAGACTGATGACAAGTGAAATTTAACTCAACTTTCCAAAAGTCTCAGTTTCATCATGATATGGGAGGCAGGTACACATAGGCCTTAATAAATGAAACCATCATTTAAAAAATGCATTTTGTATTTACTCAGGTTTACTCTTTGTGTAATAAAAAAATCTGGAAGGGGACTAAAACTTTTTCATGGTACTGTATCAAATTATATCTGCAATACGTATCACAGAAAGTGTTTGGTTATTATGTTGCTGAGACATCAGCATTTTATCAAAAATGCCCCTGTTGATGTTTGGATGATAGCACATATACTGATGTCTGATTTGTCTGATTTTATAGGCTGATGTCTATTTGATATATAAAAATATATTGGTAAGATGCAGCACAGAGGACATTTGCTAATTGGCATGATTTAAATACTGAAATCCCAAACTACACACCGTTATGTGTGTATAATGAAGAGAATCGATTCGATTAAAGCAACCATAATGTCGGACTGAATGCCATCAAAAAGAACTTCTGCCAAAAAGGAACACAATAAACAGTAACCATCAGGGTCAACCTGACAGCCTGTAAGAAAGAAACAATCTGAACAAGTCACATTACCACCAGTATTGTTATTGTTTTAACTGTTTCTTTTAGCCAGATTAAGGTCTTTTGGCTTTGGCGTACTGTACTTTATGCCAGAAAAATGCAAAAAATACATGCATTTGCTTTGTGAGCAGAAGGTTATATAACATGGAATAAGGGCAGTGTTGTATTTCACAAATAAATGTAGTGCAACTGTATTTCATCATCCACATGTAAATGCTTCCACAAATATATTTCTCAGTGACACAGAAAAGTTTTTTATTTAACATTTATTTACTGACTGATGAACCTGATTTCTCAAGCTGCTTGAGATTTCTCTTCAAATGACATTTCATATCAGATGTCTCACATCAACATAAGTTAGAGAATATATTTCTTTTTACCCCAGGGAATACATCCACCGTAATCAAACATGTACGCAAAATGATGAGCCACCTTGTGGTTATGTCCGGTAGTACTCTCCAGTCTCAATCCTGTCTCCGACCGTAACAATCTTCACGTGTCGTGCCTTACTAGCAACTTTAGTTGTAGGCAGACCCAAAGTCATCCTAGCTGAGGCATTAGATGAGCTGGGAATATAGAGAATTACAAATCTGAAGATACGGTGTGTGCTGTCTGGGGAAAAGGATGAATTTTATTTTTAAATATGCAGCACTAGTGAGCTATGTTTTTATTGTTGTTGGTTGTTTGATAAAACTACTGTGTACTGTTTTGTTCTGGGTTCCTTGGGCTCTGTGAGATGCACTTTGAATTGTTTAGTGGTTAAGTAAAGAGTGTTTCGGCTATCCTCTGAACGCCTGATTTCTTTTTTCTTTTTTTGTTCAGAAATTCTGTGGAATAAAATCTGAGCTTTAGTGTTATTTGTTAGTACTGGCTTGCAACAGCGAAGGAAGCATGTGGGCATGTGCATGGTTATCAAAGGACCAGTAACACCCACACAAATGTTGATGTTCCAAAAACTGAAAGAATGTTTGACTGTCTTCTTATTTTTCTACTTGGACCATTCTATTTGTTTTTGTATATTGTAGTTTATTCTTTGTGCATGACATCTTTAAATGAATGACATGATTGAATTGTGACATATTTTAACATATGTAATATATTTAGTATACAGATATTATTTCTTATCACTTGAAGATAAAATAGATGGAGCATTGACCTGTTTATAATCATACCATGTATAAAACAAAGCTGATTCTGTAACACCAGATTCATAAATGGTTGTCCATCTGTGTGTCAGTTCAATGATAATGGCCAAGTGTTTATTAAACAATACCCTAATGAGTTGTTATTAGAGCTAAGGGTGGGCAGTGGTGGTGCTGTAGTGGATGTGAATGAGGGGCCCCATTTTTTGTTCCTCTGTCCATAATTTATAATGGCAGACCTGTGCATAGTTAAATTTAATCTGGATGCATTTTGCTTCCAATGATTGCACCTTAAACTTACTTACAGATGAAGCAGTAACAGGCGAAGGCTTCAACACAGTGATTGCTCCAAATAAGGAAGCCTCTGTATAACATGGTGAGAGTGGGAGGTCTTCTTTTCTCAGCACTCATGAGCTGCCCTTAATGCCATCCCACATGTGCTGTGTGTCCTGGTGAAAATGGCTGTGGATTCTGTGTGTACACAATTTGCCTCTCTGATGGCCGAGAACAATTTGGACCACAGCCTTCTCAGGGCTGCCTTGTTCTCAGTTCTGAATGCAGAGTACTCAGCATTAGATGTGCCTTTGCACTTATCCATGACTTCTGGTCATGGAGACAGTGATGTCCTTAATAAACTTATTGATGTGTCTAGTCACTAATTCTGTGTTCTTCCAAGTCAGTGGAGTGGCCATTGGTTGGAACCTCCCTGAACATGTGCCAGTCTGTATGCTCAAAACAGTCCCGAAGTTCAGGTTTCCACCTGCCTCAAGATTCCTTTCGCCCAGTTACATGTTTGAATAAAACCCTTGATCTTATAGCCTAAGTGTGCTTGTTTGCAGGCTGTGGTTCCTTCTGTTGTCATGGATGATGAGAAGATTACATTCCTCCTATCAAGTTGTAACAAACCTTAATAATATAGACTTAACACATGATTGCTCATCATCACTCAGGTTATGAAGCCATGCTTTGTGGCCCTCCTAATCGTACAATGAAACCTATTTAGTCTGCCAACACTCTAGCTGGATGACATGAAGTGGCTAAATGGGCCTCTGAGGGAGCCCCCTTGTCTCCAAGTGCACATAGGGAGTACTTTCTTTGATGCCACATTGTTCCAAATTTGTCATCTAACATTGACATAACTTTTTACAAAACCACTCTTCACCTGAAGATTTGAATATTGGTCCTCCTATGAGTCCTCACCTGGCCCTAATATGCAGATTCGCAATGATTCTGGGCGCATAGCTCTTCCAGCAACTGTCCTCCCATTATTGGTGCACCATTTTAAAGGTATTTTACATGTCACAAAACAATGATAATTGTCAGAAATATACCAATTGCATCAATGCCACATACATGCCATTAACTGTTGACAGTGTTTTTATAAATGTGTAAATGCATTTCCATGGAAATGCTGAGAAAACTCAACCAAAATAGCAACATTTTGGCATTATCAAAGTTCTGGTGTGGTAGCAAGGAGGAATAGAACAATCAAAGATAGGTTGACCAAATCCATGATGGACACGGGTAAGATTTGGGTGCTTTGTAAAATTAGAATGACACCTAATTTCACAACTATTCACTTACCCTTTGAGATTCTCATGGGACGACCATCCCCATCCCCTGTGGGTACCCAAGGTGTGTTTTACATGTGATCTGAACATGGTTATGTAAATATACACAAACACGCACTGGAAAACTGAATAGTGTGCATGGTAATGTCTCGGTTTTCTCTTCCTCTGCCTCTGCCTATAGGTAAGCCCACTCACTCCTTCATCTCATCGTGACGCAGAGTTGGTGCAAGTAGCAGAAGATAAATGTAGAAAGCTTGCCATAAAGCCAAACAATGCAGCAAATCAAAGAAATTTGTGATCACATTGTACTATATCACATACAGGTTGATTTAGGGTATTTGTCTTTTAACAAACGCACACTGGCAGTTATAAAATCTGTTAAAAGTGAAAGATGAGTTGGTTTATATTATTCTGTTAAGCATTCCTTTTCCATTTACTCTGTTAAAACATTGTGTATATATTACCTAATTCAATGCTAAACTGAAAACAGTAAAATATGCATACTAACTAATATCCAATGCACATGCACATAAAATTTGAAAATGCTCGGCAACAGGTTCAACTGTTGTTACAGTATGCTTGTAAAAATGTACATATTAAATAACCAGTGTCCTACCTTGAAGTAAGGTCCTTGTTTGTGTCCTGCGGTTTTGTAAAAATGTGGAATTATGTGACCAGAGTGCTTAAAATTAATTTATTATTAAACAAAAAATAATAGTATTCAATCAAATGTATTTCTTTCAGTCATTTTGTTTTATTGCATTATGTTTTGCATTATGACTACACTCTCAGAAAAAAAGGTACGAAACTGTACCTTTTAAGGTACAAGTGGCCGTCGCTGGGGTGGTACCCTAAAGGGTACAATTTTGTACCTCTAGTCAGAGGCACAAAATTGTAGCTTCTAGCTTTATACCATTTAAGGGGCAATTTTGTACCCCAAGGACCTATTGTGGACCTTTAAAGGTACCATTATATTTTTTGTTCTCCTAAGAACAAAATTGTACCCCTGCGGTACCTTTTTTTCTGACAGTGTATGACTCTAACTTGTGACAATTTTCATTTCTATAAGACCACATAAGCAAGTCAACACAGACAGCACTCGATCGGTACTACTAAACAGAAGAGCATGTTACAATAATGATGATGGTTCCAACTTCAATGAGAGAGGAAACGCCATGCTCCATTACTCTATTTCTCCATTACAAACACTTGAAATGGTCCACCCATGATCCTTCTTTCAGCAAGTAGTTCTGTACAAACAGCAAGGTTTAATGGAATAGTAATTGGTCAGATATGAAAACCGGCACTGTCACATGCCAGTACACTTTGTTTTCAAACAAAAGTCATTTTTTGTACTGTGTCAAGCTTTAGTGAAAACAAATGCCCTTAAACAACATTCTCAGTCAAAAATTTACCTAAAAGTTTCCCTGATCATCTGGCCTCAGGAATCCTTATCAATCATGACTTTAATTCACTCTTCTTTGTTGGTTTAGGAGAGTGGTGATGTATAAATGGGACACAGAGATATCCAGAACAAAGGACTTTTATGTGCAGAGGAGGATCTAAGGAGAAAAAAGCGTAGCCATGCCAGGTGCATGTTCCCCTAACACTGCTTGGATGAAATCATTGTAAATATTTTGCTAGAAGCAGCAGAACCACTGGTTTATTTAAATTTCATTTTAATATTATCCTGTTAGTAACATTCAGGTAGCCATATGTTTTTCCACATTTGTTTTACTGTACATAAAGTCAGCTGAAGTGAATATGTATTTTGGAGCAAACTGATTTAAATATGATGTATAAAGTTGGTTTCATGCCATTCCTTTTGATCATCCAAGCTGCCAGCTGTGTGTGTGTGTGTGTGTGTGTGTGTGTGTGTGTGTCTGTTACAGTACAAGTCTTGTAATATTCCATTAACTGGTAATTCTGGTTTTGACACCTGGCCACCTTGCCAGGATGTTCAGTTTAATTACAGGTTGACCTCATAAAGAACATTTAATTAATTAAATCTTTATATAAATTTTTATCCTAGACAAGACTGCATTTAATCAGAAGCCTATCCTGGGGAACATTGTGAATGAGACAGGAGTAACCCCAGCACTTTTAGACCTGTCTGGTCTGACACTCCAACTTTTTTGTAAATGTCTACATTGTATTTTAAATGGTGGGAGTAATGAGATGAAGGACAACCTCTGTCTTTTCAGACAGAAGAGGGTTTATTTTCTATGGAAAACTAAATAAATTAATTGTTACAGTAACTTAATTTAACTGGGCTTCTATGAGGACACTATACAGAGGTAGACTAAGTATACTGTGTGCCATTACTTCTTGCATTTATACAAAATCACACATAAAAGGAAAAAAGACCAATTTCTTCCCTTAGAACAGTGTTAGTGACAGAGACAGAGCTCCATGTAGACTGCAATGGTCACTAATGCGCCCAGTGTTTTTATTTTATCCAGACCAGTTTCTCACAAAAAAACGCAGCAATATTTAATCCTGTGATAAACTCTCTCCTCTGCTGCATCCACCTGCCCAGCATGGGAGTACAGAAGCGCATATGATAGTATTTCAGGGCTGTATTCAATAACGAAAGCGCTTATGATCATAAGAAAGGTCATCAGACCATATTCCCCTGGCATATGTTTCCCCAAATGTTTTGCAAACACACATTATTTAATGCAGCCCCAGCTGTATTATCATGTGTACTCCTGTACTACTCTCAAGCAGTTGGTGAAGTGAATTGCAAATGAACAACAGGATTATTATTTTAAACTTTTATTTTGTTTTCTGATCGGTGATAAAAATATTTTGATGATTTTAAGAATTTCCCTTTTTTATTCTCGGTAGCTTTTGAAACTTACCCAGGGAGGTGCTAAGTAATGGGCCTGACAAGAAATCTAAATGGCCGATCTATAACTTTTTCTCATACCCTGCCCTGAGCCATGACTCCTCAACATCAGATGCCACCAATACAGAGTCGACCAGTGAAAGATCTTAAAAGCATCCCATCTAGTCTTAGTCTGTATTCCTACTGTATATATCTGGATTTATGTGCCAAAGGCTTTTAAAGATTTATGTTTGTCTGGGTTCCTCTGTGATGTCCAATGAGTCTTTTAAAACTGACAAATTCTGTCAGAATAATGTGAATTGATGTCTGTGTTTCCAGGAATATGACATAAGTGGTGAGTTTAAGTCAGTTCCTGCAACTAAACTTTCTAGGTAACTTACTGGTTGGTCTGTTTACTGAAAGGGCCCTAAGTTAGGTTCAACTACAGCCTACTCTTTTTAGCCCATCTTTTAACACCCTGACCCGATTTGTCTCACTGACAGTGCTTCATTCAAAAGTTCTTGACCTTTGTCATGCATATTTCTCTCCCTTTGCTGAAGCAACAGAAAGTTATGATCTGCTCAAAAGTGAAATTCTCGCACACTCCGGCCTTTCCAGGACACAAGCTGCACTCCACACACTGCACCAGAGCTTAGCTGGACCGCCTAAGTAAGACTGCGGTCAGGTGGCTCCAGCTGAAGCATCTCACTTCTTTCATAGTTACAGAGTTCCTGGTTGCTTTGCTCCCTCTCAAAAGAGGAGAGGAAGACAGTAGGCATAATGCAACCAGTGATGATATGAGAGATGGTGGGCGCATTGAAATAAGATGTGGTGGCCATCAGAAAAGAATCCTCCACGTTTCTTCCCAATACTTTCTTCCCAGAAATGGCTACACGACTGCCATGGCCAGAGTGATTATCTATAATTCATTTCTCTTGCTGACTCAGCATGTGGCTTCACACAGCTACAGCAGCAACACTGCTGGTTTTAGATAATTGAGATTGAGGTGTGAAGGAGTGAAGCTGATGGACCCCCACAGACCCATGACTCCACTGGCTTTGAGCTGCTGTTTAGACGGAGGCCCCACGGTCTGCTGGCTGTGGCAAGGAAAGCATGGGAGGAGCAGCCCGCACCCTTTAGAGCAGTGATTAAGTATGTTACAGATTAACTGTGTTCTCTCTTCATGGAAGTTACACCAAGTGCTCCTACTGCTCCCCGGTGGAAAGAGTCAGGCCAGTGAATTACAGACTGAGCTGTATCGTGTCAATTTATTAAAATAGTGGATTGAACCGATACCGTACATCTGAGATCTTCCCTCTTTTTCATATGCCAATCAGGGGCTTGAGCTGTTACAATGTGGAGATGAACTGCTGCTCATTCAGAATCAGAAGCTGAGAAAGCTAGTGAAACAATTAAAAATGTGTTCTCCACTAAACCGTGGCTCACAAATCTGGTACATCACAACATCAAAAACGCAGCCCGACACAATTGTCCTCCAGTGCCTATACTAATCCCTGGAAACCTGCCGTCATGCCATTAATGCCGAAATTGAAAGCATACTCCAACATGGCATCATAGAGGAATCAATGAGCCCATGGTACAAAACCATTGTGACCTTGCCCACACCTGACGGGCCGATCCGCGTTCCTGTGGTTAAATTCCTTCGCTTACACCCTTTCCTTATGTGGATGATTTGTAGATTGACTGAGGAAAGCCAATTCATTTCAACCTTAGATGTCATGAAGGGTTACGGGCAAGTAGCCCTTATGCAAAAGGCTAAGGAGAAAACCGCATTCAGCACTGACCAGAAACAATCGCAGTACCGGGTTTTCCTCTTCGGTCTGCATGGTGCCCCAGCTAGTTTTCAATGAGTAAAGGACATCGTCCTGTGCCACCATTGCCCCTATGTTGCTGTGAATCTAGATGACTTAATTATTCAATCACATAGCTTGAAGGATCATCTCTATCACCTGACGAAGGTACTTAAAGAGTTGTAGAAGGCAGGGCTCATGGCAAACCCAAACAAATGTCAGCTGGGGTTGATTGAGGCACAGTACCTTGGGTATAGGATCGGACGTGGTCTGCTAAAACCACAGGAGAAGAAAGTGGAGGCTGTCCAATCGTACCCACAACTAAAGGCCAAAAAAAAAAAACCCACATAATAATCTCGCTAATAATTATTGCTGTTTTGTCCCATGCTTTTCCTCTATGAGAGCATCCCTCTCAAATCTCCTGAAAACGGGTCTTACGGAGAAGTTGTGCTGAATGGAGTAAAGAGTAAAGAGCAGTCCAGCAACTCAAGACCCACCTCACCAGTTCTCCCATCTCCCTCAATCAAACAGTCAATGCTGCTTGCATGCATTGCATGCATATATTAAAAATGAAAATGTATGGCTTTTTCGAACAAAATGTTTTAATCATGATTGCCTTTACCCTTATTTACACTCGAGAGCAGAAGCAGTGTGCTCCCACCACAAAGTGTTTTTTTCATCCTCTGTGTTGCTTTAAGCCCCATTGGTAGCAGTGCAATTGGTCATGATGGGCTGTGGGCTGTGTCATGATTTAAGTGGTAGGATGATGTTTGTCCAGACTTTACAAGGGTGACCTCTTAATCAATGGGTAAAATTCTCACAAACCTCAAGCTTGTGGACTGATATTTTTTGAGAACGCATTGTATTGGTCAAAGTAGTGAGCATGCTTTTTCTTCTCCATATGGTATTTGTAACAATTTAGCAGCAAACCTTGTTTGAATATGATATCATTTTACTTTTCAAACAAATTGACCATCATCTAGCTTTGGTTCTGATTGACCAGTGCCACTTTCCAGAGAGTAATATTTCAAAAAGTTTGTGTCCAGGATGGGAGGGGTTACCCACAATCTTGCCCAGTCAAGTGTCCTGATGTCCTGTAATTCCTGGAGTAATGGAAGACTGCAGCCAAACACTCTTTCAGCACTCTTATTTGTGTCATTGGCAGTGAAGGCAGCATATCAAGTGGTAGAGGAAGTTAGGGTAGACTCAGTGATGGCAACATAGAAATGTTCCTGACTGGAGCAAATTGAAATTCTTAACTTGCTGTGGGAGTTGCGGGAGCTGATGTTAAGCTCACACATGAGGTTTTGATTAATGATGGTGCCCAGGAAGTTTAAGGACTCCGCAATCCTGATTGGGGAGCCACACAGGGTGAGTTGGGGTAAGTTCTTTCTAAAGTCTACTAGCATCTAAACAATTTTTAGGGTGTTGAGCCTCAAGTTGTTTACTCCACACCAGGTCAGCAGAGGATTAATCTGTACATCTGTAGTCAGACTCATCACTTTTGGAGATGACCCCAATCAGAGTGGTGTCAGTAACTTTAAGAGCTGAATGGACTGATGACAGGAGGTGTACCACTTTGTATACACGGAGAAGAGTAAAGGAGAAACAGTGCTGATGGTGACCAGCTTTACATGCCACTTCCTTTCTGGCAGGAGGGCTGTGATGGTGATAGAGTCTGCTAACGTGGGAGAGCTTGTCTTGCAGCAGGACTGGGATTATGGTGTTGAAAGTGAATCCGGGCATACTTTCCTGGAGAGTCCTGGTGCTGCGGGATGAAGTGGAGGGCCACTTTTTTCTCTATTTTGTCTCTCTTTGTAGACAAAATGGAGGGGTCCAGAAGTGAGTCAACAATGCCTTTGAGATAGGACACCACAAGGCGCTAAATTGACTTAATTTACACAGAGGCCGGGCCGTTAATGACTATATTTGTAGTCATTAATTCCTGTGGTCCTTAGATTTTTGGGACCAGGATAATGGTGGAAGATTTAAAATAGGCTGGAATGTGACATGCTTCCAGAGAGATGTTAAAAATGTCAGTTAAAGCAGGAGACAGCTGGTCAGCACAGTGCTTCAGGGTGAAGGAAGAGACAGAGTCTGGTCCAGCTGCTTTTCATGGATTTTGTCTTTTAAACAGGCTGTTAACATTCCTCTACTGAATGTTGAGTGCTTTTTGTGTGAGGAGGATGATGTTTCTCTGAGGTAAGCAGCTGGGAATTGACCTGGGCTTTAGATAGGGTGGCCGAGTTGAACCTGGAGAGCTGGTGTGAATGGCAAGAATCAGCATGGATGTATGAAAAGTCCTTTTGTCTTCCAAAAGACAGTAGAACTCATTCAGGTCATTGAGTAGACATAAGCCATTAAAGGAGTGGAAGGCTTTAGGTTTCTGGTTGTCTAAGGCCTTTTCAGAAATAAGCAGAGTTCTCATTAGCAGAGAACTTGTTTTAAAGCTTCTCAGAGTACAGTTGTTTAGCCTCAGTAGTTTGCATATAGGGCGAACATATCTATAGATAACACAGTCAACCTAGGCCAGGATCCTGTCTGTCAATTTTAGTTCAACATTTAATACTATTGTACCAGAGCTTCTCCCAGCTGTCTGTGCATCTCCCTGTTAACTCATATTCATTTAGTCCAAAAAAGACAATGAAATCAGACATCCTGCAATGTTTTTGGCATTATGATGTCATTTATAGTATTTAGTAGCTCAATGGTCATTGTGAACTAAGAAATTATGGGAGAGCCAGATACTCTATGAATATCTGGAAGCCCATCCAGCTTCCTAAAATCAACGAATTTGAGGTTTCAAAGGGAATCATTATGTGCAACAGCTGGCGGTGATACAATCCACAAAACTCTAACTAGATGCTGAAATACTGAAAGAATATACTGAAATACTGAAAGAATATGTGGAAGTACTGGATAAAGCAGGTGAAGAGTTCAAGACACAGAACAAGTCAAGACAAAAACTTTGTGGTAGCTATCAAAGAAGTCATCAAAAGAAGGTCTCTAAACCACCATGAATTTAATCTCTTTCCTGGTGAAGATTCACAGCAACTTGACTTATCAAGTCAAGTTGCTTAGCAATTGCACTGCTACCAATGGGGCTTAAAGCAACACAGAGGATGAAAAAAACACTTTGTGGTGGGAGCACACTGCTTCTGCTCTCGAGTGTAAATAAGGGTAAAAGGCAATCATGATTAAAACATTTTGTTCGAAAAAGCCATACATTTTCATTTTTAATATATAACAAGTTTAAGTAGTAACAGTTTAAGATCAAAAAGAAATAATTGATAAAAATGAGAATTAAATGAGTTCAACAGGCTTAATAATAAGGTCAGATGGTAATTGGGTGTGTATGTTTATTTATTTATAAATTAAAACAAACATTCAAATCATGAACCAGAAATCAAGTTAAACACAAGCAAGAGATCAAGCAATGTGCAAACAATCAATTCAAAAGCTAGGAGACTATCTGAAATAATTTAAACAAATGACGGTCAAAACCAGAAGTTTTTGATCAGATAGCATGGTACAGCAGATGGAATAAATACAGACATAATACATTTACATTTTTTTCATTATTTGTAAGGGTGCTAAATGTAGTGTTGATTAAGTCTAGGTTTGTTCAATCAGTAATCAGGTGAACCATGAGTGTTGTAAGTCCTAGAACTGGTTTTGCATATCCTGTACTGTGTGCTACTGTCTATCATCCACCTAAATACAAAAATTACTTTATGTATTTACTTTATGAGTTACTTTCTGAATTAATGCCAGCATATGACAGTTTGCCTATCTGTGGAGATTTTAACATTCATGTCTGTTGTCCATCCAGCCAATTGGTAAATGAGTTTTTTTTTTAACTCTTCTGACCTCACACAATCAGTAAATGACCCTAAGCATCAACATGGCCACACACCATACCTTAAAATTGCACATGACTTTCAGTATCCATCTCAGAAATAATTGATATTTGTATTTCGGACCAGTTCCCTGTTATTTATTTATTATTATTATTTTAAAATATTTTTCTATAATTTTTTCCACAATTTTCTTCCTAATTTAGTCGTGTCCAATTCATTCTTACCACTAGGGGCTTCACAAAAGGCTACTACGACCACTCAATCAGGAAGGCCGCAGACTAGGATGAGCTTCTAGCTTCTCATTTGTGTACAGTAGATTTTATCTTCACCCTGTACTCCACCTGTTTACAAGAATAGACCAAAAAGCCAAACGAAAGCCAAACCTGACCCTCTGCAGACAAACCAAGCGCAGGTGGAAGAAGGACAAATTACATGTATCGCTGGGTAAACTGCGTGTTAGTCTTTCTGACTATCAAAATGCAGTTAAAGAAGCTAAATGTATGTACTTGTTAAATGTCATTTACAGCTGTAATCGTTCTAGGGTGTTATTTAATACAATTCAGTCTATTAGAAATCCATTTTCTGAAACATGTATCAAGGTCAACTAGTGAGGTCAAACTTGAGCCAGTGTCCCTATCTCTCCTCTCTAAAATGGTCCCCAACTAACTGTCCGTTGGACATTATTCCATGAAACAGGTTTTTAACACAATGGGGCCATGTCTCCTCTCATTTAATAACAGCTGCCTAAGTCTATGCATTCCCAGTCTATGCATTCCGTGGTCAGGCCTCTTCTCAAGAAATCCAATCTCAATCCTGCAGTATTGTCTACTGTCTCATTTCTCATTGCTGATCCTGCAGTATTGTCTAACAATTGTCTCATTTATTCTATTTTAGAAAAAGTTGTCTCTATCCAATCTCTATTCATCTTTTTAGAATTAAATCATATTGTAGAGAATTCCAATCCAGCTTTAGAACATGTCACAGCACTGAATCTGCTCTACTGAAAGTACAGAATGTCCTGTCTCCTGTCCTTTGATTTAAAAAAAACTCTGCTGCTTGTGATGTTGGACGTTACTGCAGCTTTTGATCACTCAATTCTCCTGACACGTCTGGCACAACAAGTTGACCTGTTGTGATTGGTGATCTCTCTTTCTCCCCAGCCCTTTTAAACTGTGGTGTCCCACAGGGTTCCATTTAGGGCTCTGTTTTGTTTTCTTTGTACATGCTGTCATTAGGGTAGATTATTTCAGCACAATGCTTCATTTCATCTGTATGCAGATGATTTACAAACCTATCTGCCAGTTATGCCAAATTCTTCTGATGCACTTGAATCTATCCACAGATTTTGGATCTATTCACAGGTTTGCATAAAATCGAACTTTGGCTGTCACAGAATTGGCTCTATGTGAATAAGAGTAAAACGGAATGTATTCTGGTTGGGACCTCCAACCTTCACAGTTTTGTTGCTGCTGGTCTTGACTTCCCGGTCCCTCATTTTGGCCAATCAGTCAAACATTTGGGGGTGAGTTTAGACAACAGATTAATCTTTCAGACACCCATTTACTCTGTTGTCAAGGCAGGCTTTGTTCCATCTTCGCCTCCTCGCAAAGGTCAAGCCCTTTCTGAATCAGACTGACCTGGAGCCATTCATGCTTTTATTAGATATAGGCTAGATTATTGCAATGCACTTTATATTGGAGTCACTCAAGCTCGTCTGCTTTGCCTACAACGTGTGCAGAATGTTGAGGCACGTATGCTGACTAATACTCATAAACATGATCACATCACACAAATCTTGCAATCTCTCCACTGGTTCCAGGTTCAGTTTAAACTTTTGATGTTTGTTTTTATTGTTATAAAATGCCTGGCTCCTTCTTACTTGTGTGAGACATTAAGCTTTTACCAACAAAGTAGAGCTTTACGTTCTGCTAACCAAAACTTACTAGTGGTCTCTCGGTCAAGGTGCAAACAATGGAGGGAATCACTCCTCTGAAACGCCAGGCACAAAGTCTGGAACACCATTCTACTCTATTCAACTAACTCAATACTCATTTATTTAGAATGACTTTTGGTATTTAATAATTTTATATGTTTTAAATATTTCATTGCTATTTTATGGCCATTTTATTGTCATTCATTTTAATGCTGTGAAGCACTTTGGTTCAACTAAGGTTGCTCTAAGGTGCTATATACAGTAACTAAATGTTGGCTGACTGATTGAATGAAGATGTCATTGTAGTTGGAGGTGCATTGTGGAAATTAAGTTTGTAGTCAGTTTTGGCCATGACAGTACAAATCCTATATTTACTTTATTGTAATATTTGGGCTTGAAAGTAGCTAATTTTTTTCTAGACTTTTCCCCCCAATTTGCATAGATGCAATTTTTTTGTAGATAAACAAACAATTGTGTGTATTCTTTAAAAAAGATTTTGGTATTCTTTTTTGTTTTTACCCCAGTATCTGTCAGCTCTGCATGAACAGGTGAAAATTGGTTCTGGTAAACTCTTGGTGTATGGTGTCAATGAGTGTGTCTGAGTTGGCAGTTCTCTCAGCAACAGTGCATGGTTGAGAGGAAGAGCTGTGCTCTGGTGTATATGTGAAAGTGAATGAGCTTCTGTAGATCATCCCATCCAATCGTATCAGAGACAAAGGGACTGTGATAGGCTGCCTATACCGCCGCCACTCTCCGCCAAACACTGAAATATCGGGCACAACACACAGCAAAGTCCTTGGACTCCTGACAGAAAGACATTGAAAATAGTGACGGTATGTTATTATAAGCATGCCCATATGCATGTTTTATAACACAAGTTAAAAAAGAAAAAAATCTATTATATGGTCACATTTTCCAGGCATTGGCAAAAGATAGGAGGTGGTATCAAAAGGTGTAGCTTTTGCTGTACGTCCTCCCTCAGATGCCTTTAAACTTGGCAGAATAACTTGCTCTTGACAGTATGGAAATTGGGAGAAAAAATTTCAGTGCTGTAAATTTTGAAAAAGATTCACTTGAGCATGCACTTGGTCGGGCTGCAGACCTGTCTCGTGTTCTTTGGTCACAGAGATGATGGGATCTTCCACTGTGAAGACTGTTGCTTCATCTCAGGGTTGTACCCATACACCCAAGTTTCGTCACAGTAATGACCCATGAAGGCTGGCTCATCCATGATACACTGATGGAGTTCTTGGCATACTTTGACGCGGTGTTCCTTCTGCTCCTGGGTCAGCAGCCTGGGGATGAACTTGGCAGCAACATAACGCCTGTTCAAATCACATGCAAGGATTGCCTGGACTGTTCCGTATGACACACACTGACAATGGCAGCAATGTTGTGATTGGTTCTCCAACAATCATCATGCACAAGTTGCTGAGGAGTTAAAAATTATTCAGATGCTGGGCTTGTTGAAGGTCTTCCTGATCTCTCATCATCTTTCAGTGATGTTCTTCCGCTCTTGAAGTGCACATACCACTTAAAATACCTCAAGCAACTCATTGAATCATTGCCATAAATTTGACGAATCTTGTCAATCTCTGTGGCAGTTTTGCACAGTTTCACCCAGAATTTCATGTTTGTTCTTTGTTTTAACTTACTGTTCAATTATGTACTCTCAGATGTGGTAAAGCACATATACACAGGAAGATGTCTTTTGTCCCACTGACTTATTAAGGTCGGTGCCCTCTGTAACTGTGTGTGCAGCCTTGTGCTGCCATCTGTTGGCATGTTACAAAACTAGTCTCAAAACTTTTTGATACCACCTCGTATACTATAAAATCCTATCTGTTATTACAAATAATCAGATACTTTTATGACAGGTTGTACTATTCTGAATATAAATTAGGAAAGAATGCAGATTTTAATTAACATGTTTTCTAAAATATGAACAAATTAAAAAATAAATCCTTCATGTCTAAATTTCAGCTAAGAAAACTGTAACAAAATTACTCTTACTGTAACAAAAATATTGGATAATGCATTTACCTAAACATAGTTTCAGCCTCCATATTCCCAAACCAGACCTTTAGGTAAGGACTGAAGTTTTCTCCGTGGATCTCTAACATGGCCACATGGCCTCCACCATTTAGCTACAACACAGAATTTGTCATTTTGAATAAAATAAAAAATAGAAGAAGAGCAATAGAAGCTGGGATAAAAAGTAGACTTGTTATTTGTGTTCTATTCTGATAGTAGCCCTTAAAACCCAGAGGATTTTAGCCATTTTTTTCATTTCTATGTTTTTACAAAGCATAATTCGTTCCGGAAATGGGCTCGTATAAACACTCATTAATTAAAGCGAATTTCCCCATAAGAAATAATGGAAACTCAAATTATTTGTTACACAGCCAAAAAAAAAATTGATACAAAATATAAACAAATTAACCTGCACTTTACCTTTGAAAAGAATCGCGACAGAGCAGTGTTTCCATTAAGAGTGTGTGTGTTTGTGTGAAGGCGAGAGGAGGAGAGGTGTGTGTGAAGGCGAGAGGAGGAGGAAAGGAGCACGCTGTCCAATGCTGTGCGTGCGCAAAGTGCAGTGCAGGCTGACACAGAGAGAGAGAAAATCGTCTCAGGTTACTTTGCTGTAACCCTGTTCCCTGAAAAAGCGGAAAAGGACGTCCGGTCACGCAAGCAGTGCGGCATTGGAGTGCAGCATCTCGTTCCCGCTTTTTCAGGGAACAGGGTTACAGCAAAGTAAC
>JAOVVA010000004.1:25122807-25143178 GCA_028565275.1 Leiocassis micropogon | reverse complement strand
GTTTGATACACACATGCTTCACAACCGGCAACACAGAAAGATGTTCCCATAGCGTTTTCACACAGCATCGAGTGTAGATTTTGAAAGGGAACTTTAGCCTCTCTAATGAGACTTGCTTTTGCTTTACATGCGCACACGTGTGTTATAATAAACAGTACACGCGTGCGTGAAAGGACAACTTTCACACACACATACATACAAACACAAAATAAAAGATGTTTTACACGCACACACATGTGGTCACAGTGTTATAGTAAACAATACACGAGTGCACAGATGTTGATTATACCATTGAGAGACGCACACTAAGACCCAGCAGTGGAGACAATAACCCACAATTCCGCAGCGCGAGAGAGTGAAAAATTATTGGCTCAGTTGTGATCACGTAACGCTCGACCTCAAAACAAGAAGCGCGTGCGTGCTACATGATACTCGGTATTTGTAAACCAAGATTTGCTCGTTTTTCAAGTCAAAATTTATAAAAACTTTTTGATCATCATGCGGAATTCTCGCAAACCGTGTTACTCACAATCCGAGGTGACACAGTAACACAAACACAGTACAGATAGTAAATATATCTATATAAGCAAGCTAGCTTATGTTAAATTATTTCTAGTTATATAGTTAGCTGTCTAGCAAAGATGTCCCTTACATATGATACAATGAAATAACATCATTGCTTTGGCCTCATCATAAATATATTAAAGTGCCTTGCAAAAGTATTTATACTCCTTGAACTTTTCCACATTTATAAGATTAATAAAATGGTTTATTGAACAGGTCTGACCTCCAGTCCATTAATTACAGGGACAGGGCTGATGACTGTTTGGATACTGGTCAGGCTTTCACTGAAGGTGTACTCAACAACTTCTGTACCAGTGATTGTCCAACATGAACCATCATTCAACAGCTCTCGATTGCTCTCCTTTTGACATGGAGAAGCCTGAAGAAAAATGCAGATTAAAAGGGTTATTGAACCACTTGCCATATGTACATAGAAAAGCCTACAAACAGTATTTTCAATATGTACAAAAGGATAATTTTTTTGTGCCATAATTGAAAAAGCCTTGATTAAAATATAAATAATTAATATATGTTTTATGTGAACAGCAACGTTTTAATTGTTCTATTTGCTAATATTTGTGCTGGCCATTCTCAACTGGTTAGCTAAAATGCAGGTACATGTGTTATAGTCTGGCATTAGATAACATTGACTTACTAGCTGACAATTACTTTCTAGTTTGCAAGGATATGGTGTTACGCTTGTAGCAGTCGAGTAGTGAGTAATGCTTTCTGGAGCTAGTATGTTGCCTCTATGAAATTACAGTCAGGTTTACAGTCAAGCCAATACATTTTGGGACAAAGACACGTTTTTTGAGGATGGAGGGAGGTTTTTTGGTTTACAGTCCAAAGACATGCCCGTTAGGCTAATTGGCGTTCCAAAATTGCCTGTAGTATGTGAATGAATGTGTGAGTGCGTCTATGTGTGTGCCCTGCGATGGACTGGCACCCTGTACAGGGTGTACCCCACCTTGTGCCCTAAGTGTCCACGGATAGGCTCCAGGCCCCCTATAACTCTTTACACAAGTCGGATAGACGATGAGTGAGGGAGAGATATGTTTTTTGCCATTTGGCCTCTGTACACCACCAGGTGGAATTTGTAATGAAACACTCAAGATGTGAATGAAGTCAAGATTTTTTAGCTTTAATTTAAGTGGTTTGTTAGTTTCCACTGTTATGCTGATGACACACAGTTGTATGTCTTGGCAAAGCCAGATGAGAAACACCAGCTTAATAAAGCTGGGGAATGTGTTAAGGACATCAGACACTGGATGCTAATTACTTCCTTCTGTTTAATTCTGGCAAGACATAAGTTCTGGTACTAGGACTACATGTAGCTAGAAGAAAGCTTTTTGATCACACAGTGACTCTGGATGGTCTTTATGTTTCATCACATGCAGCAGTAAAAGACCTTGGTGTGATTATAGATTCTAGCATTTAATTTGAAGCCCATGTAGATTATGTTACAAGGATAGCATTATTTCATCTTAGAAATATTGCTAAGATAAGGAATATATTGTCACTACATGATTGTCACTAGTTCATGCTTTTGTCACCTCTAGGTTGAATTACTCTAATGTCTTACTGTCTGTATGTTCTACTAGGTGCATGAACAAGCTCCCGTTATAGTCCAGAATGCTGCAACCAGAGTCCACTAAAACCAGAAGATATGAGCACATAACACCTATCTTATCCGTACTGCATTGGCTCCCAGTGAAATTTCACATTGATTTTAAAATGCTACTATTGACCTATAAAGCACTAATTGGTCTCGTGCCACAGTACTTGAGTGAACTGCTAGTGTCTTATGATCCGCCACACCTACTTTGATCAAAGGATGCAGGTAAAGGTGCAAATCTGGCAGACTCATGGACGTACAGTATTCTGGAGAACTGGTAGGTTTGGATGCTGTCTTCCCTAACTCTCATTGATCACTCAGGTGTGTTGACGCTGGAGTGACTGGTTGCTTTACTTCCCAGAGAGTGTTCCCAGAGACTGGTTGCTTTACTTCCCAGAGTCTGTGTTTCTTTCAGGCTCTCCCTTTTAGTTATGCTGTCATAGTTAGTAATGCTGAAGTCCCTGCTTGCACTCTGCACTAAATATATATTCATCTTATACACTATGACTGTGACCATACCTAAATGTTCTCTCTCTTCTCTCTGTTGAGCTACATGTAGCACTCCTGAGCTGCCAGTGATCCAGAAACCTCCCCCTGCCCTCAGACCTGTCTGATTCATCCTGGTGCCCCACTATTGCCACACTTATTGGTTGAAGATCTGATTGCATGGAGGCCCCATGTGGTCTGCTTGAGAGGCATGTGGTGACTAGGAATAGTTCCACTTGACCTTAAAGATGGTCTTGGACTTGGCTGGTGCAGACAGCTGTTGTTGATGACAGATATCAACAAAATGAGGATGAGTTTCCCATTGAGTCTGGGTCCTATTTTAGGGACTTTATCCTTGCCATCAGGGACAATCTGATAATTATAATTTATGCATATTTCATCAAAACTTCGTTCTTGTTTTTTATTCTGTAAATCTGCTTTGCAACAATGACAACTGTTAAAAACGCTATATAAATACAACTGAATTTAATTGAATTGAACTAAAAAAGTGTGGCATTAACCATTTAGAAATTATAGGCATTTTTACACAAAAACACAAACAGTATTACAAACATGAGGATTGCTTTTTATACTTGATTTAAAATCATTTGCAGTCAATGACTGCCTGATGTCTGGAACCCAAGCTTTCTATATCAAGATGCTTTTCAAGGCCTTTACTGAGGCTTCCCTAACTCTTATTGATCACTCAGGTGTGTTGACGCTGAGTCAGTTGCTGCTTGTTTGTGGGTCTTTCTGCTTCAGTCTTGTATTCAGTAAGTGAAAAGCATTCTCGTTTGAGTTGAGAGCATGTGACTGACTTGGTGAGTAAAGAATATACCATTTCTATTCCTTGGGTGGTTTGGGTCATCCATCTTCAGTGTAAAGTGGCATCCAATTCAACTTTGCAGCATTTGGCTGAATCTGAGCAAAGAGTATAGCCCCATACATTTCTGGCTTACATTCTGCTACTTTAGTCAGCAGTCAGGTCATCAATAAACACCAGTGATCTAGTTCCACTTACAGCCAGCCATGCTTATGCCATAACATTTGCTCCACCATATTTGAAAGATCATGTGGTATGCTTTGGATCATGAGCTATTCCTTTAAAAAAAAAAAATCAAAATATTCTGGCAAAGTCTAATCTGTTCTTAAGCGTTATCAGTAATTTGTGCTGTATTGTGAAGCATCTGTATTTACTTCATAACTCTGTTGTTTGCCTGTAGACTTTGACAATGACATACCTACCTCTTCAAGAGTGTTGGCTTGGCAAGATGTTGTAAAAGGGTTCTTCTTCACCACTGTCAGAATTCTAGAGTCATCCATTTTAGTTTACACTCGTGGTCCTCCAGGCCTTTTGCTGTTGCTGAGTTTGCCAGTAAATTACTTATTATGTTTAAGAATGTTCCAAACTGTTGTATTGGTCCCTTACAATGTTTTTGCTATCTCTCTGATGTTTTAAAAAAAAAAATTTTTCATCCTAATGATGGCCATCTTCATTTGGACAGAGCACCAAGCAAATACAAATTTAATACTCCACCACCTCCAGGACTTTTCTCTGCTTGTTTAGTCACACCTGGACATGCAACTGTTTGTCAGCCATTTTTATAAACCCCCAAAATCTGTGTATGCGTGTGTGCACATGTGAAAATGGCTGTAATTCTTAAATGGTTAAAACCATACCTTCTTCCAACCCCTTGAATTGAAGCTAAAAGACTTGACTTCGCTCACAACATTTCAAATTCAATGTAGAGAGGCCATAAAGAAAAAATATCTGCCAGACTGTATAAGTGAAAACAGTAATATGGGTGAATAGATACAGTATGCAATTGTTGCATTTTTTAAAAATAATCAGAATTGTTTATTTGATTTTCAAAACTTTGTCCGACCAACTTAAGCTTGGGTTTTGGCAGACCACCTGCCTGAATCTCAATTACATTACAAGGACTTTATATCCAACACTACATATTGAATACAGGTTATTTGCATTTATTTTCATGTCGTCTTCACCCCAGAACACCATAGATATTCAGAGGCAGACGTTCAAGTTCAAACTATTACATTTCACCCTCTCTTTAGCTACACAGTTACACACCAGCTGCCTTGTTCCCTTATACTCAGTGGCATCATACTTCTCCTATATGTCTGTCTTCTATATGCCCCCAACAAGGAGTAGATATTTAGGACATATCCACTTTCCTTTGCATTAACTCAGATAATGGTTTTCTATTATTGAAACAGGCCACAGACATAGACTAGATTCACTAAGAATCCTGTCATTGTAAAGTGTGGCAGACATAACAAGCCTCGTCAGATTCAGGCTGGCTGCCATGTGCTGTGCTGGCCTCTTTTGAGAAAGCTAGTACTTAAGACAGTAGCCACAGCAATTATTTTTCTAAGCCTGTCGGAGCTACAAACTTTTCAAAACTGTGTTGACTCAAATTCCCAGAATTCAGCAATGTATGGGCCCAAGACAACAGCTTTATTTTCAGTAGTGCATTTGGTGGTGATTGAAAATCCCTGGCAGCTTGCACCATGACCAGATCTGTTTTCTCAAAAGGACTGCAAGATTTAAAACTCTGTCATGTCACCTGTGCCCATTATTTTGGCCCCACGAAATGAATCGCCAACTGAACAACACAACAGAAGTCAAGACCCAACAGACTTGTACTGGAATTCCATGTTAAATGTTATAAACATGCAAGTTGAACAGACATTGACATATTTTATTTCTTTGCCAATGGTCTATGTAGGTATCTAAGTGATTTTCACCATCCTTGACTGTTATTTTTGGTACATCACTGTTACATATGAACAGTTTGACTGCAAAGTTAAATGAATTAATATTTTTATATTAAATATAAAATCTATATTTTTATATTAATATCAAATTATTTCATTTGTTTGTTTTAAAATAGGTATTACAAACAGGATATCAGGAAGTAATACACATATAACAAGCAGTATTACAAACTGCTACAGAATATTTGATGCATGGTTTCTTTTGACCACAATGGTGCCCAGCAGAGTTGAGGCTTGAACTAGGGACCTCCCAATCAGCAACCTGATACCGAGCTATTTATCACATTTTGCAGTCAGATGTTCATATTTAACTAGTTTCTAGTTCATAAATGTAAGCTCATTACATGTGCATCATGTACTGTATGTCCCTTAACTGTTGTGCAATCAGAGTGTCTTTTCACCTGGTACTGTAAGATTTTTTCATTGGAGAGGCAGAGGTACATGTGCTTGCTGTTTCTGAGCTGAAACGCACATTTATGAAGCTGGGACACTGGCTCATCTATATCCAGGCATGCATGCTGCTTATTCACCTTACGGATCACCTTATAAAGAGCAAAGATAGTGCAAGTTAGACACAATGTGATGATTAAGTATAAATACTTCATATTTATGGATACACTATATGGCCAAAGGTAATATTCTCTGTGTTTTCTTTGCAAAAATATAATAATCATCTGATCGTAGCTGTTCTCTGTATTACAACCTTAATCAGAAATACAACCTCAGTCAAAAAGCTTTTTTCACAGTGCCATTATTTATTTAACAGCAATGATGCCAAAAACAAAACAAAACAAAACAAAAAAACATGTGAGCAATACTATTTAGCTACTATACTAGCTTCTGGATCCACCTTTAGCAGCAATAACTTGAAGCAATTATTTCCTGCATCAGTCTCTCATATTCTTGTAGAAGCCCATTCTTTTTTACATCATCACTTCAGCTCATTAGGGTTTTTGGACATTCACCTATGCACAGCTCTGTTAAGGTGCCACCAAAACATTTAATTTAGTTGAGGTCTGGATTTTGACTATGGACTACCAAAATGTTGATTCTTTTATTTATCAGCCATTCTGATATAGATTTACTGGTGTTCTTTGGATCAGTGTCCAGTTGCACAGCCCAGTTTTGACCAAGCTTTAGTTATCAGACAGGTAGCCTCACATTTTCCTCCAGAATACTCTGGTATACAGAAGAGTTCATGGTCAACTCAATGCCTGCAAAGTGCTCGGGTCCTGTGGTTGCAAAACAACCACAAATCATCACCCCTCCACTGCAGTGCTTGTCAGGGGGGTTGTTTCTGATGAAATGTTGTTTTGTTTTTCTGTGTTCTTTTTAGACAGAAGAGTCTTTCTGCTGGCACCATTTAAAACAAACCACACTTGTTCAGGCTTCTAATAATTGTGCTGTCATGGACTTCTAGAGTACATGCCGCACTGAACATGTTGAATGTTAAATATGAGCTGTAGCTCCTGTGTTGTCTACTCCTGGGAAGATTGGCACCTGTCTTGAATGCTTTCCACTTGAATACTCTTTCTTACTGTAGAACATTAAACTCCAAATTGTTCGTAAATGGTTTAATAACCCTGTCCAGATTCATGTCCAACAACAATTGCTTCTCTAAGACCATTGCTTATGTCATTCACTTTTAGCATTACACTAACACTTACCTGAATGCTCCAGACCAGGAAACCGCCAATATTTTCTGCTCTTTTAAAGGTCTACACACCTGCTGATGATTAATTTATAATAGGCTGATTATTAGCAGCACCTGGCTGCAACTCACCATCTTAAATCTTGTGGAAACAGTAAGGTGGTAATTAGTATTGCACACATGTATTTTATCTTTTTGGCTTAATTTTTGTTAAATAAATAATTTCACAGTAAACACAGTTGTTGTTGTTTGTGTGAGGCTGTATTTTGCGTAATACTGCCACCCACTACAATCAGATAATTTTTATTATGCTTTTACACTAAAAATTATAGAATAAAAAGGGGGCGTACTACCTTTTAACTCTCCCATTCTATCTTTGTGCATATATAATCAATAATATAATTATTTCAGGTTGAAGCCCACATATATGTCTGCCTGTCTTTCTATACAGGAGAACTCTCTACCTAACTTATTAATACACTCATCATACCGCTTTATCCTGTATTCAGGGTCACGGGGGGCCTGGAGCCTATCCCAGGAGACTTAGGGCCTGAGGCATGGTACACGCTGGACAGGATACTTATTAATACAAAGAAATAAAATTTGGTAAGGTTGAGTATGTTACACCTTGTTCTTTGAAGGTTTAGTTTTCAAAAGTTACTCCGTTTTTTGGAGTAAGCCATGCTGTTTGTTTGTGTTGCACGTTTGTTTGTGTTTTGAGAGGATTTGGGCACTTTGTAAATGCATCAAGCTCATTTCTTCCACATACTCTCTGTATTTATCGCAAACTATCGCGTTGATTGGCTATGTTGAGTGATGCGAATAGCCACACCCACATGCTGTCATGCTTGGCTGATTGCATAACTACATAAATGAGGTGAACAGGTTCTCCTATTGAAGAGGATGGAGATGGCAAATGAAACTGCTGCTTATGCTAATTCATAGGGTATTACATATAGACATTTCTATTTTCTGAAGAGAATATAAAAGGCCCATCTGTGCTCCATGATATATGTGAACATGTATTGCTGTTACCATTGAGACCATCTTCAACGCCTCTTAGTTTGGTAGGGCAGCTGTTATACAACAGACTGCCAAATGCTGCAGCAGGTGGTGAAAACGACTCATCAACACTCAGCTACCCACCAAAAAATTACAAAAAATGATGCCTGCATTATCAATTATACCACTCTCCCTAATCATAAACTATTTATCGTCTTTCTATCAATGAGGCAGTGCAGATGGCTCAGCACCTGCCAAACTAAGAAATAACTTTTTTTTTCTTGTAGCTGTTTCCACTCTAAACAGCTGATCATGATTCAATAAACAGTATACTAAAGCATGTTTAAAAGTTAAAAGTACCCCCTTATTTAATTTGATCATCTGATCATAGTGGGTTTGAGTTTTAGGCAAATACAACCCATAATGAACATTAACATATAATATGGAACTTTTTTCACTGTGGAATTATTTATTTAACAAAAATGAAGACAAATGAAAAAATGTGTACTGCAGTACTTAGAACCCCCTAACTTAAGAGGGTAAGTTGTAGCCAGGTGCTGCTAATCAGTAGACCTTGATTAACTGATTATCAGCAGGTATGCAGACCTCTACAAAAGCAGATGTTTTGGCAGTTTGCTGGTCTGGAGCATTCAGGGGTGTGTTAGCACAACGCCAAGATCAAAAGTCATATGCAATGGTCTTAGAGAATTAAATGTTGCTGCATATCAAGCTGGAAAAGGTTATAAGTGAAAAGCCTTAAAGAGAGTTACCTAGAGAAATAAAAGATAAAAAAGAAACCCAAGAGCTACACAGACCCTACAGGCCTCACTAAGCATGTCAAATGTTAAAATCCATGACAGTTGGCAGGGCTGCCAGCCTTCCAGCCAAACCTGGAAGCATGACTGAGATTCACAAACTCCATTTAAACAAACCACAAGGCTTCTAGAACAATGTTCTGTAGGCAGGTGAGACCAAAGAGGAGGTCTTAATGCCCACCAAACAGCATTTCAACAGAAACCCACTTTCATGTACGGCTGTGGAAGAGTGATAATTTGGGCTTGTTTTGCAGCCAAAGGACCTGGTCATTTTGCTTCTAATAAGTCGATCATAACCTCCTATGTATACCAGAAAATTCTAGAGGCAAATGTGAGGCGATCTGTCTGACAGCTAAAGCTTAGTAGAAATTGGGTCATGCAACAGGACAATGATCTGAAGCACACTAGTACATCTACATCGGAATGGCTGAAAAATAAAAGAATCAAGATTTGGAATGGTCTAGTCAAAGTCCAGACCTCAATCAAATTGAAATGCTGTGGTGGGACATTAAGAAAACTGTGCAAAACCGAATGTCCAAAAGCCTCAATGAACAAAGCAGTGACAAAATTCCTCCTGAGAGACTGATAGTCATAAAGGAAAGAATTCTTTTTAAGATTATGATTTTTAGTGTTAACATTTTTTTCTTCTATATAGTCACATGGATTTATAATCAGTTCATTAACTTTATTATCCATAGGTTTGATTTAGGCAACACTGATAGACGGTTAGCACTGTTAGCACTGTCGCCTTGCACTTCCAGGGTCCGGGTTTGATTCCCGGCCAGACTTGATTCCCCTCTCTGTGTGCATCGAGTTTGCATGTTCTCCCCGTGCTTGGTGGGTTTCCTCCGGGTACTCCGGTTTTCTCCCACAGTCCAAAGACCAGTTAATTAGCATTCCCAAATTGCCCATAGTGTGTGAATGAGTGTGTGCCCTGTGATGGATTAGCACCCTGTCCAGGGTGTACCCAGCATTGTGCCCTTAGCCTCCTTGGATAGGCTCCAGGCCCCCTGCGACCCTAAATACAGGATAAAGCGGTATAGATGATGAGTGAGTGAGTGAGTGAGTGAGTGAGGTAAAACAAACAGTAAAACAATTCAAGCATTTAGAAACTTTTAAACAAAAAGAAGTAAAGTTTATACCATGGGTGGCAATGCAACTCCTGAAATGGTGCATACCAGCTGAACCACACAGCCATAACAGATGTAACTTTCACACACAGAGTAATCACTGCGGTCAGTCTGCTTATCCTCTACTTTAGAAAGAGAGAGAGAGAGAGAGAGAGAGAGAGAGAGAGAGAGAAATAAATATTCAATGTTGGTCTGCAGATGATTGCAACATTCTGAAAAATATATTACTTTTTACATATTAGAAACATACATTCAGTTATGATGGAAATAGTTCAGATGCTTTCAGGCTTTACACAGTTTGTTATATTTCACACTCATCCTAAAATGCAAAGCTTTTTTCTTATACTTCTACAACTATAGTTTTCTTATAGTTCTTACAGTTCTATAGTGCTAAAAGTGCATCTTGATTGGACTTGAACTTGATTGGAGTCCACCTCTGAATTGAACATAAGTAGGAAAGCCACACAGTAGATGATGGTGTGCTGTATGTATAGTGAAAAAAAAGCCTTGAGGTTGAGAGAATGTTCTGTAGACATGCTCAAATCTGGGGAAGGATACAAGAATATTTCTGGAGCATTAAAAGTGCTTAAGAGAATGTTAGCCTCCATCATTCTTAAGGAGAAGAGGTTTGGAACAACCAACTGTCTTTCCAGATCTGGCAGCCCAGTCAAACTGAATAATCAGGGATGAAGCACATTGGTCAGGTAGAGGATAGATAGAGGTAACTAAGAACTCAAGGGTCATTATAAATGAAATCCTGTTGTGGTGCCTTACATGAGGTCATCATAACTACAACACTCCATCAGTCAGGCTTCTATGGTGGTGTGACCAGACAGAAGCCATTCCTCACTAAAATGTACATGACAGTCAGCTGAAGGTTTGTCAAAAAGCCCCAGAAGGCAGCATCATGATGTGGGGATGCATTTTCTGCAGCTGGGACTCAAGTCATTATATGGGGGGACATTCGGGTCATCAGCTGACTTTACCAAGGTCACATAGCCTTTTAATCCTAATTCTGTAAGTTCTCACCACATTGTTTGCATATGGAAATTCTCTTATTTTTACTATAGAACATAGCTATGGTTTTTACTGTTGATTGTTTACCATGCAAACTTCACCAAATGTTGTAGTGATCTCCTTTCATGATTTCTTTTGAAAATCACTATCCTTCTGGGTTTTGCTAATGTGTTGAAGGGTTTCTGTAGTTATTTTTTTTTTTTTACTTTAGCTCAATAAGTTGACCCTTCTGAAATAACAGGAGGTAGTACATATTTTTCTTATGACTTTTTTGTGATAAAATCTTTTTGGTCTCCCTTGATCATGGAAGTTAGTGATTACATAAAATAGTTAATGCAATGCTATCATTAATGTTTAATTAATGGTAATGGTTAATTAATTATTGTTAATGTTAATTAAACTAAATTAACGGTTAATATAATGCTAAGTAGTTTTTCCAACTCTCTGAGTTATAATGTGAATTATTGTGTGCATGCTTTATGATACAACCAATCACCAGTGAGTGTATGGAAAGCCAGAAAGAGAGGAAACATTCCATACCGAGAATGAGAGTAAAAGCAGTCCACTGTCTGGCACTAGCCACAAAACCTCCACCCTCCACTGCAAGATAACGTGTGCTGACTGTCTGAGACCTCAGCCGATTAAACAATGAAACTCTTGAACCAGATGAGATGCACACTGAAAACACATAGAGACACAAGCAAAGTTAAACATACTGCCAAAGGACATATGCCCACAGCAGTGAATAAAATACCATAGTGAAGCAACCTGTTTTTTATTGGTCACAAAATTCATCTCATTGTGTCTCTTTTCCACCAGAGAGTGAGGAATTCAACGTCACTTTGCCACCGCTGAGACATTTACAGCACATCTTTGTTTTTCTGAGCTCTTCTGACAAGACAAGACTCACAATGTCAATAGAAATTGCCCTTAACCATATGTTTTAGGATCAAGTGGCCAAAGGTCAAATGCTTAACCTCTTTGGGTGCTGGATAGCTGCCTTGAATTGAACATGGTCCAAGGACTTGGAGTTACAATACTTTTCACATAGTATATAGACAAGTATGCATTATGTAGGTAGGAAAAAAATAAGATAAAACAAGTGTTCATGGACAGTAATAATGAAACAGAGTGTATACAAAGACCAGATCAGTAGCTCACTCAGTTTCAGAAAGAACTTTGTCTTTGTCATGGTTGTGGTAAATCTGGAGACTTGGATGGGATGTTAAGGTGGCATACCAATTATTATAAATTATAAATTTATAATATATAAATGATGTACTGTGATTTCAGGGACCTGCAAAATCTGCTAGTCATTTAAAGTGTTTATTGTTTATTATCAGAAAGAAATATGCTTCGTTACTGAAGGTGAGGGTGGGATTATTGTTAAAAGGTAGCAATTTCCAATGTGTTATGCGAATTGCTGTATTTGAAGTTGTCTTAGATTCCAAGTATTATTTTATTATAATGATAAGTATTATTAATCCTTTTAACACCATTGTAGATGTCTTTTGAGCCTAGTCTCAGTCAATTCTCAGTCAATACACAATTGCACACAGTCACAAACTGACTCACAATCTGCATTCTTCATGGATTGTCTTTTCTGTGAGGGTTTGGAAATGACTTTAATAAGTCCACTTTGGAAAGACCCAATCTCCTGCCCGCCACTGTGGAACAGATGAAGCAGCAAACGGAAGTGTTTACGCTTATCTGTATCTGAGATATACAGGGTTTTGGCGCAGGCAAACATCTAAAAATATGATTTAAGAAAAAAAAAGAAAAATGTATTAGGGAAAACATCAGCCAAGCAATGTATATTTTTATGAAATACATTTATTTACAAATTAATTACATAATTTTTTTTATTACAAATTAAATACAACCTCAGATGAACAACAACATATAATGCTTTTTACCGTGCCATTATTAATTTCATAAAAATCTTAATTCTTGTTAATTAAGTAATTGCTTTTTTGGTTAAAAAAGTTATATGTTGTTGTTTGTCTGAGGTTGTATGTGCCTATTATTAAGATTATCAGATGATTTTTATTATGATGTTACACCTATACCTAGAATTATAGAATGGAAAGAGGGGGTAACAAGTTTTTAACACAACTGTAGTTAGGTTAATATTTACTAAAATAGAAAAAAAATATTTTTTCACTATATTGTAAATCAATGTATCAGATTTATTCCATAATCCTAAATAAAGAAGCACCTTGAGATTAAATATAAAGAGAGAACAGATATAGAGACCCTAGGGGAAAAAGCACTCCATTTTCCTCAAATAGAGCGCAAGTTAAATATTAGTTAAACCTTCATGATTTACAAGTTGGTTCATGACTGCATACTATGTAAATGTTAAATGTTTAACTCTTTATAGAGTTTTGGAATTTGACATTGGTATTTGAGGGGTTTGGTATTGGAAGGTCTAATATGATCAACTATGATGAAAAATGGGCTGGTAAAAAAAAAAAAATAGGTACCTTAAATTATCAGACAAAATGTGAATCTCTGATGACTTGTGACTGCAGTTCAGGACTGAAATTCCTACACTTTTGTACCTGAACCTCCAATAATGAAAGAGGACTCCATATTAACTTGAGCACCTCTTCTGTTATAATGTTCCAGGTTTCTAACACTACTGATCACTACTAATGACTACTAATAACACAGCTTTTCAATCCCTGCTATCTGATATCACCCAAATGAGGATGGGTTCCCTG
The DNA here is from genome assembly GCA_028565275.1 of Leiocassis micropogon. Classification (NCBI taxonomy): domain Eukaryota; kingdom Metazoa; phylum Chordata; class Actinopteri; order Siluriformes; family Bagridae; genus Leiocassis; species Leiocassis micropogon. Next base: position 25,129,373 of record JAOVVA010000004.1, on the reverse strand, counting down.
TTGAGTCTGGTTCCTCTCAAGTTTTCTTCCTATTGTCATCTTAGGGAGTTTTTCTTTTCCCCTGTCGCTCTCGGCTTGCTCAGAGACAGTTTGATCATTTGGATTTATACATGTTTTCTCACACATTTCACACTCATTTCCCTAATTTTCTTTTTGATTCTGTAAAGCTGCTTTGCAACAATGACCAATGCTTAAATCACTATATAAATAGAACAGAATTTAATTTTATCTAATCTGCATGGAAGCAAATTACATAAGTAAAATATTGGCAGAGGGCATCATGTCATTAGACAAAACTAAGTGAGTTGCCTTTTGTTAAATGTTCCCATGTTTGAAGCCACAACCAGAAATATGCAAACAGTCATTTAAACTAGTTCCTTCAATATTTAATATTCAGTATTCTTTTATTTCAGACATTTCCTTTGATCAATCTGTATCTGTATCTTTTGGCTTGAGTCTGAGGTATTGTTATACCATTCTTTCCGTTTGTTCTTCAAAGCTCAGTTTGAAGTTGTCTGCTTGTGTCCCAGAAGAGCCATCCAGACCCATGTACCCCCACACACGACAAGCAGACTCACCAAGACCTGATGCTTGTGATAGAGGTCACAAGTATATAATGTTAAAGTGAATCCAGAGACTTTAATACAGACACAGTGAGTTGAATTTATCTTAGTTACGATAGAAGTGTTTTAATAATGTATTCATGAGTAGACCAAGAAATGACTTGTTTACAAACCTTTGAGGTGTTCTTGTCTGAGATTCCATCCACTGCCACAGAGGTACACACAAGGAGGAGGACAGAAAAATCTGTTTGCACAGACAACAAATTGCTAAACAACAAAATTGTTACTTTCTTGTTACTCGACTCTAACAGTAAGGTGTAGCAATTATAAAATAACACACATACCTAGCATGAATTTTTTTCCTTATTTTAGTTTTTTATATGTTGTATACTAAAACCCAGTTCTATACAATAATTAATGAATTGAATACAACATACTAATATTCAAATAAATATAAATAAATATGAATATTTATTATATCACGTTCCTACCAAGTTCACATGTCTATAGGTCCATAGAGAATTTAGAGAATTAAATGAAGGATGTCTTATTTTTTATTGTTTTATATTTGACATTCTCACCGTTTTTCATTTCCATAGGACTTCTGAGCAACTCTGGCATGAAGAATGATCACTGACTGATCAGGTCTGTACTGAAGGTATTGTGTCACAGAGTCTCTGCTTATTCTTGGTGTTAAAGCAAAACTTTGATCCACCCTATGGATGCAGACAAATTTATAGTAAATTGTTCTGGACCAAACAACTTAATTATACTATCTGTAAATATGGAATGTGAGCAGGGAAATTTAACAATAAAGCTAAACGAGGCATGTTTTTGGGCAAGTGCATTTTTTTCATGATACTTTCAGAATTGTAAAAAAAATTGTAAAGAATAGAACCAATAAACTGTAAAGAATAGAATCAAACTTTTGGACCTTATGTTTTTCCTTTTCACTTTTTCTTTCTCCTTAATTTCCCCTTAATAAATCTACATTCGCTTCCTGAGCAAGAATTGCCTTTGAATGTGTGTGGTGTGGAAGGTTTATGGCAGGAGTGGTGTTGGCAGCATGGTGTGAAGGGTCTGGTGCATGAGGGGCTTTGATGAGTGCTTGCCAGCATTGAGATGGTGTGGAGATCTGGTGCCAGATGGATTGGTTTGGGTATCTTACGAGTCACAGCCTAACATGGTGTTCTACTGTTATGACCCAAAAGCTCATTTTGGGGATGTGGTGAGGCATCCTTTTCTGCTCACAATAATTGTGAGAGTAATCAGCTAAATTGTCAGCCAAGCCCAAACAAGTCTGGTTATTCTGATGAGAGCTGTCAGATGGTATTGAAAGCTGCAGACTGACAGTGTGTGGGTAGATGCCTGTGAGAATAGTCCATTTTGGGATATTGGGCAGATCTGTCTGGTGCTGGTAGTTATGCTGTGGTCAGGTCATGGAGCTTCACCTCCCTCCTCTTTAAGGTTTTTGGTGAGGCCATGTGCATATGGCTTGATACTGTACATCGTTCTGCAGATGTGTGATTTGACTGACTGGAGGGCTGCATAGCTAAATATATATATATAAAGAATAAGATCCAAACCTCATTGATCAGCTGGTCTAAATTTACACAAGATGACCTACCTACTGTATACATATAGTACCAACATTAATTGAATCATATGCACAGCAAATTGAATTGGTTAGAAATTGTAATTAATTTAACTAATTTCCTAACTGAACAACTTTATAATACCCCACATCCTATTCCACTTCTTGTGAGTTTTTTTGTTTTGTTTTCATGTTGTGTGTGTTGTTCATCGCTGGAAGCTTCTATCACCAAAACAAATACCTTGTATGTGCAAATGTACTTGGCAATAAAGCTCTTTCTGCCAAGTAGATTTGCACACTTGCACAAGAACGGATTCTTATTCTGATTCTGAATGTGTTTAGGGAAGTGAATTTCTTATTACAAGACCAAATATTAACTCCCTGGAACTGCTGCCTGCAGGCCAATGATTGCACATTATATTTATAGTTATTGCATTATCACACACACACACACACACACACACACACACACACACAGTCTCTATCACAAAGGAGAAACACTTCTGTCACTAATAATTTAATCAGGTATCTAGTGAGACAGATGGATTGCAGCTAACAATGGCAGACATTGTTCTCCAGTGTTATTGAGACACCCTTATTTGAGACAATTTCTATTTGCTAGCTCTCAGTGCTGGGACAGTTATATTTAAAGACTTATCATAGAGGCACAATCAGTATTAATACTGTAGATAAAGAGAAATTAAACAACAAGTGAGACTCTGCTGCCAACTAGTGTTTTGTGCTACTGTTAAAATTCAGACTTAAAATGTTAATTCAAGATTTAACACTAGTATTGCATTTACTGTTTAGGAATTACAGCCTATAAAATATTATTTTTACATAGAACTTCCATTTTTACAGGCTCAAAAGTAATTGAAAAAATAACACATACACACATGCGTATGTACACACACATGCTTATATTTAGGCATGTAGAAATACCCAAGACAAGTTAAGGATCAAACCAAGCATCAGAATGGGGAAGAAATGTACAAGCAATTTGAATGTGATATGATTATTGGAGACAGACTGGTCTAAGTATTTTCAAAACTGTTGATCTACTGGGATTTTCAAGCATAGCAATCTCTATGGTTTGTTAGAGAGTTGTCTGAGTGAAAATGCTTTGTTGATTCCAGAGGTCAGAGGAAAATGGCCAGACTGGATTGAACTGATCGAACCCAAATAACATCTTCTTAAAATGGAGGTATGCAGAAGAGCATGTCTAAGCACACATTTTAAACCTTGAAGCAGATGGTCTACAGCAGCAGAAGACCATGATGGGTGCCTCTCCTGTCAACTAAGAACAGGAAATGCATGGGCAATTCGCATGGGCTCACTGAACTCTTAAACAATAGAAGTATGCGGGCTGGTCTGATGAGTGTTGATTTCTGCTACAACATTTGAGTAGTACAGTCAGAATTATGTGTAAACAACATGAAAATGTGGATCTATCCTGCCTTTTAGCAATGATCCAAGCTGGGGTGGTGATATAATGGTGTGGGGGATATTTTTTAGCTACTTTGGGCTCTTTGGTACCAAATAAGCATTGAGCATAAATGCCACAGTCTATTTGACTATTGTTGCTGACCATATTCATCTCTTTATGACCACAGGATAACACACCATTTTATAAAACTAAATTCATATCAAACTCGTTTCTTTCCACAGTCACCAGATCTCAATTTAAAAGAGCACATTTGGGATGTGGTGGAATGAGAGATTTCCATTATTGATGTGAATCTGCAGCAACTGCATATTGCTATCATATCAATATGGACCAAAATCTCCAAGCAAGTCCTAGCAAGGTGTACATAATGAAACTGCCAGTGAGTTTATATATATATATATATATATTATCCATTGCTAGGTCTGGTGTTTCTCATCTTTTCTGCAAATACCCCATAGATTCTCTATTGCGTCTAATAATTTAAGATACTGGGTTTTTTATTTTCATGAGCTGTAAGCTGTAATAATCAAAACTAAAACAAAAAAAAGGGAAATTATTACATTTACACGTATCAATCTAATTCTACAGTTTTTAAATGAAATTACAAAAATAAATCTAATTTTTCAAGATACACCCAGAGAATCTATGGGGTATTTCAAGAGGAAGTTAAGAAACATACAACCCTATTGGGTGTAGAAGGATCAGGGATCAATTAAAGGCACTCAGAGAGAAGTGCACCTGTAGCAAAGGGAATAGAATAAGCAGAATGAGGAAAATTAAGAGAGGTGGAAAGATTTTCCTGATTATCTGTTATAATGAGTTAGATTATTTGTTTAATTCAACTTTAAATTGGACAGCGTCCGTCATAACGTCATGATTCGAATCGGCGCGCACAGTGCGCGCGACCGGGGAAACGTGGGGAAACGGAATTTCCCTGAACAAGCGTTCTGATACTAAGGCTGATTAGGCTTCTGATAATGCTGACACTGTAGAGATGATACCAATAAGGGTATTATTATTATTATTATTATTATTATTAAGGAGCTATAACATACAAAATGAATAGCCTATCATTCCTTACTATTTTCCTAAATGATCTGAGCGACTGATTACTGTATAAGCGATGTACTGTAGCTTCGCAGTGGTCTAATCGTCAATCGGTGTTATTTGTGACTAAGAAAAAAATACACGTGTTGGCAAGGATCGGTTTTGGGGAAGAAAAAAAAGAAGAAGGATTTCAGAGGGGGTGGATCCACATAACCTGCTTCACGTACTTAATCCCAAAATCAGTGTATTTCAGAATCATTCTGCGTCTTACAGATCACGACTGCACTCTGAATAGTCGTATAGCTTTCTGAGAAGTCTTTTGCTTGTGTTCGGTCGTTTTGGCTCTGTTTAAAAAAAGAGAGAATACTCTCGCTTTAGGATCCTTCAGACCGAGCGGAACTGAGTAGTGTGTAACAGAGAGAGAAAGAGAGAGAGAGAGAGAGAGAGGGGTTCGTCTACCTGTCCCATTTTGCCGGCTGCGTCTCACTTCTTCCCTGATCATCGCAAAGGTGAGTAAGGACTGATGCTTCATCTCTGTACACGTGAGCATCATCCTCATTCTCAAAGCCTGAGGAAAAACGTTTCTTTTATTTTTATATAAAGTACATAATAGTAAATAAGTACATGCTGCAAGATGAATTTACAGTAAGTCAGCAAGTTTTAATAGTCATTTAATCTTTTGGCTCGGTTCTAGTCGTCTCCAATAGCCTATTTGGACAATAGAATTCTACTTGAATTGTTAAAATAGTAGGATTCTGCTTGAGTCGATCTAAGAAATCGGATTCTGCTCTTCCTTCAGCTCTTCCAACACCATATCTTTTTATTACTTTAGGTGTTTTTTTGTTTGTTTTTTTTACGAAAATGTATGTTTTTTTAAGAACATTTTAGTTTGTTCTACCCTAGTCGAAGTCTTCAACTTGTTAACTTGTCGCTCTCTCTCTCTCTCTCTCTCTCTCACACACACACACACACACACGCACGCACACACATACAGCTAATTATTTCTAATGACAGATTGTGTACCTGAGCTGCTATATAGCCTACTATACTGTATTCTATATAGGTTCAGTACGTTTTTGTTAAAACCTACTGGACACGGACTTCCTAAGCTAAACCTTCTTAAGCCAATATTGTTTATCAGTTCATAATTTTAAAACATTTTTTTCTTTTTTGATTTATTTGTGGCTAGAATATACCATGGTGCACTATATAATATCTGGAAATTCACTAATGGATCATATAGGAATAATTGCGAAATATGCAATTCACAGGCCCATTCGTTTTTACTCGAAGTAGTATGTCAAGGTGGTAAGATTTATAATCTTGAATATGTTTTGCTGCTAACAAAGCTTTTCAACTGGAAACAGAAAATGTCTTTAATATTTTAAATACACTAATCCTCTCATCTTGACTTGTCTACTACTATATAGCTAAAATGATATTTGTATAAGGTGTGCAGTAACTTGCTGAAGACAAAGCCACAGTGTAAATTGCTAACAGTAGCAGAGTCTCACATCTGCTTCCAATTTCATTCTAACAAGAAGGTGCTGTTCCCTACCCAGCTCCACTATGAACCTGTCAGTCATCCCTAAGTAATAGAAACACAGCTCACTGATTCTCTGTTAAGACCTTCTTCTGTGGTGAGATCCCCTTTTTTTGCCAGTGCCCCAAGTTGAGCTGAGCAGAATGTGTGTAATGTGAGAGTTTCTCCGGTGGCTTGATGGCTCAGGAATTGCTAAACACATGGTCATAAATGCAGAAAGAGTGTTTCCACTTAGTTGTTTTTTGTTCTGTGAATGAATATGTTTTTAATCTCCTTCACACTCATAACACGACCGCGGGCCAACAGATTAACACACACACACACAGGCCTCCCTCCTTGTTTTTCCACTGCAGCATGTCTCGCAAAGACAAA
>JAOVVA010000004.1:25101895-25115675 GCA_028565275.1 Leiocassis micropogon | reverse complement strand
CTTGCGATGTTTCTGCAGCTTAATTGGAGTCCACTTGTGGTAAATTCAGTTGATTGGACATGATTTGGAAAGGCACAAACACATGTTTGAGAAATAAGAAAGTAACTCACTTCTTCAGTTAGTGCTGAAAGACTTGTTTCCAGATGAAACTTATTAATCACATTTAGTCAAAGGCTCCTAAGTATTTGCTTATTGCTTAAATCCAGACTGTGTAGTTTCCCCTGCATGCTTCTTTATTGTGTCGAAAGTAAATTATCTGCTGCAAATGACTTACTGCTGTTTATTCAGAACTGTAATGCAGCATTACTGCTCAGTTGCAGAGCTGGGCAGCACTGTCCACTACTAATGGGAACCTTCAGGCTTCCATATTTATTTATTGGTTGATTGATTGATTGCTTAGACATGCAACATTAATATGCATTACTTAGGCTAAAGTGTTTTTACTTTATGTCCAATCAAATGAATTTACAATTGGTTAATTACCATTAATAAATAGAAGTATCAGAGGTAATTTCTGAGTGTAATAAATACAGTGAAACCTCGGATTGTAACATGGTTTGCAAGCGTTCCGCAAGATGAGAAAAATCTTTAAATACATTTTGCCTTGTTAAACGAGCGTGTCTTGATTTACGGTTTAAGGTTCCACTGTAAATCTAAAACAATGACAACAATGTAAGGGTGTCTGAACACTTCTGACTGCATTGCACATTTCAATTTGTTCCATAACTTTAAAAATTATAAGACTATAAAAATTATAAAAATCTGTTTTACATTGTTAACTGTATTGTAGTCCTTTTACAGAAATTAATCTTTACCAGACTTTACAATGTAAACTAATCTAAAGAACACACTTATGCATTTTTTTTTTTTTACTTTTTCTTGGCAGCAATCATTTATTTTGCCTTCTTACTATGTTAAAACTAAATGTATTATGTTTATCAATCTATTCCAGTGATTGACTACTGTTCATTTGGAAATGATAGCTGTGAGCACAAATGTGTTAGCACATTTAATGGCTTTTCCTGCCTCTGTAATCATGGCTACAAACTCAATGACGACAGGAAGACCTGTACAAGTGAGGAGAAATGATCATGCACATACTTAAAACTTCTACACTGCGTACTCTTGTTACATTTAATCCCATCTTTGCTTCCCAGTTCTGGTCTTGAAGAATTTTTCATTCATTAAAATTCCCATTTTAGTTTCCTAACACACCCATAAAGTATTTTACTTTATTAATTATGGTTAATGAGGCAAGAACTAACTAATGTGATTTTTCTTGGGTGAGTTTAAATCAAGGAGGTACTTGGATTGAGCATCACCAAGGTCATTTATTTTGAAAAGAGTGATGTGCTTGTTTTTTGTCAAGTCCCAATTGTTAACCTATAAAAGGTCACTGTTACATCATTCTTAATCTCTTTGTAGAGTCAAAAAAGTCAAGTGTATTTTTTTTCTTTGTTTCTTGCTAAGTTTGCTCTTGGTAAAGCTGTAGTCTTGGGGCACCAGAGAGGCACAACAGAAAACCTATTTATCCCGTTGTCTGGAGATTGCAAGTGGAAATTCTGATGGCCTTATGTGACTAGGGGCCAAGGAAGGAAAAATTGCACATGCTGTCTGGGTGGGAGAGATAGCATACTCTCCCTTTCCTCTCTATCACAGTGGTACTGTACTGCTTTGTCATGGGCATCTGTGATTTGTACCTTGGAGGGCAGATGCTTTTCTCTGCATGTTTTATACAACTTGAAGCAGAGGAAGCACGTTTTAGCTTCCACCTTCCCAAGTTGGTAACAGTAATATGATAGGCAAGAGTTGACTAATTTGACATATTACTATTATTACTATCATTATCTCAATGAAACAACATTTATTTGTAAAATCCCTGTTGGAGTTTTTTTGTACCACCAAGGGATTGAATTGCCGTGGTGAGCTCCGGAAATTGGACGTATAATTGGATGTATAAAATTTATAATTGGCTCCAGCAGATACATCAACTATGGAGATGAAATTGTTATAAGAATATTACAGGCCATTAATAAGACCTGTAAGAATGATTGTAAACTGTGATATTCACAGAGATTTGTGATCAGGAAAAAAAGGAAAAAAAGATAATTTTAGTCCATATTCTAGTCCAAAGTCCATATTTGTTTTCACTGCTTACTGCAAGCATTAAAACACAGTAACATATTTTCCTTGACCATGGGATATGTATTAGGATGTGGTTGTTTATGAAATGACAAGCTACTTACTGCATCAGTTAGGGTTGAAAGTCTTGTTAACAGTTGAAACATATTAATCACTGCAGTAATTATTTAATCAATGGCTTCTGAAGTATTTGCTTATTTAAATCCAAATGCACCCATTTTTTGGCAGTGTAATTTGCACTTCGTGTTTCTTTATTGTGCCTCTTCTCACACAAATGTACTGTGCATTCAGTCACATTGGCAAATACTACACTACTTCTGAGGATTGGGATTCCAGTCTGATACATTACAGTATCAGAATGTTTGTTAGAATTTTTATTAATAGACAATACTGGGGCAAGAAGAATGGCCAAATTCAGCTAGTGTACCTAAGTACAGATTAGCTCACTTGGAGGGGAAAATGCAGGAATACAGATTATTCACAGAGCTGAGCAACACTGTCCACTGCTAATGGTAACCTTCAGGCTTTTGGTTACCTCACAGTGTAAAACCTTTTTCTCTAGTTGATTTTTTTTCTTTTTTTGCCTAGACATGAAACCTAAACTGAGAGGCCTTACTTAGTCCAAGGTGTGTCTACATTATGTGTAATCAAATGAATTTCCCATTGTTCGAACATCAATAAAGACAGGATGTATCAGACCTCATTTCTGACTTTAATAGCAAATGATCAACAAAAGGAAAATGCAAAGGGGCCTTTCTAAAATGCATTGAACATTTTTAATGTGTGCCATAACTTTAAAAACTATGAAAATCTATCTTACCTTGTTAAATCTGTGGTTGTCCTTTTATAGCCAGATTAATTAATTTGACCTTTTTCAACAAAAACAACTTTAATTTGTCCACAGTCATTTATTTTGCCTTCTCACTGTGTTAAAACTAAATTTATTCTGTTTGTCAATTTATTCTAGTGATCGACTACTGTTCATTTGGAAATGATAGCTGTGAGCACAAGTGTGTTAGTGTCCTCAATGGTTTTTACTGCCGCTGTAATGATGGCTACAAACTCAACGATGACATGAAAACCTGTACAAGTGAGGAAAAATGAGCATGCACACACTGAAAACTTTTATTTGTTACATTTGAACTCTTCTTTGCTTTTCAGTTCTGGTCCTGAAAAATCAAAAAGGCAATTGTTTAGCTGTTTTTCTTCCACATGCCTTGCCATTTAGACAGATTGTATTGGGCACCTGGGGAGCACAACAGAAAAGCATTTATCCTATGCACACATGCACACACAGAGTAGCTTATATTAAAACATTTAACTTATTCTATATTGTTCTTCAATTGTCTTCTCTTTTTATAGTCACAGCCAGATAATTTACGTCTCTTAGACATGATAATGATGATGCTGATGATGATGCATAGTATACTTAATTTCACATTTTGCATCAATTTTAATTTTATTTATTTGTGCATTTAATTCCATTTTATTTCATTTTGTTTTTGTTGCCACATGTTAAGTGTAAGTTTCAGTCTGGCTCTGAGCACTCTTTAATTTCTGTTTGTTTATCCTCTTTATACTGCACATAGTATCTGTCTGTTAAGTTCTCATATTCGCTCACTTAGTTTGGTTTGATTCTGATGCATGCCATGAGCATCATAGATTTATCAGAGTAACCACAGTTCTAAAACTGAAAAGCATAAGCACCTAACAGCAGATATTGTCTTAGCTGCAAGATCGTATTGCAGCACTTCACGTTGCTCTTCTTGGCCCCTGCCCATGCTCACTGATCCGCATTATATTGACATAAAGCCCAAGTCTGACTATGAGTCTTAGTTTGTATTTTTTCTATTCAATATCCTTTTTTGCCTGAACTTAGGTTCTTTTTGACTGTTTCTGAGTGGTGACTCATTCTGTTTGCTGAGGTCTCTCCTTCATAGAGACCCAAGTTCATGGGGTGCACTAGCATCATTAGCCAGAAATTGACTTGCTGCCTTGACAATTATGTTAGCTACTGGAATTGATGCCATTCTAATGAGGCATTAATAAAGGCAACAAGGTAAATTACCTCAACCTGCTTTTTTAGGTGAGGTGTTCATGCCTTTTAGGAAGGTGCTTTTGCACCTTTTTGAAACGTTTTAAAATATGTTTAAATATGCCAAAATAATACTTAATAATAATATGAGTAAAAGGGTGGAATAAACATTAAACAGGAGCAATGCAATTAGCAATTTCTTCTAACAGATTAGCTCGTCCTTTTAGGTGTAGAGTTCACTGAACAAATCATGTTTCAAAGCAATCCTTCTATTCCGCATTTCCAGATGCAAGATACTAATGTGTCTTTAAAAAATATTTAAGGTACATCAATGTTAATGTAATTACATTAATAGACATAAACGGAGGACACTTAAGGCTACACACAGCAACAAGGAATCATGTTTAAGACCGTTTTTTATACGTAGCATAAATTAATTACCAAGTTAATATTCATAAAATTTTATTAAACTTATTCTGTCTTTGTTCTTCCAGTGATTGACTACTGTTCATTTGGGAATCACAGCTGTGAGCATGAATGTGTGAGTATATATAATGGATACTATTGCCACTGTAATGAGGGATACACACTTCAAGCAGATGGAAGGACCTGTCAGGGTATGTATAGACCAATTTTATCCATCCATCCATCCATACATACATACATACATAATTTTAGGAACTTAATTTTAAGCTCTTAAAATTGATACTGTAGCATACAGTATTTCTTCATTCTTATGGCAGATTTCTACTCTACTAGTCAAAGTTTTGGGCACAAGTTTGGATTTATTTTCTACATTCTAGAACAATATTGGATTTTTAAAAATGAAATAGCACATATGGCATTAAGTAATAACAACAAAAACAACAGTCAGTTGTTATGACATGGCCAGACAAGGTCAGCTGTTCTGAAACATTCTTGCAAGAACAGTATTGTCAAGTGCATTTGCAAAACTCATCAAGCACCATGATGAAAACTACATGCTCTCATGAAGACCATCCCAGGAAAGCAAGTCAAAACTTATCTCTGCTGCAGAGGAGAAGGTCATTTAGAGACCTTCCTCGAAAAGACCAGCCTCGAAAATCACTATTATGAAAGCTTTACAGAGCATAAGTAGTAGACACATCTCAATATGAGCTGTTCAGGGAAGATGATAGCTTATTTGGATGCCTTCAGTATTGTTTTACAAAGTAAAAAGAAATGAAAATCAGGAAAGCCCATGAAATGAGAAGGTGTGGCCAAACGTTTGACTGGGAGTGTAGATTAAGTGACCAGTTTCAGCCAACATATGGTATGAAAACTTAACATTGAAATTTTACTTTGAAAGTTCTGTTGTAATTGTATTTTCAGAATCCTTTCCGGCAAGTTATGCACCTCTAAGGTTTAACGGTTTCGCAGTGTTTATTTTTTTCCCCCTAAAAACTGGAATGACTCCAAGGCAATGTTTATTATGTATAACTTTACCAGAGACCTTAGGCCATGGTATGACTTTTCCAGATTTATTTTTGCTCCTAAATAATAGCAGCTCTGAGATATTTTACCAAGTTGTCCATAGTTAGAAAGTAGTACTGACTATTTTCCTCTACTTTAAGTATTTTATTTACTGTTTAAAATGTTTGTAAAGTTTTATTGTATTTATATTTTAAAAATATATATTATACTATATAGTATGTACTACAATAACTATTTTTCTACAGGAATGTCAAAAACTATGTATATAATGAAGCCCAATGTAATTTTTCTAGCTAGTCAGAGTATGCCAATATTTTGCTAAGAATTAACATCAACTACCTATAAGGAATTTAGGTATTTAATTAGAATATAAATATTTTAGATGTAGGGGCAGTAGTGGCCCAGGCATCTGAGGCTTTGGGTTGCTGATTGGAGGGTCAACTTTCGAACCTTACCACCACCAAGTTGCCACTGTTGAGTCTTGGGCAAGACTTTTTTTTGGGTCAATTTAGTTTCTTTATTTTTGAGATGTTATTTTTACTGTACTTTTTAAATGTGTATTTATGCTTTTGTATTTCTACTGTAATTGTTTTAAATTGCATGAAAAAAGCAGATTTTGGATATCATCCAATCATCCTATGCTTATTATGTTTTAGCAATGTATGACTTAAAACATGTCTTGGGAAAATAATACATGCTTTATTTTATTGTCCAAAATATTACTTAGAGGCTACAATATTGCATCATTTATTTCTCTTATTTGTACTACATAAATCATCTGAATTTAAATGCTTAAATGCTAAGAGTCTGTAAGAATAAATTATAAAAATAATACAGGGTGAGTCACTCAAAAGAGAGCCCTCGCTATGATGAATCAATTTGAACAAAAAAATGCTACATTCCTTGATGTATGTGTTATTAATTGCATTACATGCAATGCTGGACGTCATCTCCATTTTTTGCCAGACACATTTCAACGTGGCGCTCCACAATCCTGAATTGACTGAGTGAAGGGGTACGGTGTTAAATGGCACGATGGCTGTCTGGCGTCTATCTTATTGGCCCAACTCGGGGGCATCCTGGTGTGTTCGATATTTTGAGGATCATATTGTATGTTGTTTCGTTCAGATTGCTTTATCCTAGCGAGAGTTATTATGGATTATTTGGGGCCTCTTTAAAGTAAATCACCCTGTAACTACATACCCTTAAAACATTTAAATATACTCAGTTTGCAAATGCCAATCTAGCATTTTAAAAACCTAAAACTTATATGATGAAATAATTCTTATGATACACTTTTGACTTTTGCTTGAGAAAACCATTTCAGAAATTACTACAATCATTCTTAAAACACAATTCATAATTTGAAAATAAGATGTGCTGATCTTTTATAAATGCACACATAGTAAGCATGCATAGTTGGCTTATGGCAGCCATTGCATGTAGTAGTATAATCCAAACAAATGTTGTGTAAATAATACCAGTTAATGCTTAAATACTGTAATTGTCTGCTTGTTTGTCTGTTTGACCCCCCTCAGCGGACAACCTGTGTAATGTAGTAGAGCATGGCTGTCAGCACCAGTGTGTGAGTACAACAGGATCATACCACTGTATCTGCCCTGAGGGTCATCTTTTACAAGATGATGGAAAAAGCTGTGGAAGTATGTACTGCATATAACAAATCAATATTTCAGCTAAACATTATTATTATTATTATTATTATTATTATTATTATTAATACACATTTCCTCAATTTTAGGCTGCAGATCAGCGATTATTGACCTGGTTCTCCTGATTGATGGGTCTAAAAGTGTACGGCCACAAAACTTTGAGCTTGTCAAGCAGTTTGTCAACCAGGTTGTCGACCAACTAGATATCTCTGCTCACGGGACACGTGTAGGTCTTGTCCAATACTCCAGCCGAGTGAGGACAGAGTTCCCTCTCAGTATGTATAAGACCAAGGAAGAGGTCAAGGCTGCTGTAATGAAAGTAGCCTATATGGAGAAAGGAACAATGACAGGGCTAGCACTAAAGCACATGGTGCAGAATAGCTTCTCTCAGGCTGAAGGTGCCCGCACTGCCACAAGAAACATACCCCGTATTGGGCTGGTGTTTACTGATGGGCGTTCTCAAGATGACATAACAGAGTGGGCCAAGAAGGCAAAGGAAGCAGGTGAGCTGCAGTTCAAAATGGCAAAGCACAGCATTGTTAATAAGTATTCATTTGTTTTAATTACAATTCACAGACTATCTATTTTAGAGGCAAAGTGCTTGTACTTTCAACGCTTGTAAAGTTTATCAAAATTAGGTGTCCAGTTTGGACATGTCATGTGTCCAAACACTTTATATCAATGCCCCAACAAACAAATCCAAAATCAGCTGCTGAAATAGAATGACATGCACCATCATATTTACACAACAAAATTGGGGGAAAAAAAGTCCGTACATATTACTAGGTGTTCTGAATATAGCTGGCTCACAGAGATCTAGGTGAAATGACATAATAAATCTCAAGCATTCTATTTAAATATTTTGGTACAGTTGGCTATAACTGCTCCAATGCTGCTTTGGCTGTTGCCAATGTGGATGTGTCAGCCCTATCTAAAGAAGGGCCAAAAAACGATTTAATGTTATTATTGTAAGCCATCAAAATAAAAATATGTGGCCAGTCACCTTGACTTACAACTACTGCACATATCTTCATGAAATTGCACAGTGCCATGTTTATTTTTTTACTGTTTGTAATAGAATGTGAAACTTTAAGACATACATTTACTGTATGCTGTTTTACAGGAATAACAATGTATGCTGTTGGAGTGGGCAAAGCTGTAGAGGATGAGCTGAGAGAGATTGCCTCTGAGCCAGTAGAGAATCATTTTTTCTACACCTCTGACTTCACTGCTATTCACCAGCTTGCAGAGGACCTTAAACTCAATGTCTGTCCAGGTACTGCATATGGAAAAAGAAAACGTATGGGCTCTAAAACACAGAAAGTGGGGGGAAAAAAATAACACTTATTTGAAACCAAGCAGAATACATAAAAGCTGAATGAGACTGTTACGTCTAAATACATTATTTTCTAGGATCATCATTTAATTTAATTACAATTTGATTTAATAATTCAATGTAAAATATTCCAATGTTAAAATTACTAAAATATGGACTATGTCTTGTTTTTCTTCCTCCTTTCCTTCCTTCCTTCCTTCCATTCATCCATCCATCCATCATATGTTGACAGAGGAGAGCCAAGGTGAAATAGAGGTGAAAGATCCTTGTGCCTGTGATAGTCTTGTGGAATTCCAACAGGCTACCATGGTCACTCTGAAACAACTCGACCAGAAACATATCCTTTATAGTTCTGTGTTCAAACAACTAAAATCTTTTACAATAAAACTTTTCTTTTACATGCAATAGGGTGTGTGTGTGTGTGTGTGTGTGTGTGTGTGTTACTAATAGAATTATAAATTTTTATTTGGTTATTCAGGTTACATCTATTAAATTAAAGATAAATTAAGTTATATTTTGGTGCAGGCATAGCATATTAATTTATTCACAGCATTAATAATTGGAAGTGAAAAATTGCTCTTGGTTCTACAGCATTTTTACATCATTATAAAAAAAATCGAAGAGGGCTAAAGTGCCTTTTCTAATGAAGTCTGTAGCATGACTGACTGTCATACATTACAGTTTAGTATGTTTGTATGGTTTCAAATTAGTGTTACTAACATACCAGCATTACATTAAAATGGTTTTGAATTTAAGTTTTGAGAATTGAAACAACTATCTGTCTATAACAAACAAATTATTTAACATCTAATGCCATTTTAAAGACAGTGTGTTTAAATATTTTGTATTTTAAATACTGGTCAAAACACTGGTTCAGCGATCACCAGGAATGGTTTTAGATGCGATCTTGACCTTTCAACAAAGTCATGTAGTAATGTATGGTGGAGTATTTACAAAGATTGCCACTGTCATACAGGCAGCATTCCCCTTTTTCATACCTGGTACACACGCATTATGTACATGACATAAGTAGCTACTGACTTGACAGCTGGTGATTATAGCTGCAGGTATCCTGTCATTCGGCGCCCGGAATAGCCTGACTTAATCTCATCTCTGCTATTTATATATATTTACATTATTAGCATTTTTTTTTGGTATAATATCTGCTAATAGAACACACTAACTAGTTCTCTATACTGTTTGAGGGAACAATCTCAGGGGACTCGAGATACATCTTGGGTGGGGTGTCCATCTATCGCAGGACACAAGCATTTTCCAGAACCCTGTATTCCTACGGTGGCTGTAGTCGCCGCAAGAACACATTTAGTTGTTCATAGGTGTTCTTCCTATGAACACAGCATTAACCAATATTCATACGGCATTTATGAGGTGACGGGGGCTGTATAAAAGCTGCATGTGTCTGCTGAGAGTTTTCAAGAGTTTTCACCATCTGACTCGTGGTCCATCTCAGTAAACATAGTCTCGTACTGCCCATAAAGATACCGTCTCTCTATCCATGGCCGCACCCACCAGCGTCGCTGTCGGGCGTCTTCTCTCGAGCTCTTCCTGCGGTAGCAGAACCAAAGCAACTGCCAGAGCTTCTTCTTTGTCTTGCAACTGCAGCCTTCTCTGCGTTATTGCCATCTTGAAAATGTATTATTTTCACAAATTTTCTAACAGCAGAGAAAGTTTATATGTGGACCAACAGACAGGAAATGCTCCTACCAAATACTTGAGAGTGCTGTACGTTGCACATATGGGTGCCGTACGACCACCTTAAGTGGTTAAAATTAAATTGTTATTAAGAATTAAATGGCCGCTGTACCAACTTCCTAAGGAGGCTGTAGAAAACTATGCCCCAAATTCCTGCCATGAATGTCTACTAACTGCAAAATTCAGAGGAACAGGGAGATTTGTACGAACCCGTCATTCATGAGAATATTTGTGACCAAGGTTTGATCTGACACATCTAAAGCCGATGACATTTTTGACAAGCTCCTACAAGATGGCAAAATAAAATGGAAAAAAAGTAAGAAAGTCTTTGTGAATGATGTTGAATTGTGTGGCCAAATTTGGGAATCAGTCAGTTGACTTCAGCATTATTCTTTTTTTTTTGTTGTTGTTGTTGTTGTTGTTGCTTAGCCAAACTTTTAATTCAAATTCTACATAATTATGTGACTTTGTTTAAAGGCCAGTGCATATGTGGACATGCACACAAAAAGGAATCCAAATTTTTCTCACTGCCACTATCTGTTATTCACCCTTAATTATGTCACTATCAGCAATGACTACACGAATGGAGTATCTGGAGAAGCAGCTGCTCAAAAGGAAATGATATTACATCATCTGCAAGATTATAGCTTTCCAGGATAAGCTCCTTTTGGAAGGCACTTAAGTGATGGCCCAGACTGGTTTACATAAGTTTTATAATCAAAGGTTTGTGGATATAAAACTTGTACTGCATTTACATGAAGAATCACTGGGCATGCCCATAGATGCACTGGAGTTCATGTAAGATGCAGTTTTCATCGCACCCTGTTTATACCTGTCCTTTTTTTATACAGTTATTAAAAATATTTATGATCTATTTTGTATTATCACTGCATTATGGCATACAGTTTATACATTTAACACAAATGTGTTGTCTTGTGTATCTAGTAAAAACAGGTACCTTTAAACACAAAGTACCGAGGAAAAAAGACATGTCAGGTTAAAGGAAAAACCAAGAGAGTGTATTATAATATAATGTTGCCACAAGACACCAGCACTCAAGGGATAACACCCCATTCATTGTAAAGACGCTATACTCTCTCAATTGGCTTTTTAATAGTGATGAGAGTTTAATAGTAAAAGAGAGTTGGCTAAGACAGTCCAAAATTGGCCATGGAAATCCAAAAGGCCACAGCGTATATCGTGTAGATTTTGCGATATTTTTTTACTAACGTTTCCTCATTCCCTATGGTATTTAGTTTTTAGTGGCCAGTATATGGATGGAAAATGGTTAGCAAAAACAATCAATACTGAACTGGCCTTTTCTGTAGTATGGCCCAAAAGAGGATTTTCAGGATTTTCTTTTATTACTTGAAATTATGTGTGTAAATCATCCCATAAAATTTTATAGAACCTGAAATAGATTTTTAAGTTTGATCCCTGTGCTTTTACATACTTTCTAATAACCATTTTTGTAATGAAACTTTTTATTAACAAAATGAAATAAACATGAAATTTTATAATTTGCTGTTTGTTATTGATGAAAATATTATGAAAAATTACTATCAATTTACAGTAGAAAGTTGTTCTTTAGATTGCTATTGTATTTTGTAAATTTTTGAAAATTTTTAATTTAATTTGAATTACTTTCCTTCGTTCCTGCTTCATGAATAATACAGCATGAATTACTCGAAAGAGGCCCTGAATATTCTGTAATAATTCTTGCAAGGACAATAATCAAGCAGCGCATCTTCATAGTGCTAACTTATAGGCTTACCAATTTGTTTAAGTGATGTCAGAGTGAATTCAGAAAGAAATATGGTGTTCCTGACTGTGAAGATTTGAGAGAAAACATAGAATGTAAAATTGCTGCTATTCCTCGATATCCTTGTCAATACATCCAGGAACATGGAGCCCTGCATTGAAATCTGTCTGGCAGAAAATGGAGATGACTTCCAGCATTGCATGTAATGAAATTTCAGATGAGAGTTCAAGTGCTTTCAAGTGAATCACCCTGTACATCATGAGTGTACTGTAATGGAGTTTATTCTCTTGAGACCTGAATGTATTCATATGATGAAGTGATGCATTTTCCATACATAGCCAATATATCCTTGTATAATACTATTGGGTATTATTCATTCAGCAATTTTCAATCCTTTTTTTTGTTTGAAGATACTAATTAAGTTTGTAGTTATCATGCTCTTAAAAAGAGAAACTCACTCACTAATTCTCTATACTGTTTGTGCATGGCTATGGAAACTATCTCAGGGGAGTCAGGATACATTATGGATGGAGCATCAATCTATTGCAGGACACACAAGCATTTACACTCACACAAACTCCAATTAGATTGTGGGAGGAAGACGGTGTCGTGGCACATTTCGTGGACTTCAAACATTTCACTAAGCAAACTTTGATAAGAAACAAAGCAAATTAAGTTTATTATTCAAGACAGACTCAAATTAGACAGAACCAGTCAGAAGACAGATGCCCCAAGAAGTTCCTCCTTTCCTAATTTAAAATATACCTGACGTTCACCCTATAGCTCCTCGCTGTTTCTTTGGTCGATCCAACTTTTCTTTCAATATTCATTAAATATTCATTAAATATACAGTATTATGATTGGTTTGGCCTAGTTGAGTGAGAGCTCCCAATTTCACATTTTTTCAGCCCTTGTCTTATCTTTATTCATTAATTATTCATGTGTGAGTTGGGTCCCTTAGCCTTTTTAAACTTTTCATAAAAAGTTTTTTTTTTCCTTATGAAAAGGAGAGTTTGTTTCCTTTTTTTAAACAGATTCTCTTTGACATTCCTTCTGCTCACTTCATGTCACTCCAATCTTTCTTATAAACTTTTATCACAATGTATAAGTACTTTAGTTGTCTCATTTTCCTCTTATTGGTTTGTGGTGTGCCTTTTTTGCTTTATGAATTACTGGAGTATAACTAAGTTTACTAATCAACATGAATATGACTTTTTGGACTTTTAAACTGATCACTAGTTCTGATTCTATTATGTGTTAATTATTATGTGTATAGTATATTGCATATTTAACTGTCCTTCTTATTTATACTAATCCTGATAGCACTATTAGCCTTAGTCCCACATCACCTGTAATTATTATCTGCAATTACAGCACCATGCACGTTCTCTAAAAAGGGGAAGTTAGTCCATCTGTGAACCTTTTCCTGCTTCGTGGTCAGCTCAGTGTCATGTCTGTGTAGGGAGGAGGCGAACGCAGATGCAGGGTTACAATGCTGAATGAATTTTAATGATTAACGTAACGAAAGTCCAGTCACAAAAGAAAACAAAGACACAAAAGAAACCGGGCTGGGGCTACTTCCCCAGGCTGGGGCTGCAGGCGGATCTTAGAGGGTTAAACTCGGCCACACCAAACAAACTGGATTTACAGCCTTCGTGTCGGACTCCGTG
>JAOVVA010000004.1:25072041-25093844 GCA_028565275.1 Leiocassis micropogon | reverse complement strand
CACACACACACACACACTCTTTCTCTCTGCTCTACACAGAAACTCTGCTCTGTCGTGATTCTTTTCAAAGGTAAAGTTCAGGTTAATTTATTTTATTTTTACTTTACAGCAGTGATTCCGTTAGTGTGTCGCTCAATCGAGTGTCATTAGAGAGATTACTTGTTTATTTTTCTGATAAAACAGTGTTTTGTGTGCGTGCGTGTGTGTGTGTCTGAAAAGAGTGGAGGAAGGGTAACTGTTTAAGACGAGAAGGGAGACAGGGGGAGGGGCTCCTTACTTTAACTTCACACACACACACACACACACACACAGAGCACCTGTGCGCACAAACCGAAACACTTATCTGTTGGGATTTATTTTGCAGGTTAATTTGTTATATTTTGACTTAATATTTTATGTTAATTATTTTTATCTATTTATTTTTTTGGGCTGTGGAACGAATAATTTGAGTTTCCATTATTTCTTATGGGGAAATTAAATTTGGTTTATGAGTGTTTTGGAATATGAGCCGCTTCCGGAACGAATTATGCTCGTAATCCAAGGCTCCACTGTATATGCAAATTATATTCTGTATGTATTTTTAATTACAGTATACAATTTTTTAATCATAGATACAGAAGTCAGATAGATTATCGTGTCCAGCAAAAAGAAATATCTACTTCCTAGTGATTTTCACAAAAAGCTGGTGGTGTGGTGTGTATTTCATAATATTTCCCTCTTTCACATGACTATAAATAACATCATGGCTATTTTTACACTGTTCACTTTTCCTCGGCTCCTGTACTCCTGATATTCTGCCTGCAGAGCCACAGCGGAGAAAATCAACCTCCTCATCACCGTAGTAAGTGCTCCTCATCACCATTTCTAACATTCTCATCTACGTAGCAGTCTAGGTTAGTTATCTGATTCTACTTAGAACTGGTAAAAGTGTTGCCATAGTTACCATGTGTTCCACATTAGTCTTGATTTTCACTTCAGCACTTCTATTTACTTATTCCAGTTCCTTATAAATATTCAGGGTATATGTATTCCAGCAGGATAGATTTGTGTCTAAAATAGTTAAAGTAAGATCATGTTTTTAAACACATGGTTAATCCCTGGCAGTTTCTGAGGATAGTGTTGAGAGTATGATGGAATCGAGGATGCAAGTGCAAGGATAAAGTGACTTTATTTGGAGACAAGATGAACAGAAAAAACAAGATAAGGAACAGGACAATGATAATGATATATGGTATAAGCGTTAGCATGAACAGAACCGAACTTAAACAGGACTTCAGCACATGCAAGCTAAACATCACAAATACAAGACCAAAGGCATTCTGACACTGGGAACAAGAAAGACTGAAAGTAGGTCACATATCACAGGGGCTTCAGGACAGCCATTAAGTGTCCTGATGTCAGCTCTCCAGATGCTAAGGCCCCTGTATGAGGAGGCAGAGATCCCCGTGGGGCATAACAGCAAAACAAAACACTCTTAGAAGTCCAGGGTTGGTGAAGTGGGTGGCTGGTGTCTTTGCCAGAACCTTCTTTTGGTGCCCTAGGTAGAACATCACTGAGAAGGCTGCCCAGAAGGCCTCTAATTGTGACACTGCTATGGGTGCATCATCAGCCTTTAAAGGAATAGGGGCTGGAGCAGGGCTGGGCTGGAATTATGTGTCGTAGCTGCGTTAGAATTTGCCTTGGGCTCTTTGACCTCTGGTGAGAACTTGATTGGATAGGGCTGGGACGGCCGGAAAAGAATGTGATCTCTTGGTATCAGAGGCCACCTGTTCGGCCTCTGGCAATAGCAACTGGGACAGAGTATGGGCTCGTGACAGGAGTGGCTGCCTCTTTGGTTTCTGGTAAGAACCTGGCATGACATGAATGTGAAATGGCAGACTGCATGTCATGTTTATGAGTGGTATCCCATTTTTACTACCTTTATATCTTCCCCAAATTAGACCCCGGGATACAGTATTACTGCCTCCCTACTGATGGTGGGAGTTTGGGGTGGATCACTATGCCTGTATACTCAAATACTGTAAGTTGTGTGTTGGTTTTGTTAATAATTTATTTCAGATTATTGTTTCACACACTGTTTCTCTTTAGGCGTCCGTGCAACATTTTTACTCACAAACTTGAGTTTGCAGGGACACCAAAAAACTCAAGTCTACAGATTACACTAAACTGTCTGATGGAAGCTTAACACCAACTTACTGTTAGACACATAGATGCATGTTTGCCACTCAAGTGTTCGTCATTGTTAAAACAAAAAAAAAATCTTTAAATTATCTGTCATGGCATACATTTGGTTTTAATTTTCTGGTGCCATCTTGTTGCAGTTCAGTGTAACAACAAAAACACACAAGCACACTCTGCTCTTCACAGAAACACTGCTTTGTCGCTATTCTTTTACGAGTGTTTTGGAATACAAGCCCGCTTCCGGAACGAATCAAGCTCGTAATCCAAGGTTTCACTGTATTCACCTTTCGTGCAGCAGGCATTCAAAAACCATTTACTCACAGTCTCTTCGACCCACTTGGGTTCATGGCCTCCATCATCATTGAAGGGAAATTTTGTTAAGAGAACTCTCAACTTAAGCTCTTGACTGGGACTCTCCTCTCCCTGAAGACAAAGAAGAAGCATGGAACGTATGGAGGAAATCCTTACAAGATCTTAAAGAGCTGGAGATTCCCAGACCATATGTTGGTTGTACCCTTTCTACAGCTCTGAGAAAGGAGTTACATGGTTTCTCAAATGCTTCTGTCAGAGCGATAGCAGCAGTAGCATATCTTTGTGTCATCAGTGAAGAAGGTTCATGTCATACTGGGTTTATCTTGGAAAAGGCGAAGTTGGCTCCACAAGCTGCACATACAATTCCCAGATTGGAATGATGAACTGCAGTTCTGGCTGCAGAGCTAGCAGAGATAATCACAGGCGAACTGGACTTCTCTTCAGGTTCTCTTCAGATGCGGTAAAGTTTTACATGGACAGCAAAGTCATCCTGGGATACATGTATAACCAGACAAGACATTTCTACGTATATGAAGTGAACAGGGTACAGCGTATTCTCGAAGTTTCAAGCCCAACACAATGGCACTATGTCTCTTCGAAGCATAACCCTGTTGACTATGCCACGCGCTCTGTTCCAGCAGCCCTGTTGAGCACAACCACCTGGCTCACAGGACCCACCTTCCTGTCATAATCAAGAGCGTGCAGAAGGGAGCTTACAGAGAAGAGCTTGTCTGTATTGCCAAAGGAAATGACATTCCTAGGCACAGTGCTCTTAAAAAACTGAACCCTTATGTGGATAGTAAAGGCCCTCTCAGGATAGGAGGTCGGCTTAAGACTGCAACACTCGATCTCGAGTAGAAATTTTCTTTGATCATTCTAGGACACAGTCATGCTGCAAAACTACTTGTGGAGCATTACCATGATCGTGTCAAGCATCAGGGTCATCTGTTCACCGAATCTGCTATCCGCAACGCAGGGTGTTGGATTGTAGGTTTCAGGAAGCTTATCAACAGCATTCTACACAAGCGCATCATATGTAACAAGCTTCGTGGGAAGGTAACCAAGCAGAAGATGGCAGATTTACCAATCGATTGTTGAAGCACTGAACCTCCCTTCACATACGTTGGTCTTGATGTTTTTGAACCATGGACGATTGTCACAAGATGAATTTTTTCACGAATGGAATTGTCATGAGAATGGGCTGTTCTTTTCACTTGTATGGCTACACGTGCCATACACATTGAGTTGATTGACAGCATGGATTCGACTTTTATAAATGCTTTGAGAAGGTTTTTTTGCTCTGCGAGGACCTGCAAAACAAATCCGTTCTGACTGTGGGACCAATTTTGAAGGAGCATGTAAAGAGCTGGAAATTGTACTAGCTGACTCTCAAGAGCCTAACGTGAAGAGGTACCTGGGTGGAGAAGGTTGTACATGGGTCTTCAATCCACCTCACGCATCCCATATGGGAGGTGCCTGGGAGCGAATGATAGGAGTCTCCAGGCACATACTGGATTCCATGCTCCAACAGATCAGTCATTCCTGCTTGATGCATGAAGTGTTGTCTACCCTGATGGCAGAGATTACAGGAATTGTTAACTCAAGACCAGTTGTTCCTATTTCTACGGGTCCAGACTCACCATTCTTGTTGACACCAGCTATGCTCGTAACTCAGAAAGGTCATATACTCTTTCCTCCTCCTGGTGACTTCAAGGAAACTGATCTTCACAGACAGCAATGGAAAAGGGTGCAACACCTCGCTGACACTTTCTGGAGCAGATGAAGGTGTGAATACCTTACAACACTTCAAAGTCGAAGCAAATGGCAAAAGGAATGACGAAACCTAAAAGGGGGCGATGTGGTCCTTCTTGGAGATTCACAAGCCAAGCGGAATAAATGGCCTATAGCTCTTGTAACCAAGATTTTCACCAGCAGTGACAAAAGGGTGAGAACGGTGGAACTAAGAGAAGCCAAGAATGGGACAATCGAGACATTCCTTAGACCTATATCAGAAACTGTTCTTCTCATGCCAGCAGAGAACTGCTATCGTGTGAGGTTTTCTTATGTGAACATCCCCTTGATTTGTGGATTATATAGTAGTATCTGAACAATACCAGGTGGGGAGTGTCATGGCATACATTTGGTTTTCATTTTCTGGTGCCATCTTGTTGCAGTTCAGTGTAACAACGAAGACACAGATAATTTAAGCTATTTTCTTAGTGATTGAGTTAGACCATGTGACTCTCGGGTTAAAGGTTAATCAGGAAGTAATTGCAGTGTTCAAGATTCTTTCCATGCAGTTACCCAAGAAGTCTTCACTCTGTTCTCTTTGTGTTTTGTGCCTTGGAAGGGCTTTGCCTGTAAGTTTGTGACTTTCCTTTAAAGTTTGTAGAAATGTATATGTACATTTAAAATGTAAATTTTATAAGTTTAAAACTTAAAAAAAAACTAATTATTCTAAAGTGATAGCCATACTAAGTAGAACTGAATGTAGCCTTTGTTATGAGTGTATCATAGAACGTTGTAAACTATGGAGATTCATTTGCATTATTTGTGAGTATTTTGTAACAATACGTTTGTAATCTGTGCGTTTCAGTTTTACAGTAAAAGTAAGAATAAGGAAGAGAAAAGAATATAACAGTAAAGCCTCAAACTTTGCTTCTGCATCTGCCTCCCCTTCTTGAGGTCTAACTGTTAGCTATCTGTCAGTGCTGCGTATCTAGGACAGAATATTATCTTCTTTCAAACTTTTGAAGTCACAGGACTTTTCTTTCAAAAGTGCTGTGACTTTTCAAAAACTTTCATAATTTTTTTTCCATAACATTTCCAGGTCTGGGAAACATGCTTTCTAATTTCCCTGATTTTTCCAAAAACTTGGAACCCTAGTCTAAACAGTTTTTATTTTTATTCTTCTTCTTCTTCTTATTATTATTAGTTAATTAAGTTAATTAAAGAGATGTCCCACCACAGTCATAAAAATGTGAATAAATGCAACGTTAATCACCATAGGCCTTTACAGTCCCTAGTTGGACTACAGAGGTTCCTAGATGGATGGATGGATGGAATTGGAGGGAAACCGCTGCTGTTTTAAACTACTTCAGAATACTGTGTTACCCCCTAACCCTACTGTGGAGTTCAGCATGTAGATATCCCCAGAAGAATGGGAAGGAGGCATGGCTGTGGAGGCTGCACTGTAGACCTTCACATGGGGCTGGGACAGAAAGGGGCTATGGATGCTGCTCTGCTGACCGCCGCCCCAATATGAAACATTATCTTCATCCTAACAAGGTTTCTCAGTTTTGACCAGTCACTTTAGCTCATATTTGAGATTTTGCACACCATGACTCTCTGCTATTCAGCCAGGATACACTCCACTAACCCATGCCTTAGCTCACACCCACTCCTCTCCTTTTCCTTTGACACATTCCTCTCATCCTCCAGAGTGCTTGGTGTGTGTGTGTGTTTTATTTTACAATAAATAACAGAAAAGGGCATTAAATTATTTCAATATTTCCTGTAATTTAAAACAATAAAAAAATTTTTTTAAAACAAACTTAAATAATTCTTTAGATTGTGTAAAGCTGCTTTGGGACAATGCCAATTGTTAAAAGCGCTATACAAATAAAATTGAATTGAATTGAATTGAACTGTATACCTGTAGCTCTAAAAAACCAACAAAAAAATTATGTGATTAAAATAAAAGATTCTCCACGACTCAGGGTGTGCTGTGATGCTATAAGTATTTGGACTTTAACAGGGATGTATAAACACCAGGATGTTTCTGCAACGGATGTACCTCTGTCCACACATACACACACACACACACACACACACATATGCACACCATCATGCTAGTGTCACTGCTGTATGAAGTTCACAAATGAGTTCACAATAAAGACAAGAGGCCATAGGTTTTGTTTCCTCTTTTTATATACACATTTATACGTATGTACACTGTACATTTATGCCAAAATAAATAAAAATGTGAAATTATATTGTGCACATCACATACTGTACGTTTGATTAAATGAAGGAAGAGAGGGTGGGATTCATTATCCAAACACACAACATTAACTGTACTGCAATCTGCACACACACACACGTTTTGTAGCATGGCCAATGCCATGTCCATCAAATCTTATAGTTCATCTGTTTCATTTCATAATTGAACTCAGACATGTGACACATAAACACCTTCAGAGTTCATTTTCAGAAAGATTTTAAACTTAACACACAAAGTAGCTATAAAGTATTACATAAAGAAAGTCTTAAACAAATACAAATGGGGGGGATCAGACCCAACAACCAGGTCAGAGCTCACGTTAGCTGTCTCACCGCTGTGAGCATCGGCTCGACAACACGAGAGAGGGGCACGCCTCGGACTCGGAGTCTTAGGTCTAAAGTCTCGTTTATCCAAAACACACGCATACGATTTCACTTCTGTAAGTTTATTTCACATCAAGTTAATTTTAAAGTCTCCTTACTTCATTTGAAGATGAACTGCATAAGAACTTTATTATACACACATAAGCATGACTAATGTGTTGTGTAAGAAAGCACAATAGAGGGCGCTGTTATGGGATAGAAATTAGAAACATTTCCATGAGCACCCAGACGCTGATTATTTTCCTCCAGCAGCATGATCTGAAATGTTTTATTCTTCTTATACCATGCCAAGAATTACAATTTTTAATAATTAAAGGAGAACGCGCACAGACTGAATGAAAGAGCCTGACCTGTCTTACAAAAGTACCTGAGGCTCACCGTATACATCTTAGAAGAGCATTTCAAGCCTCCTGATATCAAGCAGATGCTTACATAACTTGCTAGTATTTGAAATAAACACATTTCTTCATTATTCAGGTTAGATTCTGTGAAGTATCCACCATAGATTTCCTTGTGAACAGATTCCACTCCTCTTTCTGTGTTCCCTTATCTTTTCCGTCACAGTCATGTCACTGCACAACCAAAGCTTCCTGTCACATTGTTAGGCAGGAAAACTGTTATTGAGATTAATATCTCACACACCTCATCACTGTTTTGTAAAATCAGTGTGCCACTGTGCATTACAGTAATATGTTTATGATCAGACGTTATTAATTCTGATTGTAGCCTGATCTAATCACTGAAACAGGCGCCCCCTTGTGGCTCATCGCTAGAACCTATAATATTATAATGAGCGCATTTATATAAACCTTAGACGCCGCTGATGAACACCTCCTCCCCACCGATCATTATACAGTATGTACTTATGAAATAACTATGTTATTTAGGATGTTCACAATGACATGATTTTTTTCTCACTGTGTAGATTTAGAGTTACATCCCGCTAAATTCATTCAGGCTTCAGATTCCTTCATGGAGCTCCTAAATGTACATGGAAACACTAAACCGAGGACACACCAAAGCATCAAAGTATGATAAAATAATACATAAACTGAAAAACTCAGTCACACATTTATTTGTTTATTGTTATGTAAATGCTTATGAATCCCAGAGCTCCATAGCAGACTTTAAACACCGTGTTACCTACGACGCCTGCTTCACCCTGAGATTACACGAGGAAGTGTCAAAGAGAAAGTGGAACATTCATTTCCTTTATAGGTTCCCAATGCTGAGTCCTGTTTTATACTATAATACTTAAATTGTTTACTATTGTTCTGTGCAAAAGTCTTGACCCCCCTCATTTCATCATATTTTGCCTCGATTACTTCAGACTTGCTTGTATTGTTTAATGTTGTGTTGAGGAACAGTTCTCCAGGCCTCCTGAAGGCCCTCATTTTTTTTACTCCAGTCCCTGTACCTGAGCAGTTTCAGAGGAATGTTTTTGTTTGTTAAGCCACACAGTGACCTCTGAATCATTCAGCCAAGAAAAACATCTAACTTAAGTCCTGACCCAGTGAGAAACAGGTGCAGATGATGACAGATGATCAGGAGGTGATTAGTAACTGCTGATGCTGATGCTGAGGGGTTGGAACAGACGAGAGGGGAAATGAGGCCGCTGCTGAGGTTCTTACATAAACAACCAGTTTATAAATTGTTTCTTTAGTCACTTTGCAGCCTGTCACAGTAAAACATTTGTTCTCATTTCTTTAATTTAATCTACAGCATTTAATTTAAGTTAATATGAAGAAATGAGGGGGTCACGACTTTTGCATAGAATTGTAATTAGATAAAAGATATAACTGACATTCATGGCTTTTCTCTAGCTAGTGTGAACTCAGAGTAACTCTCAAACACACTCCCAAATACAAGTTCTGACCCTTCTACTGTAGAGGACAAACGTTTACTACGCCTAAAGACCTCCAGTCTCCGTTTTTCACAACTCCACACATCTTATTTTATCCTACAAAACCCCTGGCAATTTAGCTATGGTTTTTACTTATTTCAGAATTCCAGTGGGTTTAAACATTGCCAAGGATTCCAGATGTTTCTGAAGCGTCTGACTGGACAGCTGTAACACTGAAAAGTTTATTGGGTGAGCCCCAAAGGCAAGAAATAAAAATTGTGGACTCACAGAAGTCTGATTCCTCCCTAACAGCATTTTCCAAACAAAATGAAACCAAGTTGAGCATCTGTACAAACATCTGTATGAAATGTGTGATACTGTGAAAAATATGCCTAGGGGTGTGTAAACGTTTGACCTTGGCTGTTTATCGGTTTCCTTTCACACATTTAAAAAACTGCCAGCGACAGCTCCTCCCTACCAAGCTCTTACTTTTCCTTCAGTCTGGATTTGTCCTTAACACGCTCAGCTCTCGCTCCATATACGGCGAAGGTCACGCTTGTCACAGCTCGTTATGCACAAGCTGGATAAAAAGAAAAAGAGATTTCTGCCAGAGATCCTCACACCCGATGTCTCGCACCCTTCCTGCCTGACACATCCAGTTAGAACACAGAGGACGAAATGTCAGTGCAATGTTACAGATACTCCAGAGTGTGTGATCATCGGTGTGAAAGGGCTACCTCATTCTTTCTTGTTTTCTCGTCAGGATTCACAATCTCTCTTGGTTTAGTATTGCTTAGATTAAAATGTTTCACTGCCACAAGTAAAAATCAGGAATTAGTTCTCCTTAAAGTAGCCAAAATAAACCTTAAACAAATTTCCACAAGCACCAAATGTAGCCACGACATAGACACAGCGTACAGCTCGACCAGATCTGCACTGTGATAGAACTGCTACTGACAAATTAAACTTCACTGTTGTTCAATGGTGTAAATTACACAGGAAACCAAAATCTGATTGCGGGTGCACAATGTGGTGTCATGCTCCCAAAACAACTCTTACACACTCTGAGTCCTGGAATATCATGGTCAGGGGTCGCTCAGTGGGTAAGGCATCGGACTGCAGTTCGGAAGGTTCCAGGTTCAAATCCCATGACCACCAAGTTGTCCCTGTTGGGCCCTTGAGCAAGGCCCTTAGCCCTCAACTACTCAGATGTTTAATGGGATAAAAGTCGCTCTTGATAATGCCAAATGCCTTAAATGAATACGTATGTATCAGGGTAGAAAACCTCCATAGATGTGATAACCTGGTGATTCAGTACATTCAGGTGGTCGACTTCATTTTATTGCCCCATAACGTTACTGAGTCTAGACCTGAGCAACTGATCAACCCCAGATCATAACACTGTCTCCAGAGGCTTAGTGAACACTATGCATGATGGGAGCATCACTTCATCCGCTTCCCTTTACCCTTTATCACTCTGGAATAGGATCAGTCTGGACTCATCAGGTCACATGACCTTTTTCATGTTTATGCTCCCTAATGAACTGAAGTTTTTTTTCTGTTGAGTCTCACTAACAAGTGTTTTTTTTTTTTTTCGGACACACAAAGAAAACTTCCTATCACATTTCCCTTAATGATGTGTTGGACAGCGCCCTTTTAAATCAATTTGTAAAATACACATTCGACCCAAGTGTAAAGTCTCTTTACTCTTGGATAGATGGTGTACTTTACAAATTAATTTATTTGAAATATTTTAAAGTCAGCATAAGATTGAACAATTTTTAAGCTAAATTATTTCTTTATTACACATCTTCTGCGACCTACATGCTGACTAGTTTTACTAGAATTTTAGGAAAATGACACCAGCAGCTTGTTTCTTTTACATGTCCGCTCACGGTGCCAAATCTGGAGCATTTACAGTAAACTTGTGCCAAAAATCAAATAAATACAATGTTTGGCGTGTGTTACTGTAGGCACTTTAAATCAATAAATAAATGCGCGTTTAATATCGGAGGAGCTACGCCTGCTGGATGACGCTTCTGAGATGAAGTCTTATTCAGGACGAGGGAAGAAAAGTTCCAGGAATGTGTGATTGATTTTAGTGGGGGGAGTTTGGGGTTAGAGAGGGCAGAATCCACAACTTTATAAAAAATAAAAATATAATATAAAACGTTAGAAATCCAAAAATGTACTGTTGGCACATGCCTACCGTGACGAGAGTGGAACACTACTCAGAGGTTCTATAAATAAAGCGTGCACACACACACACACACACGTACACACACAGTTTTCTACTAAGCAGATGTTTCTTGATTTAAAAAGCAACAATAGATACTGTATTTTCTGGACAGTAAATCTAAGTTTCTCTTACACACACACACACACACACACACACACACACACACACACTCAGATCACAGGACTCCAATTACAGCATTGAGCTAACTATGCAACATTTTTATTGCTATATTAGCCCTAAGCTAACAGTAGCGCCTGGTTTCACACATATCGTACCTTCACACACACAAATCCAGGAGCACTAACATTTCTGCCGTTAATAGCACTCTGCTTATTTTGTTACAGCTTACAGTGATTTTTTGTTAGTTTTTTTTTAGTAAAATGTTCAGTTCATCTAGTTTGCATTGTTAGCCCAAGTTAGTGGCAGCAAGTTATCATTTCTCAGAGTGAATGCTGTGATTTTGATCGCAGAAGGTCAGTGTTACAGTCCAGAAAACACAATAATCTACAGGACTCGAGCTCCGAGTGCTAATAAAGGGATGAGCTGAGTTCCTCTCGAATCGGTCTCGGCCTCATCGCCAAATACAGTACACTAGTCAGACATCTCTCTCTCACACACACACACACACACACACACACACACACACACACACACATGAGATACATGCTTTTCAATTGCTACGTCCCTTTCAGCTCTTTCGTTGCTCAGCATGTGTGATATATTTATATAAGATTTATTAATGTATATATATCTTTAAAGTACTACTTTGGCTCTTAAAAATAAACTCTACTAAGAAGTCGGAACACTGGCAGTGATCTGGTTAAGAAAAATAACACGGGTGAATCAGAACGAACACTGCATCAGGTTTGCAGCTTCTAATAATAGTGCATTTCTACTGGTCTAATGTCTCTGTCGCTCTCTCTCACAAACACACACACACACACACACACACACACACATATATATATATATATAGACACACATAAACACATCTGCTGCCACCCACCATATAACCTCCCTGCCATGGAAGCATTTTGTCTTATCTTTAAAAGCAACAACATTGTCTTGCCCTGTTTCAGGTATTATTGGAATGTTTAGTATCCTTTTCGGTTGCATTTGCACCGAGCGCCCCTTCTTTTTCTTCGTTTGGTTCTTTTGGTCATCGTTAGAAGTAGAAAGGTGGTTTGAGCCTGAAAGCTGTACTGTATAACGTCATGACACTTCCCACTGTCCCATTCCTGAGTCAAGATTTCCTCCAGACCACAACAACAGCAGCTCTGGATGTAGATTTGTTGAAAATGTCCAAAAGAAATCACAGCAAGCTACTTAATTAACACCACTAACAGTCCACTAGGTAGCGCTTCTTTTCACATCATGATCAGGACATGCCAGATGCAGAAGTGAAGGCCTGCTATCAGGGCCTTTTGGGGGAAAATGTAAAGCAGTGTTAGTCTGTACAACACATGACGAACTGAGGCGGCTTGTGAAAAAAAGGTGTACAGAAAAAAACAACTTCAGCATTCTTTAGTCTCGACTTAGTTAAACTTCATGATGAACTTCATCTGAAAATTGTGTTAATTTTTTTTTTTCAAAACAAAAAAACAAAAAAAGAACAGGTCTGCAAACGCTTAGGCCCTTTGATTGAAAAACAAAAAAGTGTCTTTTTTTTCTTGAAACAACAATTTTTGTCACATCACAGCACCCACAGTACAAACATCTGACAAGGAACTCCAGCAAAAATGGGTTTCTACACTTGGTGCCAGGAAACCCGGCGAGAGATGGCGAAGAGCTTCTAGTAAAGAGTTCGTCTCTCCATCCATCAGGTATTGCACTGCGACTCGATCCTTATGGATCTTCATGGGAAGGGAAATGAGTGGAAGAATGGGAAAAGGAATACCAAAACACGGCAGTACAGTACAGGGTAGGACGTTTTTGTCGACTGCTCGGAAGTCCTATTGTCCCGCTTAGATGTTGAGATGTTTCCCCTGGACAACGGAACAGTCGAAATAAATAATCTCAAGGAAGACAAGCCTGCGCTTCATTACATAATACAGGACTTTTACACTCTTCATGGCAGTGCTTAGCCTCTTTTTTGGCCAAAAAAGTAAAAGAAGGGATCTTAGCAGGTCCAAATCATAGGGAAAAAAACAGGTAAGAACTCAATAAAGAAGACGAAGGAAAGAGAAAAAAGGAGAATCTCTGTAGTCCATATAGAAGTAAGGAGAGAAAAGAAGCAAATGTTGGATGGCTTTTGGTACCCGTGTTCAAGCTTGTGCATAATAACAGGGGCTTGTGGGTGTCGGTTTCATCTGGGCCGTTAAGCCTTGAGGGAATGCCACTGGGCAACGGCAGTGCGAGGGTGGCCCATCATGTCCTTCCAGTGTTTGACCTCTGCAGGGCCGCTCTTCCACGAGAGATAGATCTAAATAACCAAGAGACAGAGGTAGAGAGAGAGAGAGAGAGAGAGAAAGATCAGAAACTAGCAATTTTTTTATCCTTTTTCATGTTTTATAAAGTAAGTTTATAAAACACAATGCCATTACATGTATCTGCATCTGTATAGTGTTCGAAATATTCATATCTGATTTCATTTAATACTGGTTTCTTATCTTCTATTTAATCCTCATTTAAAGCAGTCATGAAGAGTCTTTGATCTTTCTGATGGTAACCACATGTCGCTCATCACCCTGAGATCACCGTCCTCAAAGTGAAGCATTTATATCAGAAGAGATTGGAAAATTGGTCTGGGTTAAAGGGAAAGGTGGATGGAGCCTAATTTCTGGGGCAAACCTGGAAGAACAGCAGAGCGAATCTGCAAGAGACTTGTGACTCAGTTGCTCCACAGCCAGACTATAAGCAAACTGACAAAGCTCCACTGGAGAGGTCTGGATCTGACTGGTTTAAAACAACCCAGTCAAAGCCGAGAGCTGAGACTTACTGGGAAGATTTACAAACTGCTGCTTATCATTAGTCTCCTTTCAATCTGACAGAGCTTAAGGGAAAAAATTCTGAAGCTGTTATTGCAGCTAAAGATGGTTTAGCCCTTGGGCAGAGGGAGGCTGGAGTCATAATGGAAAAATATTTTACACCTTCCTAAATAATGGTAGAAAGTTGAGGAATTTGTGTGTTTGTGTGTGAGTGAGTGCATCCTAACAACTGTACCTTGCCTATGACATCATTTCGACTGAGTCTGTCCTTATCCATGACTGTGATGACGATGGTGGTCTCTCTCAGCACGTGAGCGGGAACATCGAAAGGAAAGGACTCGTTAAAGACAGGGTTCAGACACCTCTTCATTACTACCGTCTTCTTCTTTTCCACCCGTTTGTCTTTGTGCATCAGCCACACTTTCACATACGGGTCTATAGAGCAAAAAAAGTTATGCGGTTTATTTAATCAACTAAAGTCTTTGTATGAACTGGAAACCTAAGGCAGTCTTACTCTTGACACTGATTAAATAAAAAACAAAACTAATCTTCCCCTTCGTTCTGGCGCTGGCCTACTGCCAGCTGTTTTAGTTTAAAATCTCCTTGGGGTCACGTAAAACACCTTTATATACCACTAAACCTGAGCATACTCGAGCCGTGGCTGATCCGGATGAAGGTGTACAGGCCTACCTGAGGTGCCTCCAATGTCCATGGCTTTGAGATTGCGTGCCTTAATGATGTTCACAGTGATTGTGTTAGTCGTGGGATTGTAACACAACGACACCAACAGGTCACCTCGACTTCCCTAAACATACACACACACACACACACACAAGCACAAGGTCTGTTTCAGAAGGAGGCAGGATTTTAATTAGGTCCAGACATCGGCTTTGGCAATCAAAGTGAATCACATCTCATAATACGGACTGGAAAAAGAAAAAAATCGACAGCAGGCTGCAGTGCAGCTTCAGTTGAGGAAGAACTTCAGGTTTTTTTTGGCATTTGCAATCTGTTACATTAAACAGTAAGGGGACTAACCATGCTGTTCATTTAGTCAGCAAATGTGATATTAATGTTTGTCAGTGCATCATTTACACAGCTGTACAGGGTTCATTCATCCTCACGTTAGGACTCCAAGTCCATGCAAAGAAGCATACACTCAGGAACCCAGGTATGGGAGTCTATCACTGGGCACCATGCACACCCACAGGGGTAATTTCAAGCAGCCATTCCATGTATCAGAATGATTTTGGGAAGAAAGAGGGAACTGAAACATTAGGAAAGCCATATGGACATAGATAGAGAAAATAACATGAGCTCATGACCAAACCAGAGACCCTGGAGCTAAGAAGCAGAACATGCTCCCTGCTGAGCCCACATTACATTAACTAAAAGAATTTATTTGTCCTTTATACTCTACAGTACATTGACATCCTTTTCTTCACATATTCTAGGTTGTTGTTATGAAGTTTGATACAGTGCCCCCTGGAGCAGGGGAGGAGGGTTAAGGACCTTGCTCCAGGGCTTAACACATATAGCTCATACAGATTCAGACACCAGTCATGTCTCGTCTAATTTATTACACCTGAACTGGTGATATTTTCATTCTTCACTGCTGTATTCAAGAGTGTATCACTTTCAGTCTCAGCTCCCTCCTACAAAATGTTTTGAAGTTTAACTGAAGGTAATTGTAACCTCAGTGCCTCAGAGCCGATATACTTTGCGGTAGAGGACGAAGGTAAGTAACTTCAGATCTTCACCACTCCCGGAATGAGGCCTACTATGCAGACTGAAGGTCAACACAACCTGGGATTGTGTGTAAGTAGACAGGCTGATGGCTTGATTGTATGCTTTGCAGGCTTAGGTTTGTGACAGAGCTACAGCTTGAAGGCTATTACGTGATGAACGTAGAGCACCACCTACTCGTGCAAGCCAAAACACGATTAAGCAATTATCTCCAATTCCCTTCAAGCCCTGTCAATTCTATTCTGTCCAATTTTCTTCCCCTCGAACGCAGAAATAGACCAACATTCACACACAGACAGGCTGGATTGGGACTCACACTGCCATCGCTGCATGGTTTCAGCTCTTTCCAGACTGTCTCCATGTGAGCTAGATTGATCTTGTTGAGTGGAATGGACACCTCGCCGATGGGGTCGTTCCTGCTGAATCGGTCGTAATCCAGCACCTGCAGGTACAGGGTACGCTGGACCACCTTCTCATACGGGAAACCTGTGAGATATATGCTGTACATATGAGGGCAGAAACAGATACAACGTACTGTATACTCTGAGCTAGGTTACATTTTCAAAGTGAAATCTTCTGTGATGTGCACTTAGATCAGTAAGCATGAGATTCAAATATCTAGCTAACATATCTCCTAGCTAGGTCTTTGAAATTTGGCTACAATTTGGAAACCACAAGAAGTTAATTGTTGAAATACTGAAGCTTTTCATTTTAGGTGTCAGTAGCAAAGTACCATAAATATTGGAACATCACACCAAAATTACTAACACAATGAGACTGACATACTTCAGTATACACAGTGGCATATGGCATTAACTCTTTTTTACCCATCCATAGCCTTGCTATTACATGAGTCTACAACTCACACTTTTTTAAACATCATAGGAAAGCAACAACTGCTCACAGATGAACAGCTAGTGGCTAACATCACACTGATTGACAGAGGAGTCAAAGTATGCGTCGCATCCAAAAACCAAACCCCCTCCAAAGGCAATTTTTGCTGTCTGGATTCCTGACCGTGGATGGCTGTGGCACCATCTGTGGCTCATTAATTCAATTCTGACAGAAGTCAGATGAAACCATGTTTAATTCCAAGCTCTTGATTTCTGAATCAATTTCAGACCTGAATCCTGAACCACCTTTAACTGAGAAATTGAAAAATAAACAGTAGATAAAGGGTGTGACTCTGAGTCATCTGGACAGCACACATAGGAATATTATAGCCTAATAAAAACTAAGATTCCATTAATCTAATAATAGCAGTGTGATAGCATTTTGCAATAAAGCCACAAGTGTGGTTCAAGTCGAACTGGGACTTTTAAATTTTGTGAATGAAGGTGTAAAAGTGATTGACATTTACAGAAGACATCAAGCTCAATATGGTGATGAGACTCTTAGCTGCAGAAAAACATTTGAATGGTGCAAACATTTTAAAGATGGCCGTGACTGACAATCCTGGCCTACAGTAGGTGGCTTGGAGCCCACTGCAGTTGTTTTCATGAACATTCAGTTAGATAACTAGTTGCCAGTTTGGCGATGATCTGTCTGTAGGAATTGTACACACACTCATTCACCAACACCACTTGCACATTACAGGAACTCGGCAGGGAGTTATTCCCACATTCCCCATACCGTCCTGACCTCGCTCCAAGACATTTCCCTGTTTGGGCCATTAATGGAGTTCCTGGGAGGTCAGTGTTTCAGATGTGAAGCTCCAGCATACCAAGAAAACTTTCTACCTTAATGGTATCTAAGCACTAGTGAAACACTGGAATACATGTATTAGTGTAGCACGAGATTATATAGAGAAATAAAGGGAGTTTTTACGTTCAGAACTGACAATCAACATTCCGCTTTGACTTGAACTCGCCCTTTGTAATTTGTAGTGAATTTAATTGCACTGAGAGAAAAAGAGAGAGAGAGAGAGAGAGAGAGAGAGAGAGAGAGAGATTCTTTACCCTCAAAAAGGAAGGTTTCGTTCCAATGAGGGTTCAGGTTCTTTCTCTTCACTTTGGTCTCCAGTTTGTGCTTCTTGTCCGGTAGCAGATAGATCTTAACAAACGGGTCTGAGGTTCCAGAGAAATCCTTGGCCGGTAAATCCTGGCCTTTAAGGATCTTCACGGTAAGTGTAGAGTCCTGGAAGCTGTATCCCACGCTGAACTGTATTCGTCCAAGCTTCTCACACACCGGACCTTCGTGTTCTTCCTCTTCAGAGCCTGGAGACAACTGCCAGAGAGATATTAGAGCAGGATTTAATCCTTCTCCCATTAGAGTTTAGAGAAACAACCTGTGAAATGAGGTCCAGAATGCAAATGTGACTAACACACTCCTCAGAGACTCCCTGACTCAGGAATTATTATTATTATTTTTTTAGCAGATATAATTAATAAAGAAAGAAATAGAGACTTGGTAAATTAGCCGAGGCTAAAATCAGAGTCTTGGGAAAGTTCCCTGCTACAAGTGGAAACACCATCATTAGGCATGGGGATAACAGAAAAAAAACAGAAAACACCATGCCACCTACAGAATGCCATGCAGACCTGATAAACATGTTCCTTGACTGCCCCCATGGTGATGTGTTCCTATTTAAATTACTAGGCTCTTCCCAGGAAACAGCTGTGTGTGTGTGCGCGCGTGTGCAATACTTACACCCCATACTTAGCACATCATGCAGTTACATTCAACTCAAAAGCACAACATACTGGGTAAGGATGGAGTGGAAGCGCGTGCGTCCATAAAACATACTGTTGTTCTTTTACACTTACCATAAGCATGTCACTGGTGACGGAGTTGGCGAGGTCTGAGACGGAGGAGTTAGCGTCCGTGCGGCGGTTGCTCTCATCTGGGGTCTGGCCTTTAGGGCTGCTGTTGGTTTTGTTACCGATGACTCTGTGGGCAGAGACGAACAGTCAAGTGTAAACACTAATCCAGCTCCAGGATCCCCCACACTCAGAAAACAGTGTATGTATGACCTGCACTTGGTGTTATTAGGGTCTTCTTATATTTCTCCTAGATGGGGTAAATTTCCCAGGCTTCCCTTTCTTTCTGCATGACGCACACTTCAAGCAATTCTTACATTAGATTTTAAACTGAACTATAAGCTGTGATGAGATGTTTCATAGCACAGAAACGTATAAAGCTAAGACTTTAGCTAGCGGAGTGAGCAGGACTAGCTAGCCAGTACTAAAGCTCTGTACAGTGTTAAATCTTAAAAAGCACATAGAGACTGTACTCGATCACAACGTAGCTAACAACATGTGCAGATTAACGTGAGCAAGCTAACTCACTCACAGACCTAGCAAGATTCAACTGTAAGGCTAAGTTAGCTAGCCAGCTCATCTTCCTTTTCTCTTTATATACAGTTGATATACAGAAGTCATTTTCATCTGTGTCAGCTGTAGACTTGTGATTTTTTTAAAAGGATTTTATTTCCTATTAATCTTATTTTCCTATTTAAGTCATTTTCTTGGGAATTATTGTGACATTATCAATATTTTTACTCAATTTAGTGTGTTTAGTTCTCTGTACACCACTTGTAACACTCACTCACTCATCTTCTATACTGCTTTATCCTGTAGTCAGGGTCACGGGGTCCTAGAGGAAATTCCAGACTTACTGTAGAGACTTACTGTAGTGCACGAGGCGGGGTAAACCCTGGAGAGGGAGCCAATCCATCTCAGGGCACACACACACACACACACACACACACACACACTACGGGCAATTTAGGAACACCAATTAGACTAATCTGCAGGTCTTCGAACAGTGAGAAGAAACCGGAGTATCCAGAGGAAACCCACCGAGCACAGGGAGAACATGCAAACTCCACACACACAGAGATGAGAATCAAACCCGGACCCTGGAGGTGCAAGGCGACAGTGCTAAACACTACACCATCATGCCGCCTCTATTTGGAACAATGCTTGTTTAAATGTTTATTTTTTTAAATACAAAATATATTGTTTTTTACATTTCTAAGAGTATTTTGCTAGTTTTTTATAATGAAGTTATAATCTGCAGTAACACAGAACTGGCATAGGGGG
Source organism: Leiocassis micropogon (assembly GCA_028565275.1). Taxonomy (NCBI): domain Eukaryota; kingdom Metazoa; phylum Chordata; class Actinopteri; order Siluriformes; family Bagridae; genus Leiocassis; species Leiocassis micropogon. The sequence continues at coordinate 25,074,167 of JAOVVA010000004.1, read as the reverse complement.
GCGACACATGTCTGCAGCACATGCACTCTGTTTGTGCACTGTGTGTGTGTGTGTGTGTTATTTCTCTGAGATACCCAGGTTGTTGGCAAGGCAACATTTAGATAGAAACACACACACACATTCATTTTAAAGCTATTATTGGAACACTCCAGTGTGTGCCAGAGAATCATGATCCAAATAAAAATGTGTGTGTGTGTGTGTGTGTTTTGATAATGATGATAGTGTTATATACTGTATATGAGCTTACTAGTACTCCAGGCACTGGGTACGTTCCCTGACACTGGGTTGTGTCGACCCTGCCGTATTCACATACGTTATGTAACTCTGTCTCATAAGCAGCAACAACTGACACAGCTAATACATTTCAGTGCCAGTGTGCGCGCAGCTTCACCACATGATGGGCAGGATACAGAACAGGCAACACATGTAAAAGCTAATCCTAGCACATGTCCCTGATTTTTGTTCCACCTAAACTAACATGATGTCAGATTACAAATACACCATGGACCTAAATCCAGAAATCCACCAGTATGTTACTGAATGCTAGTACTGGGGACAGTATTGGTTCTTGGACACACAGCCGACACTAAGATAAAATGTTACTTAAGTAAAAGTAGAAGTCCTGCCAGTACATGTCAACTTGAGTAAAAGTACAAAACAACTCACCTTTGAATTTGCATATTAAAAGTACTGAGCTTGTATGGGTTCAGTGTATCCATTAAGTCATGGTACAGTACAAGACAACCTCTCTCACACTGGAGACTCCTTTCATACACACGGCCTCAATCAATGTCTCTTTAAAGAAAACATCACCGTGTCAATCATTACACTTTGTTTTTTTCTATATTCATTTCATATTGTTGGTCTGAGGAATAACTACTGTAACTGCTCTTATGGAAAATTAATCAGCACCTTCTCAACAGAATCAAGACAAACGAAAACATTTAGTTCAACAGGTTAGTTTCAACATTTTGTGCCTTGTACCTGTACCTGTAGCTGTTGTTATATCAGACCTACATGAGACCTACAAAAGTTCTTCTTTTCCTGAGAAAACTGCTGAAGAATCCATCATTCACAAATTACTGCTGTTTTAAATTCACAGAGACGACTAACGACGAGTGATAATGACGGAATGATGACTGCTGAACTAATTAAATTAAAATGATCATCTCGGTCACACGTCTGTTCTTCTGGAAATCTGTCAGGAGTAATGGAGGAGAGAGATAAGTAAAAGTTGGTCACCTTCGAGTTAGGGATGCCCTCAGACATGGCATATCCAATTCCATTCAGTTATCCATCAGAAGTTGCAATAGAGTGCCATTTCTTCCTCTGATGATGATGATGATGATGATGCCTCTGTCTGTCAGTGTGACCAGCCTCAGCTGGGTCAAAATACCAAAAAGTATCTCTCTCCCTTTTTCCAGACTCATTCTCAGATGAAATCGAGGCTGAAAAACTACCTTCAGCTCCACAGGTGGCCTTAACATACCTGAGTAGCATGATGATGATGGCGATGATGAAAATGAAGATGATGATGATAATGTGCTGGATCTGATCAGTATCTTGAACACTTGTAATTGCTTTGGTAGTTTGGTGGGTGTTTTTTTTTTCTCCTATTTTTTGCATTTAATTTTTTTTGAGCAGTCTAAAGTATTATAGTGTAAAAGGAACAAATTAAAATCTCATCACAAACTAATGGATTTTTTATGTACTTCCATACAAAAAAATATTAATATAACCGAGTATTAATTGTGTACAAAAAATTAAATGTGTTTGAGCATCATTTCTAACTAATAATATCACATTCGGGTCGATGTCGAGAGAAAAGCCCACATAATGAGCTCCATTTATGAATCTTGCTTGTAAATGACTCAGCCCTGTCTCAGCTCATTTGCATATAGTGACGCCCACAAAACTCCATAAATGGTAACATTAACTGAGAGCTAGGAGGATAAAATATACACTCGGGGTAAAGTCTGAAAGACAGACGTGGTAGTTATGTTAACTTAATTCAGTTTTTTCTTTGTATTCTGTCACATGATTACATGGTAGTTCCCTTTCAAAGGCTACACTCGATGCTGCGTGAAAACGCTATGGGAATATCTTTTCATGTTGCCGGTTGTGAA
>JAOVVA010000004.1:25036329-25048854 GCA_028565275.1 Leiocassis micropogon | reverse complement strand
GAGAAGGAGGGGGAGAAGGAGGAGGATGAGCCGACGCAGCTTACTTCATGTATCGGCTACTGATGAAAGAAAGTAGTGTGTGTGTGTGTTTTAAACATTTATTCCGTGATGGGTAAGTGTGTGTGTGTGTGTGTGTGTGTGCGTGTGCGTGTGCGTGTGCGTGTGTGTGTGTGTTTTGCAGTTGATCTAAATAATTCAAAATCTACATAAATTTCATAAATAAATACTTTCAGTGGAGGAAAGGAGAGGAGAAAACAGAGAGAGAGAGAGAGAGAGAGAAGACAAGTACAGAGAGAGAGAGAGATGAATGTAAGCTGCATGGAGAGAAGGATGTGGAGTGAAACCAGGTGAAAGAGAGAAAGGCTGGATTTTCCTGTCCATTCTCCATCATTTATTCCCTTTCATCTCCAACCATATGAAGATTTGATGGTTGTGTGTGTGTGTGTGTGTGTGTGTGTGTGTGTGTGTGTGTGTGTGTGTGTGTGTGTGTGTTGCATCTCTGGACTTTTTACAAAATTACACTGCGGGAAAAAAGGAAGACTCAAATAAACCTGTAACTTATCTATACATATAGGCCTGTGTGTGTGTATGTGTGTATGTGCGTGTGTGTGTGTGTGTGTGTGTGTGTGTATTCTGCTCTTCCCTGACTGATACGTCTTGGCATGCCTTGTCAGTCAGTCTGAAATTAGATGTCTCGCCATCTGTTCTTGGCAGTGTGTGTGTGTGTGTTTGTGTGTGTGTGTGTGTGTGTGTGTGTGTGTGTGTGTTCTACTTTCAGACTGTGTGTGTCTCTGTGTGTATGTGTATGTGTGTGTGAGTGTACCAGGATTCAATCAGGTGCTGTCATTCTGTCTATCAAACCGTCATTAACTTATGCACAACTGTGTTACACCTAATTTCATCACACTGATAAACATCTGATAAAAACATGAAGTGATGTCATGAAGAGGCAGAAGAAGAAGAAGAAGAGGCAGAAGAAGCATTAGCATTAGCATTGACTCCCAACGTCATTATTTCCCACTCGTTCATTTAGTCACTCCGTCCTGATGAGGGCTACAGTGGGTCCAGTATCTTGGCTCCGCCCACCCTGTCGTTAGTGTACTCTTAGGTGGAGCTCACCTGCTCTCTGTTCTCAGCTCCATTCATCTGGTTTCTCATTGTGGTCTCTTTTCTGTTGTCTCTGTTCGCATTCTTGTTTCGTGGGTTTTTTCCCTCTGATCACTCTGATACACAGCGCTGAGCGTACACACTTGCATCGTGCCGGTCCAGGAGACGAGAGCTCCTCAGGATGCTGTGCTGAAAGGGAGCAGACAAAGTGGTGCTTTTGTAGTGCTGCTGCCGTAAATACCCTGCTGCCTCTCTCAATCCCCCTGAGTGAATCTGATGGCGTGCGGTTCCCCCAGACGGATTAGATCTGTAGGGTGAAGCTCTTGGCACACCCTGAGCCTGACGAGAACAAGAGGCTGAGATTCACACCATCGCAGCTTAACTGTACGTCCAGGTTGAAGACCAAATCAGCCACAGACACTCGGAAAACCACAGAGTTCTCTAGCCTCATAAGACTGATGTTCTCTAGAAATATTTAGGGAGCGAACAGCATGCGCAGCCCAAGGCCTGCACATGTACTGTACTTCTACAGCATTTGGCAGAACCCTTCATCCAGGTGATGAGCACCCTGGTCACGTGTCCAGCAGTGGCAGCTTGGTAGTGCTGGGATTTGAACGCACAACCTTCTCATTGGTAACTCACCAGTAAGCTAGGCCATTCTATTTCTTCACTCAATCCACTGTGCTTTCCTGCTGACGTGCTGACGTTGTTACCTGCCTGGTGAGATTGCAGGGGCCTGGCCTGTCTGTCACAGCTTTGCAATCAGACCCAAACTTGGGATTAAACCATCAAACATCCTGACTGTCGCAGCTTCAGAGTCGGTTAAATCCTGTTGGTCCCAGTTGTTGGAAGACAACTCTACAGATTCTTTAGACTCTTTAGTGACCTGGTTGTACATATGCCATGCTACCCATCTGCGCGTCTCACTGCCTTTTAAACTGTCTTAACCGCAGCCATCTAACGAAACCTCCTGTGACAGCAGGGATTCAACAAGTCCACATCCTGCTGTAATGAAACAACAAGGGAATATTACCAAGCACAACAAAGACTGTTGTCTCTCTTTGAAATGCCACTTTTCACTCTAAATGCTATGCAGACCTGAAGAAGGAGATAGCACAGCTACTGCTCGATCATGCACCGTCGTTTACGCTCTTCTTACACCGTCGGTTTACATCGCCTTGTATGGAAATGTCTGTGTATTCGTCAAGATTCAGGAGGCGTTATGAATCATCGCACATCCAGGGGCAACTTCAGCATCCCGACCTCCATTTAGTCCCACCTACACACATACACACACACACACACACACACACATGCATCCTCATTCTCTCTGTCTCATTCTCAGACTCCAACACTCAGAGGAATCTACTGACCCTAATGTGAAAACAGCACGCTCAGTTCCACATCTATTTGTGACTTATGACAAAAACAAGCTGATCTGATACCATGCTGTACGTCAAACATCAAAAAAAGAAATAAAATAAAAAAAATCCGTTCCTCACCTACTGAATAAAACAAGCTTTTGGAAACCAGGCTCAGGTTGTGTGAGTGTGTGTGAGTGAGCGTTTGCTGTAATGTGATCTCATCGCCGAAGGATTTCTAGCTGGCTTTGATTGATGAAACAGAAAGCAGGGCAACTAACTCGGTTATCCATGTCAGTGTTTGTCCATTAAAACACAAATTACAGCTATCAAACCTGCAGCAGAGGCAGAGGGAGGACAGCGAGATCTGATTGCATGGTGTGAAGTCTGTGTGCTCAGAGTGCTGGCACTTCCTGACACGCTGCCCCCTCTGTGTCAACCTTGCACGGAGACGTTTAAGGACCCGTACGAGTCACGGTGCCGCTCTAGCTGCATGTCTACCATCCATTGGTTTTGAGGTGAATACTTTAGGTCACTGATTGGAATGTCGAGGGTTCGAGCCTGTGCTCCCACAAGTTGCCACTGCAGGACATTTGAGCAAGGCCCTTAAACCCTCTCTGCTCCGGTGGGCGCTCTATCATGGCTGACCCTGTACTCTGAGATATGCAAGGAAAGAATTTCACCGTACTGTACAGTATAATGACACATAAAGGATTCTTCTTAAAGCAGTCAAGATGTGATTTTCCCGCTGCCTAATTCAACAATTAAAATGACGTCCGATCCATGACGAGCGTTTCCCACCATCAAAATATTCCAACAGTTTCATTCTGCGCACCGCAGTGCGTCAAGTCGTAACACTCGGAGCAAAAGGCATAAAAACGTCTCTGTGTTTCTCTCATAAATAAATCAAAGTACAGCTTATAAATTCATCTCCCTCGTCTCCTGCTTTTGGTTTCCATGCATCCAAGCACAGACGGCTCTGTGACTCCACTGCATGTCAGACATAACTACAGACGATTTCCTTGGCTGGACTCGTTTAATTACACTAAGGTCTCGTAGAGTGATGAGAAAAAACACCGCCAGAGACACTCCTGATACGAGAGCAGTCAGACTAAACCCGCAGTGTGGTCGGTCAGGATTCATCTTAGTCTTCTGATACTACAAGATTCAAGAACAACACTGAATTCACTGCATTACAATGAGCTGACTCTGGTTTCTGAGTGCAGCAGGTCTCGCAGATCTGCTTGAGAAGTTCATCTGTACAGTGTAGTGTGTGTGTGTGTGTGTGTGTGTGTGTGTGTGTGTGTGAGGCTTAACCACAAAGTCAGAAGGGTTAGGTTCCTGCAGTTCCTGATGCATTTTCATAAGCTCACTGTACTCATATAACAAGGTCTTGCAGGCAGACATCGCTGGTTATCAGGGGTAGAACCCGGGGGAGCAAGTGATTAAACTCAAGTTTAAATAAGCAGAGTTAATGAGTCAGATTGCCAGTAGCTACAGTATAATTAAGCTACTTTGCTCATCCAAACACGATCCAGACATGTATTGAGGGTCTGAACAGAACTGATCCGTCCACCACCTCATCATCCTCAAGGACTAATGAGACATGAACGTTACTGCCCCAGGCACGGTTCTGGGCTAGTAACTGGAAAGCTGTGAATCTGCCAAAGTTAGGTGCTTTAACCCTCTCAGATCCAGGAACTCAGCCTTGAACTTTGACCCCAGTTTTCCTCCTCCTATGCTTTGTTCTGCAAAAAACGGTATTTCACCCTCTGCACACACGTCTGTAAAACATCGCAATACTTATTTGTTAATTCCCTGCTATACACACACACACACACACAAACACACACACACACACACACTCTCTGTTTGACCTTCTCATTATGTTCCCAACATCTGAGCAGCAACACCCAGGACACAACAATGACACTCGGTGTGATCTAACAGGAAGTGGCTATTAATACCCTGTGTGTTTATTTTTAATTGTGTCATTGAAAGGCTAAATGAAAAAAAAAACACAGGGAATTAGACTTGTCAAATGTTAGCTGGAGCTCTTAACGTCCACTGAAATTGTTAAGTCACTTTTCCAAATGAAACCTAACCCGAGCGAATCATCAGAAAACCATGCTTGCTAAGTGAGTGTCACCTTTAAGAAAGCAGATGTTTCCAGGTCACATGGTTTAATTCCATCAGAGTCAGTCCTTAATAACAGACCTGTAGTCATTCAAGCTCAAAAAGGGGGTAAGTCTAAGATGGACAAAATCCTCTGTTTTTAATGTGTCCCAGAGATAAAGAGTATTCTGCTTGCTGTATTGTGACTACATGGTATGATGGATAAGATAGAGTCCATCCATCGGGCAACATACACTCCCCACCCTGGGGTCATATCCGTCATCTCATACATCGACAGGGTACTACCTTGGCACCTGATTGTAAATGAGCAGTTGGAGTGAAGGACCTTGCTTAATGGCCTCCTCCTCCTCCTCCTCCACCACCACCACCAAGTCTAATCCTTTTCAACTTTTCTTCATTTTTGTACTGGTCGGTGCTCAAACAACCCATTTAGATTTTCCCCCTAATGTGACCTCATATAAGAAAAGCCCTGGCACGTCTCTCTGCCCTGCTATTTTTCCTTGACTTCGTCCATGTGGTGGACAATTTTGAGTTGTTACAATAGCTTTGGTGAAGTTTCCTTCTTTAGTTAACATTAAAAGGCTTTCTTTTCTCCCATAGACATCTCACTGGTCTTTATGTGGGTTTATCTTTTTTTCCCCACAATTTTCTTCTTTTCTCCTCCCACCATTGGGAGCATTGCCTCCCATCCCACCCCTCTTAGGGAGCTCGGCCAATCAGGTCTCTATCACTGTTAATTGTTAGCTGCAAGAAACACCTATCAGTCACATATTCCAGTATTTTTGACCCCTTAAAACAACTTAATACAGATTCAACACACAATATGGCCCCATCCCAGCCGTCCCATTCCATTACTTTTGACCAGTATGTTTCTTCAGCAACCACTCTATCCTGGTCAGGGTTGTGGAAAATTCACAGTCTATCCCAGGAACTTTGACTGTGACCTATGGAAACACCCATGACATTGCACCGCATACACACACATTCACACACTCATTCACACCACTGAGTAAGTTTGGCTTTGCCGGCATGTTTATCTGCGTTTTGTTGTTGTTTCTGTGAGTTGGAAGGAGACTGTGAGGAAGAGGGCACAGAGAGAAGAGCTTCAAGCAAGAAATTATTCATAGATCATTCCACAGGCTTCACATCAGTGAGGGAAGAGCAGTCGCAGAGGAAGACATGAGGAAGAGACAGATCCGGCTGGAAACAGACAGAGACACAGAGAGAGAGAGAGAGAGAGAGAGAGAGAGAGATGCAAGACGCAAACAGGGAAAAGAGATATGGAGCTCTAACAACTCGTCAGAAAGTAACAAGTTAATAAGCAGGAACTAATAAAGTCATCATGCATTAAGAGCTAAAAGATACCCATAACACATCGTTACTTGATCCATTCTCAGATCACGGTAATTAACGCATCGCTCGGTGTGTGAGCGATCAGGAATTAATGTGTTAATAAGCACACTGTCATTGTCTGCTTACTTCTTTCACTTCTAAATAATAATATAATAATAATTTAAATTCCCAGAGCCTGTATAGATTGTTTGCTTTTATAATAAAATAGTTTTAATCGTTTATTGGTGTAGATTATTTCAGTAAGTAATAATTACCTCTTACTAATCCCTACTGCTTTTAATCTGTAATAAAGTATAATTAAAGAGTTAATTACTTTACTTTTCTGGGGCACACAAACATAATCATCTGTAATATTTTAGCATGGGATAGAAAACATGCCCCCTGTATCATGGAGAAAATATCACACTTTAAAATGCAATTGCAGCATAGAAAAACCTATCGAGACAACTGAACTTGCTTACAAACCAACACTTTTCTAAACTGATACTGTATACACGGCTGTAATCGCTCTCGTGTATGGTGTTCATGCCACCGCGTGATCAGGTTTTCTGGCTTGGGCATGAGTTCATTCATAAGATTCCCTTTAGAACAACATCTTTCTTTGAACATTTGTTGTCTATATGAACTATAATCAGCATAAAAATTGTTAGAACCTTGGGCATTGGTGGCTAAGTGGTTGGTTTCTCGCCTGCCAGGTGGAAGGCCTGGGTTCAATCCCCAGCCACTGGATGCAGTGCCGGTCCCAAGCCGGGATAAAATGTAAGTGGTTGTGCCAAGAAGGGCATCTGGCGTAAAACCCGTGCCGAACTTGTGTGCGGATCAAGGGTCAGAGTAAGGTCATATGTTTGAACCTGTTTCTTTTCAGTAGCATCCTTCCTGTTTGGAGTATATTTTAAACGTCCAATATTTTACTACTTCTTTAACCATAAAACCGGTCTCAGAGCGTTCACTGTTTTAATCCCTATGCAAAAAACAGATTGGAATTTGCAAAGAAACACAGTGATGATCCATTAAAGTTCTGGATCCAAGATGAAACTCTAACTAAGTGTGGAGGGAGAAAGGATCTTTTGATGATCTGGAAGATCCGAGCTGAAGGGTGATGCATGGTTGAGGTAGACTCATGGCTTGGGCCACAGCTGCTTCTGGAATGTTCTCACCTCTAAAAAAATATTCTGTCTGAGAATCCTCCAGAAAATCTAACTGAAAGGAGCGTCATCATGCAGCAACACAACAAAGGACTTCTTCAGGAGGAAACTGAAAGGTTTTAGACCAAAGCTTAACCCAACTGAGCGGCGTTTCACCTACTGAAGAGAAGCCTCAAAGGAGAAACCCCCCAAAATTCACAACACCTGAAAAAAGCTGAGCAACAATCCTGAAAAAGCATCACCAATGAAGAACACAACAGTCTGATGATATCAGTATGTCACCAGTTTAAATATTAAGTGTAATTTACTTTAAGACCATCTGTTCCAAAAGACCAACGTTTTCCCATGTAACGACTGGGTGGCCGACCACCAACATGGCATGTTCTACGTTATTCGACACGTTTAGATATACATGTCAGGAAATACCATTTCCACCAATAAAGAATAATGGTGCTGCGTAGTCACCTAATGGAGCTCATATTCAGTTCATACTAAAGCTGTGCTGAGATCACAGGGGCGTCAGTGCTGTAGGAATCCTACAGTAGTCTGAGAACCTGCATTAGACTAGCAGTTCATTAGTGTACCTCAGGGTTTGACTTTGTCCTTTACTTGCACAGATGAAACGATTTCTGTCTTGAAATAAAAGACACGTCTCGACTTGCAAGAGTGTGGTCATTACGAGCGCTTTGGAAATTCTCATCGGACTCCACAGTCAGTCACACGTTGTCTCGCAAGCCAGACTTCCAATGTCCCCAAAGAGGCTAAGTTTCGTCAATATTCATGGCCAAGACGGGGAGCAGGACTGTTCTTCACGCAGGAACAAATTCTGTGAGTGGTGTTCAGTCTGGTGAATATATCTTGCTCTGAAAAGTTCATTCATCATCACACAAAGTATTTCCCACCAGACACCGGACGTCCAGAGCTGCAGCCTTCAACACTGAAAGTCTGCCGGTGAGACTATAGGTCACTATAGAGAGCCAAAGACAGAAAATCCATAAGCATTAACTGGGGAAGCAAACGAAATAAAACAGCTTAGGATTGTAAATGAACAGCAATGCACTCCCTTCATGACAGCCTCAGACTGGGAAAGGGCAAACTGGGGGACCAATACTTTCTCACAACTGCCAATTCGTAACACTGGTTCTTCTGGTGGGGTGAATGAGTGGTTACATTCATAGTGCTTACAGACAACCCTCTTAACCCTAGGTTAGACAATCATGTGACTCAGAGGGAGCCAATCAGGAGCAGGTGAGTTTGATGACAGAAGCAAACACTGCACACACACACACACACACACACACACTTAAATTCTCTGAATAAAAACCCGGCGGCAGTGCTGTATGTGTCATGCCGTATTGAGCTCCAGCTCCACTGTTCTGACATCCTGAAACCCGTCACTAATTCTGTTTGGCACATGGGGTCAGAGGTCAAGTCTCCATGATGATGCTCGCAGGAGACCCATTATTTGTTTCTGCTTTGCAATGAGAAGGTTTAAATGTAGCCCTTGTGTGAATGATGGTGTGTGTGTATGTGTGTGTGTAGCATTCTGGTCTTCTCTGTCTTGCTGCTATTGATGCACTGTTTTTTTACACACCAGACTGATCCCTCCTCTCTCTCTAACTGCAGCTCTCGCTTCTCCTCAGCCGTGCTTTTATATCTTACTCATTTCCCACTTCTGCCTTCTTTTTTTCTCTTTGTCTGTAATATTAACGAGGCCTTTGACCAGAAGGACCCTGCCATTAACGAGCAATTACCTTCAGACATTTACAAAATGGCAGGAATGGAAACAGAGCCGGTGAGGTCACCTCGCGCTTTTACTCTCTTTCTCTGTCTGTCTCGTCGTCTCGTCTCCGTCTCAAAGCTTTTTTTTTTTCTTTGCTGAAAGAAGCGAGACTCGTAACACAGAGCAGGTCTGCATCGTTCCTTTTATGAGATTGACTGGAAAAAAATTAAAAGATGATTCTTGCAGGTTTGGACTTTAACTACTGCAGAGTGTAACAGGAACAGGAGCTGTCAAGACAACTGGTGTTACTGGAGTTACTTTTAAAATGTAAATAAGGCTTGCTTTTATGAGGTGATGGTCTCTAACCTGTCTCTCATTTCACTCGTCTCACTGCTGGCTGCGTGTCTGCGGTCTGTCTCCTGTATGTTGCTCCATACAGACTGTGCTAACAAAAATGATGGTGCAAAAGGCGCTCACATGTTTGTCAATGCTCCTGACGTCAGGTGTGTGTGTGTGTGTGTTATTTTGTTTCACTTTCTTCCTCGTCCTCTTTATAATGAGTCCTCACAGAGAGCTAAAAACATGCCCTCACACACTCACAAGTACAAGTACACACACTTCCAGTGCTGTCACCGCTGTTTGACCTTCTCAGTGTGTCTTAATGGCATATTGGCACCGTGGAAACGCCAGCGACACTCGTGACACCGGCGGCGCTCCCGGTACCGAATACACAATTAATCAAACCCGTGCTCTGATTAGGTAATTACTTTTTGTTTGTTTTTTTAGCGCAGACAGTGTGAGAGCGAGGATAGATTTACCCAAATTGAAAGAAGCACTGACTGTAGAGTTTTATAATTAGGACTGTAATTCTAATAATAGCGTTCTCCTTCCTCACACATACGCATCATGGTGGTGTTTATCACCTGCTATCACTACGTCTCGACACACGTTCTTATCACACTCCAGGAAGGAGCAGCTAGGACCTGCAGGAACATCTGTCGTAAAACACTCTCACAAAGCTCACGGCGGGAGGTTCGGGAGCAGAACACACACCAGACGCGACCTGAGCGCTCGACTGAAAGGAACCTGAAAAAGAAAAAAAAACAACCTGTACCTTTCCAGTGACCTGAAAGTGACATTTTAATATATGACAAAAATAATAATAATAATCTGCAACGCTGTGACATGTCAGTCCCACAGGAGTCGTATCTACACTCAGCATGTTCACAGTCCTTGTGAAGGTTACTGCTAGAACACGCTGCATGCCCACAGTGCCACCAGCCATCAGCAACACGAACGCTGCTCGGTAAAATCCTGACCAAATCATGCGGAGTGAGCACAGGTGGTGAAGAGGACACTCAACGTCTGTCCTATCGGGCTTCGCTCACGCTTCTGCTTTTTGCACAGCCCTTGATGCCTCAGAACAGAGAAGGCATGCCAAAAGTGCCCAGGCACTGTGTTCGATCCCTGCCAGGCATAATCAGGCCATGGAAAGGGAATGTGCTGTGTAGAGCTGGCATGGTGATGCTCCGCTCTCAGGCTCTCCTTACGACTCCAGCCAGCATTACCGACGTGAAGCATGACAAACTTTAGTCCCCACTCTGAATGGTGCACTGGCGGACTCGTGGTCCTCGTCTGGTGTCCTATTTGCCTTTTTAGGTTTTCAAAACATTTTCACATGTGCCCTCTATGTGCCCTTAATGCACCCTTGAGCAAAGCAGACAGTGAAACAGAACCAGGGGCAGGATGTTCCCCCAAGAACTCCCAAGGAGCAACAGCACTGTGAGGAGACAAGGTTATAGTTATGCACAAGCAAAAGTCCAGCCACACTGAATATCGAAACAGCTGTTATTCAGCTCAGAGACGCAGGCCTTAATTCAGTATAAACGCGTGATCATGTTTTCTCTGATGTTTAAGTCCAATCAGCTTAAACGTTAGACTTCAGGAGTAAAAATCACACAACGTTGGCTTCAACTCCAAAACAATACACAAATATAAAGCAGAATAATCAAAACACGACTGTTTAGCAAAAGTCCACCAAAAGGTTGAGTGCAGAGGGCAGAGCGGAGACCTTCAAAATCAAAGATTGAATGATTTCTTGGAAGAAGAAAGAATTGAGAAGAAACAATTGATGAAAATGACCTTGGAAACTCCGCAGGCATGTGGAACACGGAGCTCAACTTCAGCACTGAGTCAGGGTGAGTCAACCTCTGGGGAACTGGTCAGAGTGAGTGAGGGGGTCAGTGTGTGTGTGTGTGTGTGTGTGTGTGTGTGTGTGTGTGTGAGATTGGGTCAGTAAGTGAGGTGGTGATTCATAAGTAAGTGTGAGTGTGTCAGCATGTACACAGTTAACCAGTGAATCAGTGAGCGAGTCAGTAATTCTTGGAATGGGTGAATGAAATAGAAAGTCAGTGAGTCAGTGAGCGAGTCAGTGAATAAATAAATGAATAGGTGAGTCAGAGAATCAGAGAGTCATTAAGTAAGTGTAAGAGTGAGCCCGCAAGTGTATGAATCAGTGAATCAAGGTGCTAGTCAGGGAGTCAGTCAGTGAATCAGGGAGTCAGTCAGTGATCAGGGAGTCAGTCAGTGAATCAGGGAGTCAGTCAGTGAATCAGGGAGTCAGTCAGTGATCAGGGAGTCAGTCAGTGAATCAGGGAGTCAGTCAGGGAGTCAGTCAGTGAATCAGGTAGTCAGTTAGGGAGTCAGTCAGGGAGTCAGTCAGTGAGTCCGGGAGTCGGTCAGTGAGTCAGGGAGTCGGTCAGTGAGTCAGGGAGTCGGTCAGTGAGTCAGGGAGTCGGTCAGTGAGTCAGGGAGTCAGTTAGGGAGTCAGTCAGGGAGTCAGTCAGTGAATCAGGGAGTCAGTCAGTGAGTCAGGTAGTCGGTGAGTCCGGGAGTCGGTCAGTGAGTCAGGGAGTCAGTCAGTCCAAGGAATCAGATCTAAAGCTTGCAGGATAAACCTCTCCATGTAAAGAAGGAAGATGTTTTTTTCTCTTTTATTCTTTTAAAAAAAGAAAAAACAACTATAATTTGTGAAACACAAACATTGTGCATCTTGTTTTATTTCTTTGTTGATCTTGTACTTTGTATACCTTAAGAAAAACACAGTTTACAGTCAGGGAATGGGATTTAAACTACATCATTTACTTACACACACACACACACACACACACACACACACAGAGACACACACACACACAACACCCACAGTACAGGTCTTATCATCACTTTCTATTCATATGGGACTCTCTCACTCACTCTCTCTCTCTCTCACTCACTCTCTGAAATCATTCAGTCTTTGACACTTTGCTGAAAGATTCAGGAACTGGGTGTGAAAGTCCGCTGGTGTGGAAGAGAAGCTGGGTTCCTGTACTGCGGTGCTCTCACACATGGCTCATGGCTTACCCTTCAGTTAAATGGTGTTATTCGCTCTGTCTCAGGTTTGGAGATGTAAAAGCAGAGATAATAATAGTGAAGTTAAAATGACTGTGATGCTAAGAGATGTCGATATAAATGACTGAATACTGGCACGAGTAAATAAACGCAGTAATGGGGCGGGGATACTTAGTTTTGTCCAGCGTTCTCTATATCATAGTCTTTATGTTGTTGGTCTATCGGCTGTATATCCAGTCCACACTACAACTTGGCACAGGTTTTACGCCGGATGCCCTTCCTGACGCAACCCTCCCATTTTATCCGGGCT
>JAOVVA010000004.1:25004915-25015676 GCA_028565275.1 Leiocassis micropogon | reverse complement strand
TGTTTACATGAAATAAAGCTGCTCCCGAGCAGGTTCAAGCTTACGGATATGTTGCTATGACAGCAAATGCGAGATGCGCATCGAAGAACCAAACAATCCAAGATCAGGACAAATCCACAACAATCAAATTCAGCTAACTGAGTTAGCGACGTACGAAGAACGGACCCCTGTAGGATTGCAAATATATATACAAAGTCAAATACAAACATGTATAAATTAAAATGAAAAAAGTTTAAATTTGGAGCCAGTGTGGTGACACACACACATGACATCAAAAGAATCAGGGTTCACTCAGTCCCTTTTCTCCCTGAGACAGATATATAACATGCTGTTTAATACAGTTTTACATTATGTACTTCTATTTGCAGATGTCTGATCAAACAGTGTGAGTTTCTCTGAATATCAGTAACTAGAATAAAACCTGTACAATAATGAGGACAGTTATAATGTAATTCATAAAAAAAAAAAATTTTCCCCTTACCGTAACCTCAACAGTTTTTTTTCTATTCAATAAGCCATGCATTGTTAAACTGTTATTCCTCTGTGAGTGTTATTGATGTGCGCTAAATGAACACAATCACAAATTAATATATATATTATTAGTCCATGTGCTGGCTAAGTTCGACAATCACACAGTCAGAAATCAGACTAATGAGGACGCGACAGTGACCGAGGTTAGAAAGCGCCATACACTGCATACATAACACTGGATCTGATTAAGGTTCCCATAGGGGGCGCCGTCTTTGATGTTGCGTACTCCTGGAGAAACGACCTGAACGTCTAAACACGACTGAAAAGTGAAGTGTGTGTGATCTGTGCACTTCAGTGTGACCCTACACTGAACCTCAGAGCGTCAGCTGTTAGACCTACATCTACCACTATGGGGCGCTAACGGCACCACACTTAGGAGCTGCAGAGTAATTATTAAAACTCTTAACCATGTGAAGTCTGCTCGACTCCAGAACACACACGGTTTTATCTTTTTGTTGTTGATTTCTCTTCTTGTGTTTTGTCTTTAATTCACAGAGTCCGTCTCCCAGCATTTTCAGTCTGTGGAAGAACAACATGGATGGTGTGTGTGTGTGTGAGTGAGAGGAGAGGACCAGTACACTCACACACACACTCTCTCCACTGGTACAGGATCGTACACGACCACATTTCAGTGAAGTTTCTCTAAAGGTGCCAAGCAGTTCTGTACAGTAAGGGTTCATTTAACAAAAAGAAAAAAACAAACCCACCCATTTTTACAGTCAGTCATGTGACCACACTGAGGTACCGCCCAAGTCTCGCACCTTCAGCAGGTCGGCACCAGGGTCCTCGTGCCTGCAGTTTTCTAATGAACCTCTGAGATACTCTCATTAAACGTGTATAAATAAATCAACCCTGTGTCTGCTTTGTCTGTAAACCATAAATATTGGCACCCCAGTTTAAAAGTTTCAAAAATAATCAAATGTGTAACAAATGAGATGTAAAGTCATTCTGAGATTATCAGGCAGCTTTTACAATTTGAAAAGACACCAGAATTCCTCACACACACACACACCTGAGCTCAGGAGATTCATATCAACACATTTTTATTTCTAAAAAATTTTTTACAAAAGCAAAAACAGACACACATACCACCCAAGTCCTGTACATGTGGAGAACAGTGTTTTAGCAAGTAAACAGTCCACGCACACACACACACACACACACACAAGCGGTCCCAGGTGTTATTTCTCCAGCGGGGCGTAGTTCAGCAGCTTCTCGATCAGGTCGACGTGAGACAGCAGCATCCTGCGACAGCAGTACCGCTTCAAACCCAGAGCGTCCAGAGCATCTCTGAGACACACACACAGAGAGTCATAAGTGTTCTGTGGGACAAAACTTTGTTTATACACAAAATTATTAGCAAAGGAAATTTAGAGAACCTGTGTACATGTGACGACCAAACCAAGCAGTGACTTAGACATAATGACTAAAAAGTGTGTTCAAGTCAAACAGGGACTGATGTGAAGAAATTTCTGCTAAAAACACGAGCACTTTAATCCCAGTCCGGTGATGAGACTCTCAGCCGCAGTAAAACATCTGAAGGTTTTAAAGAAGCCGTCCGTCTGTGAATGACGATCCCGGCCGAGGTGTCTCAGAGCTCACTGCAGTCGTTCACCTGAACATTCAGAGAGTGGAACGTCTGATCACTGTGGAAGAGACGCATCTGTGTGTGTGTGTGTGTGTGTGTGTGAGAACTGTACACACACTCATTCACCAACACCACTTGCGTTTCAGACTAGAATCGGATCACGGCTCCGGTGTACTGAGAGAACTCTCTACCATGATGGTGTCCAAGCTCTAGTGAGACACTGGGATAAGTGTGTTAGTGTAGGAGGGGATCATATAGAGGAATAAAGGAGTGTTTACTCTCAGGACTGTGACGATTAAAAGTCCCAGTTTGATTTGAACGCCCCTCATATAAAAGGACCAAAGAAGTGAATTTTCTTTGCTCTTACTGAACAAGTGAAAACAAAACAAAAAAATTATTTAATCAATTATTTATAGTTTCTTCACATGAAATAATATCAAACTCAATCTAACATTCTTTATCCTCTTTCTAGACAAATCTACCAATGTTTCAAGTCTAAATTCTTTGCTCTACCAGCAGATCAGTTTAAGCATTTATTTATAGAAATAATAAAATAAAATGATCTGCCAATACAACAAGAACGTGTTGCTTAAAAATGAGTAGAATGTGTCTAGGAATAGGTTCAAATATCTTATATTTGGTGTGTTGTTTATTCATCATTTCTTATCTTCAACCGTGAAAAGACGCATTAGACTTGGATTCAAAATGCTTTGATGGACAGAAACGAGAGGATGGCGGGCGTCACTGCATGATCATTAATAATGACAGGTTTAATGGACCTGCATCGATGCTTCCACACTCACGATTCAGCAGGACGAAGAACAGCGCTTGATCCAGCACCTCCTCGTCAACCACATGAATAAAACGAGCCTGAGGATGCACTCCTCTGTACATGTAGAGTCTCAGACACAGAAGTTTATGATTCTATCCAGGAATTTTTGTCTCTTTCTAAGCAATACTTCGGATTACGATCCTAATAGCAGATGCTCTCTAAATGAAGGAAGGGGGCACAAAGTTTTTCTGACTTAAAGGAATGATAAAGATAATTGATTGTGTCCTATTTAATGTTGTTTTGTGTGTTATTGAGTGTTCAGGACATACATTTCAGCATGACACAATGTCCTTGCTATAGTGTGTGTGTGTGTGTGTGTGTGTGTGTGAGAGAGAGAAAGAGAGAGCACAATACAGATGTAATGACTTGACGTAACTCAACATTGAAAAACACTTTGTACCAGTGACACACACACACACACACGCACTAATAATACACACTGTAGACTTCAGAGTGTGTATATATAGACTAATGCTTCCTGATGATCTGACTCGTCTACACACTCGTCTCCCTGAAAGTTCATTCCAGCTTTACTCCTTACACTCCTCTCTCCTCCTTTCCCTTCCACCTCTTCCGTCTTATTTCCAGGTTTTGGAGAACTACAACAAGGGCAAGACGGCTCTTCTGTCCGCTGCTAAAATCATGGTGAGCCCAACTGAAGTGGACCTGAACGCCGAGACCTACTTCCACGGCGTCTCCAACTCCCATGAGCCCACGCCGCAAACCCAGCACCGCAGGAACAGCAGCGTCCGGTGAGCTCCGCTAGCACACACACTCTCAGCCCCACTGACATTACAGCAGGACCTTGGCATACCAAAGAAATCCGTACTGGAGGCGAGTCCTTAAGGTTAAATGTCGTATTGTGAAACACATCGTCCCAGAGGAAATAATGTAAATGCAGATAATCCGTTCCAGTCACCCAAAAATATCACCAATATTACCAATTTCCAACACTCATAATCATATTTCTGTATATAAAAACAATCAAAACATTTAGAAAAGACATGTAAATGAAGTAAAATATGAAATAAATAGACATTAAACCTCACTTAACATTATTTTATGATTCCTCTCGGCACCGGCTGCTTTAATAAACCAAACTAAAAGTGTCTCCCTTTTCTTCCTGCTACCGTCCTTGATTAACATTCCTGTGACCCGCGGTGCTACATGTGCTTCTTTACTAAATCTTACACAAAATGCAAAAAAATAAATTCTCTCTCTATATATATATATTATATATATACACTGTATATTGTAAACTCACTTTACTTGGCTTTTCACTGACACAAATAAGTTTTAAGCAGTTCCCGTCATACTCTCGAGCACAGTTTCAGTTCTTAAGGTGATAATCCGTGAGACAGGGCATTCGTGTGCTGAGGTTCCACTGTTGATATGAAATGATGCTAATGTGGTATTTATTACATCACAGTGTCAATGACATCAGAACACACATAATTAGTTGAATAGACTCTGCTTGTGAACAGTTGAAGTGTCACATGACTGCAGAGGTTATTAGAGGATAAATTATTAGCAGCATCACGAACACCAAAAGCAGCCCAGGACAAAGATGTTGATTACTGCTGGATGATGGAGCACAGAGGAGGAGGAGGAGGAGGGGGATTAGAGAGGCGCCAATCAGTTCTTTAAAGAATTCAATGCTTGAGGATTTCTGTAGGAAATATCAGGTCACAGCGTCTCCAAATGTACATTCAGCCTCAACCTTCAGCCAGCGAACTGTTCAAGAAGTCCTGCAAAAAGAAATCCTCATCTGTCGTCTAATCACTAGACACAACGAGGCTTCACATAGACACAACTCAGGAATCAGGAGCGCTATGGCATGCATCCAGCATGTTCGGCATAAATGGGTCTCACACCAATGAAAGTACCAAGAGATTTTAAATAAAAACCTGTGCCAAAAAGCTACATAACACGTGGATCAACAGGGCTGAAGCATCTCCGGAGATTTCTGTATGAAACAGGAGATACCTTTTATAATGTCAGGGGGAGGGGTCTCAAAATAATTTTGATAAATGTGACTATTTGATGAAAGGATTGTTTAAGGGTGCCAATAAATATGGTGACGGTATATGATTGTATATTAAACAATGTAGAACATTATGTACTATACATTGTAATACACACTGTGATATATATATATATATATAAACATAGTATTTGTAGTTATTAAGTCGCTGTAGCTCGATGGCGCACGACATTAGAGCAGCGTAATGTATTCTAGCTTTATGGATTTAGTCCTAATGGGATCATGTGGTCTGTCTGATCGTAACCACGGGCCCTGTCCTCTCTCACTCTCGCTCTCTCCAGAGGAAGCACGTATGGTAGTATGCAGTTCCCCCCCAGGGTCAGTAGAGAAGCACAGCGTAGATGAAGTCCTGCTGCATTAACTTAACCTGCATTTCCTTTTTCTCCCTTTTCTCCCTCTACCTTCATGGCCATGTCTCTTCCATCTTCTTTTAACATCTTTAATCCATACATCTGTACCTTTCTTTCATTTTTAATTTTATATCTTTTACTCTCTTTTGTTTTCCAACCTTTTCTGTACACTCATATATATCCATCGCTTTTGCTTCCTCCTTCGCTCCCTCCCACTTCCTCCTCTTCTGTAGCTCCTGCGCTCGATCCGAGATCTCTCTGGATGGTTTTTCGGAGTGCCCTCCTCCAGCCGTGCCTGTGGTGCTGATGGGCGCTCGTGAGCGCTTGGCCCTGGAGCTGCGAGAGCGTAAGGCTCCGTTGGCGGTCATGGAAAGCCTTTCGGATGTCGACTCGGTCTACAGCATGGACTCCCGCCGCTCTTCAGCTGCTTTCAGAGGATCACCGTGTCTCGGAACGCTCCCTTTCCCGCTCGACGCCCCGATTCCCGAAGAGAATCCATCCCTGAGCTCACGAACTGAGCTGATTCAGGCCTCACCTGAGCGAGAACTTTTGGGCCAAACCGGGCCCTGCTGCCCCTCACCACCAGAACTCGCATTACCTCCCAGTGAAAGCCACAGCCTCTCTCCAGAACTTGCGGTACCTTCTAATCAAGGCCGTTCCCTTTCTCAAATCAACCGTGGTGGCCATTTTACCCGGTTTGCATCCAAACACATGGGTGAGGGTCAGACAGGCCAGCAGAAGGCACTTTTACGCTCCAAATCGGAAAGTTTTGAAGTGGTTCAGAGGTCTAACAGCAAGAACTCAAGTCCTGTGGTACCATGGACTGGGATAACAAAGAAGCAACGAGGAGAGAATACAAAAACTGAAGGTGTGAAGAAAGAGGTGCGAGTGACTCCACTGTCCAACGGAAACACCAGTCAGGCAGTGCTGGAGTTCGCTCAGTACCTGGATTCCCTTTTCAAGCTAGATGGAAGCGACTCTCTTCCTCTGGACAATTCTGACGCAGAGTCCGAGTCGGGACGTGGCTCTTCAGTTCAGACGGAAGAACAGCGCATGGAGGATTTGGATAGCGAGCAGCAGCTACTGGCCAGAGCCACACTTGAGCCTAACCTCGTCCCTAAGCCTCCTCGAACCTTTGCCGGCTCCACCGAACCCGAGTCCGGCGTCTCTCTCTCTCCGTCCTTCCCTTTATCCTCGTCCGGAGAGATGAACGACCTCTCGCCCGTCAATTACACCGTCCTACGGACTCCCACTGCTTCCTCTTACGCCGAAGAGAACACGTTATCATCTGTAGTGTAGTGCGAGACGGACTTCAGGAAATCGGCTTTTTCGGTGTCTGTATGTTTAATTTTCCAGTTCTCCCCTCTCTTGAGGTCCTTTCTAACTGTGAAGTGGTGGCATGGGGGAATTTGATCCTCGCTCTAAAAAAGATGCATGCGTAGCAACTTGTTCAAGACGTCCAGGCTGAGAAGCATTCAGAAACCTCATTTTGTACGACAGGTGGACGTTTATATGCCAGCGCAGTCTACATGCACTGATACGAAGGGTTTCTCATGAAATCAAGGGCACACAAAGACGCTTCACACAACATTCTCGTCGAGCCTGAGCTTATGTTTACATTTACGTCAAAGCCACCGAACAGCACGCGCAGAGCGGTTTGCAGGTTAGCGGGGACGGACAAGTTGCGGACGGAGTGATACTTCCTCAGGTCTTTTAAGAGCAGAGATGAAAGAAAGATAGAAAATGATTTCTGTGTTTAGACTTTTTGGATTAAGGACGACGTGGCGTGTTTTGTTGAGCATGTGCACAAAGTTTGGGGGCCTTTTTTTATTTTTACTTTTAATTTACAACTCTGTTTTGGTGTGCATGAGAAAATATTAAAAAATGAATGCTAATTTATAGCTCTTTTTGTCAATATTTCCCAGCCAAATATGTGTAGGAAATGACCTGCAAGGAAAAAAAAACACCTACATGGATTTATTGGTATTATATTTATTAGTATTTTTTCATGTTTTGCCGTATCAATGCGCCGCCGTGAGGCATGCACACCAGGCACCGACTTACAGGAGACGTTTTTTAATTTAAGTTAAGGAATCAAATCAAGAACACGTAGCAGCAACTGGTCTTTTTAGGGAGTCTCAGTCTCTCTGTCTCTCTCTTGTACACACATACACACACATATCTGCATTTTTATCATTTCTACTGCTGTTGCTATGACTTCTGTTGCGTTACTCAGTGGTTTTATCTTTATGATATTTCAGTAACTGTTCCAGTGCGACTTGCCTTTTCTAATTTTTTTCCCTGAATGAAGTGTTTTGATTTGGAACTTTTTAATTCTTTTTTTAATAGCAGGAGTTCATTTTGTGTTTGTAGGAAAACTACAGCAGTGGGACACTTTCAGCACTAAATTTTTTTAAAGTAAGTGCCCCCCTCCTGATATGGCATTATTACAGCACATGCCTACTTTAATTCCATCCAGGGCATTTTTCCCTCTCAGTGATAAAAGCTCCAGGTTACTGATCCTGTACAAACTCTCACCCTTCGTCCCCCCTAACGTCCCTCGCTGCTGTACTTTTCCCCCTACGTGATCGTGAATAGCTGTTTATTTTATGCAAGTAAATCTCCCATCTTGTTTTTTTTTTTCTTCTTCAGTCTAACTAAATAATAATGGAATAAATATTCCACTTGGACATTCTAATGACAAATGGCTGTATCATGTACCATAGTAATGACTTTATCTGAAATCTATAACTATATGGAGTATATAATATAAATATTTCAGGGGTGGGCGGGGTTTATCTGTGCATATACACTGATTTATTAAACGAATCAGTAAGAGTAGCCATTGATTGTCTGAACACTTTTCTTTCTATTGTTGCCAGATAACTTGCCGGTCCTTACTTTTCATCATGAATGAGAATGTATTTAAAAAACAAATAACCTGCCTGCGTGCACACACACACTCACACACATATACACACACACACACACACACGCACATGCACACACATGCACATGCACACACACGCACATGCACAAAGTACTTTGCCTGTAAAAGAATAAAACACTACAGATTTCAGACATTCTCATGCTGTCTTGTTTCTCTTATTTCTGATTCTCAAACACACGGTAGAACAGGTGGAGCTGAAGAGCTCGGTGATTTAACAACCTGGCTTATGGCAAAGATGATGACCTTTAGTACGAATCAGTTACTTATTTCTTTTTGTCAAATGTAAGCACTTGTCTTGTAAACTAGAGGTTTGTAGGAGCGACAACACCTGGCTTTGAGAGCTGACTTTCCATAGATGAACAAGCCTAAGACTGCGCACGACGTGTGCGTTGCCAAGCGTGGGCTGGTGTGAAGTGGTTTAAAGAACTACCTCTGGACTCTGGTGCAGTGGAAACGTGTCCTCCAGAGTGATGAATCATCCTTCACAGTCTGATGGATGAACTTGGGTTTGGTGGACGAGAGGGAGAACGCTATCTACAGAAGGGTGGGGTGTTGGTGGTACAGAAGGGTAGAGTGTGGCGGAGGAGGGATAGCGGTACGGGGCTGTTTCTTCTGATTTCTTGCCACTGAACGGTGATGATATTGTCAGCGTTTTGAACATCATGGCAACAGTTTGTGGGGAAACATGGAAGACCTGGGCCAACATCAGCGCTTGACCTTGTAGTTACTGACATTTCGATGAAATTCCGTTTGAAATCCAGTAGGTTACATTACAGGCAGCTGTAGGTCTCACTCTCCCTCATCATCCGCGCCTCGTAAAGTCGATTTTCAATTCCAGCCTTCCTTAAAACGTCTAAAGCGTCCTTTCCTGATTTTGTCTTCACTTGTTTTGTGTCTTGAACTCTTCATCTGCTTTATCCTGCACTTTCACACACTCTATCTTAAGGCAGGCTGCCCTTCAAAATGGGCTTTAAAGGAACGGTAAGATGAAGGAGGATGAGACCTACAGCTGGCGGTAAGTAATGCAACCTACTGGATTCCAACAAAGGAGAAGAAGAAGTATGGAAAGTCTTTAGAGGAGAGCAGAGACTGGTACTGTTTTTTTTTGTTTGTTTTTTTTACTTTGATGTCTAAAAGCCAGGCAGCACGGTGGCTTAGTGGTTAGCACTGCCATCTTGTTCCTCCAGGATTCGATTCCCACCTCGGGGTCCGTGTGTGTGGAGTTTGCATGTTCTCCCCATACATGGTGGGTTTCCTCCGGGTGCTCCGGTTTCCTCCCACAGTCCAAAGACATGCAGATTAGGAGCAATGGTGTTCCCGGATTGCCCGTAGTGTGTGTGTAGGCACCACAACCCTGTATACAAGATAAAGCGGTATAGACGATGAGTGAGTATCTACAAGGATAAAGTGTCCATATACTTTTGGCAATTACTGGTTAAGATCTTACCTAAAGTATAATTACAATCCTGTACATAGTTATTAGTCAAATTCTAATTTTATTTGTCACATACACAACCATACACAGTAGGATATGCAGTGAACCGCTTGTACGCCTGTTCCTGACCTAAAAAAAAGGAAAGATGAGATAGAATAAGAAGGTAGGAAAAGGCAAATTGCATCAAAAAAAGATTGTTAAATATAAAATCTACAAATATACATTTAGAATAAAATAAAATTGTAAATACAAATATATTAACTGTATAATGTAAAAAGTATAAAATGTATAAATAAATGATTAAGTTGTATATCTGTATCTGTCTAAAGCAATAGTAACCTCAGTACTTTCAGTATAATATAAACCTATTTATTTATTTTTATTTTTTTAAAAGTATTTTTTAGTATAATATAAACTCGGAGCTAAACTCTCTTCCCGACTACGTCATATTCATAAGCAGCACGTATGAATGGGTGCAATCCCATTGGCTGAAGTGCTCGTACAATTAGCCAATCATAGCCCAGGACACCGGACACGCTCAGCCAATCAGAATGAGGTCGGATGGAATGCGGGTGACTGGAAAGCGCCGCATCCTAATCCACTTTAGCACTTAGTGTGGCGTACAGCTTGTGCAGTCAGGCCTGCGTAGTGCACACTTGTGAGGAGAGAACAACTGCATTTGGGATTGGGCCGTAGCGTTAGCCTAGCTCTGTGTGCTAATGCGGCTGCAGCTTCTAGCCTGGAGAGCTAGCTTTAATGCAGAGCTGTGTGTTGTGTTTGTTTATCTGTTGTTGATTTTTTTTGAAAGCACTTTGTTACAATAAAGACACAGAATAATAATTAAATTAATCACGCTAAGGAATGGACTCAGACGAGGGATATAACTACGAGTTCGACGACGAAGAGGAGTGCAGCGAGGACAGTGCTGAGGAGGAAGCCGACGACGACGCGCTGGAGCTGGGCGAGGTGGAGCTGGAGGAGCCGGTGGTGGCTGGGGGAGAGCGGGACGGCTGCGGGGAGACGGGCGGCGG
>JAOVVA010000004.1:24983947-24995775 GCA_028565275.1 Leiocassis micropogon | reverse complement strand
GTAATCACTTCTCACTTCAGGAAAAACTTAAACACTTACAAAGTTCAGTTCTGCTCTACTAAAAAAGCTGAACTACTGTTTCTCCAGCTTGCTCATCACTACATCCAGAGTTCTCTCCTGTAAAGCTGCTTTGTGATAATGTCTACAAATGAAATTAATTGTATTTCTCACCGGCTTTTTTCACCTGCTCCGGCTCCTTGCTCACTTCCACGGCGTAGTACGCAGGGAAAATCCCCCGCACTCCGGTCCGCATGTTGTAGCCTTCGTACCAGAAATCATCAGCCTGAACCTCTATGAGTAAAGGATCGTCCACTTCCAGCTCCAACTCATCCTCATGACGGGGGATGAACCTACGAACATGTCATTAGGATTAATCAGGTACAGTATTAGTGTTTATTTATAAAAAATAAGTAAAACATGATTTGTAAATGATTAATAGGTTAAATATAACACTAACTATAACTATAATATAATTCCGATCATCAGACAATAACATAAACACTAGGTGTCTCCCGATACGATATCATGATACCTTGGTGCCGATTCAATTTGTGTTGTGATTCTGTAAATATCACGATTTTATAAATGTCCTGACTTGATTATTTTTTTATTTAAATTTGTTTTTTTTTTACAAACTTTAGCCAATATTGAGCTCCTACTACACATGCTGTTGTCCTGTGAACAGTTAAGAGTCACCACCTGCAGCATTATAGAGGAATGGCAACACGTGTCCATCACAAAGGCAAAACTTATTGCAAAAAAGAAAATCCACCTTTGAGTCAGTGTGGAGACACATAAACACAAAAAAATCGTGCTATGTAACTCAACTGGTTTTTACACCCCAATCACTACGGATTATAACATGACCTGAGAGTTATGTTAATAAAAAGAGGTGGCACGGCAGGTTAGTGGTTACCACTGTGGGTCCAGGATCATCATCCCTCCAGGTTCCTGGTTTAATTCCCACCTGGGAGTCTGTGTGCATGGAGTTTGCATGTTCTCCCTGTGCTTGGTAGGTGTTCTCCAGGTACTCCGGTTTCCTCCCACAGTCCAAAGACCTGCAGGTTAGTCTAATTGGCGTTCCCAAATTGCCCGCTGTGTGTACACGAGAGTCTGTGTGCCCCATGAGGGATTGGGATCCAGGCCCCTGGGAACCCTGATCATCCATCTAGGACCCTCTGTAGTCCAACTAGGGACCGTGGAGTTCAATGGTGCCCACTGGTTTATTTCTTCCTATTTTGTACGACCGTGGTAAGACCTCCAGTCAACATTCAACTTCATACACACATTCACACACCACGGGCAATATGGGAACGCCAATTATCCTAATCTGCAGGTCTTTAGACTGTTGGAGGAAACCCATAGAGCACAGGGAGAACATGCAACCTCCACAAACACAGACCCCGAGGCGGGAATCAAACCAGGAACCTGGCGGTGCGAGGCAACAGTGCTAACCACTACACCACCGCGACACCCCACGAGCCTGTACACCGGATAAAGCAGGATAGACGATGAGTGACCTTATGACTTTCATATTATTCACCATCCTACACTCTCTTGTCATGTTCTTAGGAGAACGCTTTTGTAATTACATCCAATCTGTGGTGTTAGCGCCCTCTTCAGGACATTGTCTTTGACTTTTCAGTAGAGATTCTGTTCGTGCCATGGAGTCCGGAGCAGACCGATTTGGGATTTGGGGTAACACTACCATCCTGCTTCCTTTCCTCTACACGTGGTGCGACACTCTCACCTGTACACGGCCCGATGACTCTGATCTCTCTCTTCTCCATTAACAAGGCAGGAAAACAATCCAAACGACTCCGAACCTGGAGAAACAGACGCAGATTTACTGCTGTTCTCAAACTGGAGGTGTTTCATTAAGGGCACAGGATCCAGGGTCCTGAGCCACGAACCTGAACCTGGGCCTGAAAGTCTTGTTCATTAGCATGAGAACAGAAACACTAAGCTCAGACGGTGTAGAACTGTATGTTAACATCAGAGCATTTATGAATATGAGTATGACTAAGTGTATGAACGCCATGGTTCACCCTTACGCCACACCAGCACCCCTTAACAGAACAGCAGGACTTACTGGAAGAGCGCGATCGGCCATTCATAAAGACGTTAAGGAACTTTCTAGAAAACGGAATATCTGCCTCAGGCGTGGAGTCTTCGGATAAACAAGCAGTCGCTTCCCGCTTGGCTCCACTCATTCTTGCTCCTCTGGCACCATACACTCTAGGTACATGAACTTCCTCGTCCTCAAAGTTCTCTCCGTACGGCGACGAGACGCAGTTGTCGTACACCGTGGCCGTGTCGCTGTCATCGCTGTAGCTGTGAAAGCACTCCTTCAGGCTCACGAGCTCCAGCTGCGCGTCCTCGTCCACCACAAGCGTGTATTTAACCGAATCGTATGAGAGTCCATTCGACGAAATTCTAGTTTCCTCTTCGTCTTCCTTCTCCTCCTCCTCTTCATGTTCCTTGGTTCCTCTCCTCCTGACCTCTGCACGTCCTCGATTGTTTCTTCTTCTTCTGCTCCTGAGATCGAGTGATGCAGAGGCCGCCACGCAGGAGGCGTAAGACGGCGGAGGCTCCTCCTCTTCATCCTGCATAATCCCTGTGTTCGCTTTTCCGTAAAAGGGGGGATGATAAGGAGGCGGGGCCTCACCGTCACCGATGACTGACATGCGGCCTGGTCTATCAGGAGTCAGGTAGATCTCCTCAGTGGCTTCTATCCGAACATCCGTGTGATAGCGAACACGCTCACAGTGCCCTGACTGCCCGCACGCGCTGGCTTTAGTGGGCGGGGCTACGGGTGGACCAGCCTGCCTGGGAGGAGCTGGACGTTTGGTGGGCGTGTCGGTCGAAGTGCCGCAGTCTTTGGTCTCGGTTTTGATTTTGTCCTCGTCGCTCAGACAGATGTGCTCACGAGCCGCCGCATCGCCTGAAACACACACACACAAACACAGACACACACACACACACACACACACACACACACAGACACACAGACATGAAGCGACAGATTTATCTTCAAGACATCATGATGAACAAAGTTACAACAGGATCCTTTGAAGTTTTGATGAAAAATGTATCAACATGTATCCTAACATAAAAAATAATAAAGGATTTAACAAAAGGAAACAGAGACGTGCCCCGCCAAACCCAGCGGAAACCTGCCTGTGCGAGTCTGTGTGTCAGTGTTTGCTTAACTTCCTCTCTTGTCCTTTTGTCTCGTGGACAATAAACCCAACAAATGACGAGCTGCTACACTCGGGGTGATGAATCAGCGTTGTGCCGTCTGTTTACTAAACCCGTCTGCAGGAGAACCGGTCACGCGATTGCTCGAGAGAAAACCCAGCCAGCAGGATCGTAGAGTTCTGTCCTGTTTTTCTCCAGTGATGAGAACATGATGCGTGATTCCAGACAGAAGTATTCAACAGTTACACAGTAATCCCTGCTTTCAGCTGGAACATACTGACTCAAAGATCAGCTACTGTAGCTCTTCTAGCATGAGGCTTATAGTTAGTGACCTACGACCCAGAGTGAGGATCTATCCAATGACGGAAGTCCCTCTGATAAGAGCGTCTGCCAAATACCTAAATGTAAATGTAAATGTAAATGTCAAGCCACGATGTCTAAAACGCCCCGTCTCTACTGACACACACACACACACACACACACACACAGTAAAACATGTTGGCTAATGGATGTTAGTTTACTACAATATCCTGATTCACAGACAAACTCACCACCATCTGCTCGCTGTGAACACGGCCCACTTAATCCACTTAACCTACTCATTACGCAACGGACACGAACGAACACCACCCGGCGCCGCACGTCAATCAGGATGATGAGGGACGGACAGGACAGGACAGGACAGGACAGGACAGGAGGACTCACCTGGTTTTTGCGGCGAGGTGGAGTGTGAGACTTTCTCCTGCCAGCTGTACTTCTTTCCTAATGAGTTGTTGTTCAGTGTGTCCTGTGTGTCAGAGAGAGAGAGAGAGAGAGAGAGAGAGGGAGGGATCAGCAGTGGGAAAGAGAGCAAGCTCGCAATCCTGATCAGTGTGTGTGTGTGTGTGTGTGTGTGTGAAGTGAAGTGAAGTGATGCACCAGATCTGAATAAGAATGATGCATTGTCCCACTACAATAAAAACTCATTAATTAGAGTTTGTTTAGGTTTCGGTGCGCTCCTAATACACAGACTGTTCTCTATAAACTCTTTATTAGATAATAGACAGCCCCCATTTCCACATATGTCACCATGGTAACGCAGGGAGGACGTGACGTCAGCGCTGGAGACGTCGCAGGGTGTTCCGAATTATGACGTTCGGTCAAGGGAAGTTCCCTTCACACACATTCACTGCACACGGAGCAGGTTGTAGAAGAGCTACACCAGAAAATCATCAACGCCAGGAAAGTCAGTGTCGTCACTGAGCGGTTTTATTCCTCTCACACCACAGCAATTCAATTCAATTTTGTTTTATTTGTAGAGCGTCATTGTCGCCAGCTTTACACAATCAAAAGAAATGATGGAAGTTTGTGTGCACTGCAGCTCGACACAGAGCTCTCAATCCTAAAGACTGACCTGATATTAAACCTGTAAGTGTTTTTAACATTGCGTGTGTGTGCATGTCCCTGGTTGGACCTGACACACTCTCACTGGTGTCCATGAGAGTGATAATGATGGTGCCACGTCTCCATGGCAACAGTATCCATGAGGTTGTGAGATGACTGATGATGATGGTGTGACAAGAGTCAGTAATTCTTCTCCATAATCCCCCACTCCAAGTTTACACCTCTCACACCTACAGAGGAGAGCGGGTCAGTGGGAAACCGTTATACAAACAGCAGCATGTCCAGGCCAGAATTATTGGCACCCTGCACAGAAATCAGCAAGGTTTATATAGTAAAATAATCCCCGAGGTATTTTCATAGCATGGGTATAGGAGACGTTATTCTAAATGATGGGTGTGGTCTCCTTCATCCAAGAGGACACCAGGCTTCACTGAGGCGTTTAAAGATTAGGGGAGGAAATGACGGCACATTTTTAGGTAATGCTAATAGTGCCGGAGATGCTCACAAAGCAGCCATACAGAAACCCAGATATAGATTCAGCTCCATCAGTGTCCAAACTGTGGATATTTAGAAGTAGATAATACACTGAAGTAATTTCAATATTTAATCACAAGAACACAAGATATAAAATCAGTGCTGTTCCAACGCAGAGTGATCGGATTCATCCACCCGGAGGTAAGATCTTCGCTGCTCTGGTGTACGGATGATTCTGTATATCGATTATGGAATAACTGAAAGTGCTGGACGTTTCCAGCAGACTTTAATCCCAGTCCGGTGATGAGACTCTCAGCCGCAGTAAAACATCTGAAGGTTTTGAAGAAGCCGAACTGCACACACACTCATTCACCAACACCACTTACACATTACAGGAACTCGGCTGGGAGTTATGGCCACGCCCCCGTACAGTCCTGACCTTGTACACCTGTAAAGGAGTTCCTGAGAGGCCGGTGTTTCAGACCTGAAGCAGGCAGTCGGATCACGGCTCCGGTGTACTGAGAGAACTTTCTACCATGATGGTGTCCAAGCTCTAGTGAACCGCTGGGATAAGTGGTTTAGTGTACGAGGGGATCATATAGAGGAATAAAGGAGTGTTTGATTTGAACGCCCCTCATAAGATATATAACATAATGACACAAAATTTAAACATTCAAGATTTAACCTCCTGCTAATTATCCTGAATTGATCATTACTCCTCTCCTTTTAGTCGTAAATACTCAGATATACATGGTTCAAATTTGCCAGTTCCCTACTGCAGCGTTACCTCGGCGTATGAATGTAATCCGTACGGGAGGCGAGTTCTTAAAGTGAAATGTCGTATTGTGAGGCGTATTGTTCAATAGGGAATAATGTAAATGCAGATAATCTGTTCCAGCCACCCAAAAATATCACCAATATTACCAATTTCCAACACTATAATCATATTTCTGCATGTTAAAACAATCAAAACATTTAGAAAAGACGTGAAGTAAAATATGAAATAAATAGAGATTAAACCTCACTTAACATTAATTTATGATTCCTCTCGGCACCGACTGCTTTAAAAACCAAACTGAAAGCGGCTCCCTTTTCTTCCTGCTACCGTCCATGAGAACATTCCTGTGACCCGCGGTGCTACGTCTTCATTAAATCTTACACAAAATGGCAAAAAATATGTAAACTCACTTCACTTGACTTTCCACTGATGCTAACGAGTTTTGAGTGTCTCCTGGACTTGCGGGACTTCAGTTCCGTTCGGTCACTCGGATGGCGAAAATGCTTCGTGTGTCGAGGCTAATTTCTTGTAAAAATTCAGTTCTTAAGTTGGGGCGTTCATATAGGTACCACTGTACACTGATATTCATGTCTTACACACACACACACACACACACACACACACATTATGTCCTGTGTGTTTCTCTCTCCTCTCTACAGACCATCTCCTGTCCTGCTCACAATTGTGATATTCTGGTTGATGACAACACTGTAATGTAAGTTCTGCTTCAGGATATTTCATATACTCTATTTAGCATGCATTACCAGTCATTTAGTGTGTGTGTGTGTGTCTTGCAGGAGGTTGATCACCGACTCCAAAGTGAAGCTGAAGTACCAACATCTAATCACAAACAGTTTTGTAGAGGTACGAGTCCTGACCAAACAGAGAGTCACATGATCTAGCTAACTCTCTGTGACAGTTAACATTAATAAGTTGGCCCTCGTGAATCAGTTCCAGTAATCAGACACAAGTGTAACACAGTTCCTGGTTCCTGAGCTCGTGTGTGTGTGTTTTCAGTGGCTTATTCTGCTCTTCTTCTCTCTTCCTGCAGTGTAATAGACTGTTAAAATGGTGTCCGGCTCCTGACTGTCATCATGTGGTCAAGGTCCAGTATCCAGACGCCAAACCAGTGCGCTGCAAATGCGGGAGACAGTTCTGGTATATATAAACAAAAAAACATCTCCAGTCAGACAGAGTGCACCGCACCCGTCCACACTGATCGTAGAGTCTCCTGCCCGCTGGCTAATCCGTTCACTCTTATCTGCTCTTATCTGTTTAGTTTCAACTGTGGCGAGAACTGGCACGACCCGGTGAAGTGTAAGGTGTGTCCATGTCACTGCTCAGCACTGACGCTCTCTCATGCTCCCCAGGTAGAGAACCTGCTTTGCTTATTCTATGTGTTTTGATGCGCTCTCCTCTCACTAGTGGTTGAGGAAGTGGATAAAGAAATGCGACGACGACAGTGAAACCTCGAACTGGATCGCAGCAAATACCAAGGTACGGCCGGGCGGGCACGGAGACGCCGCCACGCGGCACATAAACAGGAACGCTTCCGTCATCCAAATCACTGCTACAGTCACGTAATGTGCGTTTGTGTATGAACCTATAAACAGGAGTGTCCCAAGTGCCACGTGACCATCGAGAAGGACGGCGGGTGTAACCACATGGTTTGCCGTAACCAGAACTGTAAGGCGGAGTTCTGTTGGGTGTGTCTGGGTTCCTGGGAGCCTCATGGCTCGGCCTGGTGAGTGCGTTTTATCACAGTACGTAACCACACTGACGCCTAAAGCAGTATTTGGTTAAACACGTTCGTATTTGAGGTTGCAGTTCCTCTATTAGCCTACAGGTGGTGCACTCTAAACTATTCACACATTGGCAGGAAGGACAGCATACTGAAAATATTTTTTTTTTTAATTAAATAAATAAATTGTCCTGCAGGTACAACTGCAATCGCTACAACGAAGACGACGCCAAGGCGGCCCGAGACGCTCAGGAGGTAGTGTGTACCTGCTTTCTAAAAGGTTTACACTCTGCTAATTTAATGATTTCTCCGTAAACATTCATCAGTATACAGTGATGTGCAAGCGTGCACTCTAAAGCCTGACCACTAGAGGGCGTGAAAGTAGAATGAATAACATAACCTGATTAATACATAACCTCTAATGTGGTGTGAGTCACTCAGACACGACATCTTTTGAGGTTTTTATTTTTCCTCTAAAACATGAGTGAGGGTAATTAACTACCAGGAGCTGCTACTCTTTGAAAGTTTTTTTTAAACAAATACAGTAAACTGTTAAACTGGAGAAAAGAGGACACTGAACCTGATTTATAGCTTTTATATACTGTGTGTGATGGAGTGTAAACCTGTGTGTGTGTGTGTGTGTTTGGTGGCCAGCGGTCCCGCGCAGCACTACAGCGTTACCTTTTCTACTGCAACCGCTACATGAACCACATGCAGAGCCTGCGCTTCGAGCACAAGCTGTACGCGCAGGTCAAGCA
The DNA here is from genome assembly GCA_028565275.1 of Leiocassis micropogon. Classification (NCBI taxonomy): domain Eukaryota; kingdom Metazoa; phylum Chordata; class Actinopteri; order Siluriformes; family Bagridae; genus Leiocassis; species Leiocassis micropogon. The sequence goes on along the minus strand of JAOVVA010000004.1, from coordinate 24,987,440 downwards.
GAAGATGGAGGAGATGCAGCAGCACAACATGTCGTGGATCGAGGTGCAGTTCCTCAAGAAGGCCGTGGACGTGCTGTGCCAGTGCCGATCCACGCTCATGTTCACCTACGTCTTCGCCTTCTACCTCAAGAAGAACAACCAGTCCATCATTTTCGAGGTGCGCGTTAACAGGGTTTGGATCGGTAGTGTTAACTGGTTCTACACTCTGCATTTACACTAAACACCGTGCTGTGTGTCGTTCAGAACAATCAGGCTGACCTGGAGAACGCCACCGAGGTGCTCTCAGGATATCTGGAGCGAGACATTTCCCAGGATTCCTTGCAAGATATCAAACAGAAAGTCCAAGATAAGTACAGGTGAGGCGAGCTCTGTCGCTTTAGCGTGACGTCAGTACTAACAGTACACCCCTAACACGACGTGCTCTCTCTCACACTCTCTCGCTCTCCACTCTCGCTCTCCACTCTCGCTCTCTCACTCTCTCGCTCTCCACTCTCGCTCTCCACTCTCGCTCTCTCACTCTCTCGCTCTCCACTCTCGCTCTCCGCTCTCGCACTCTCTCGCTCTCTCCCTCTCGCTCTCTCCCTCTCGCTCTCTCTCTCCCTCTCACTCCCTCTCACTCTCTCTCTCTCTCTCACTCTCTCTCTCACTCTCTCGCTCTCTCTCGCTCTCTCTCTCACTCTTGCTCTTTTTCTCGCTCTCTCTCTCACTCTTGCTCTTTCTCTCGCTCTCTCTCTCACTCACTCTTGCTCTCTCTCACTCACTCTTGCTCTCTCTCACTCACTCTTGCTCACTCTCTCACTCACTTTTGCTCGCTCTCTCTCACTCACTCTTGCTCTCTCTCACTCACTCTTGCTCTCTCTCACTCACTCTTGCTCTCTCTCACTCACTCTCGCTCTCACTCTCGCGCTCTCTCCCTCCCTCTTGCTCTCTCCCTCTCACTCACTCACTCACTCTCACTCTCTCACTCACTCACACTCTCTCTCTCTCTCTCTCTCTCTCTCTCCCCCTCTCTCTCCCTGGTCCAGATACTGCGAGAGCCGACGGCGAGTTCTGCTGCAGCACGTGCACGAAGGCTACGAGAAGGACTTATGGGAGTATTTAGAGGACTGAGGAAGATTCCTCCGATCATAAACTGTCTGTGTGAGGAGGAACCCCTCCCTCCGCCGGTTCCGGAGAGCGCTCTCGGCCATCTCCACGCATCCGCTCCACACCGCATCACTTTTCATTCATCATCGTTCTGTTTGTTTTTATTAAGATTCTAAATTAATTTTATTCTAATAAAGAGGTAGCTTTATTAAAGATGAATCCCAAACCCCACCACCACCACCACCTTATGGTCGTATGTCAGTATTGCAGTTTAGTTTGCACCGAGGAACCGCCCTCGTCCCTCCAGCAGGTGGCGTTCTTCATGGAGATTGCCTCAGTCTCCGTAGTAGGGTGGTTTTCCTTCTTCTTTTCTTCTATAGCTTTTTATTTTTTATCAGTTTGGTGTAAGGGCTCGGGCATGGTTTTTGGCGTGAACGTCCAGGCTTAAAGATTTCTTAAAGTTTTTTCTTAAGAACAAAAAGCCTTGAGGTGTTGACAGCGGGGTCGTGCATTTCAGTCTGTAAATAACATGTGTGTATGGAACATGACGTAGGATGCAGTTTTGTTTTTTGAACAAGTATTTATTTTTTGCAGATGTTCACCAAACCCCAGTGTGTCTGGGACGGCTGCTTTTCAGCTTCATGTTTTTTTCCCCCTTTTTTTCTTTTTAAAGACTCAACTGCTAGAGGATAGAAATCACATCATCATACAGGCAGCGGGAGCAGCGTAGCCTTAGAGATAAAGGAATGGTTTAGAGTGGGAGAGAAGAAAAAAAAATCTGAAATGCACTTTCATAACCGTTGCTCTATGATGTAGGTGATCGTTTCTTTAGTTTTGCGTCTCAGCTACAAGACTGTCTGAATCTTCTCCACACCAAGTGATCAACACTGGAGTAGCTGCAGGGACGCGCCGCCCCATACTGATCAGATTAGACGTACTGGACGTTTGCACTGGTTGTGTTCCTGATCTGTGAACGCAGTACTCGTGCTTCCTGCGTGAATTAAACACGTAATTCCATCACATGAGTTTTCACACTGTGCTGAAAGAGATAACTGTGTAATCTGTAAGATGTACACTACACACACCCACACACACCATAGAAGCTTCTCTAGACCTTTCTCTCTTATAGATAACGCTCCAGAGCTCACCATTGATCCCTGCGAGGACACAGATAGCACAACGACGATGCTAGTTAGGATGCAGCACTGCACATGGAGCCCCGCTGTGTGTAAAGTCAGAATACTAACAACGCTAACGCTAACACTCACAGAGCTGCGGGTCGGGTATCTGGTAGCGTGCGGTGTTCAACATGAACAGTGTAGTTGTGAACGATCAGCACAAATGGAAATCAAATGGAGGATTAGTGTTGCGTGTGTTCTTCCAGAATGACGGTTAGGCATAAGTATTGACACCCCATCAATACCTGGCACTATGATATAATCATGACTGTACACAAAATAGTTGTGATATTGATGTGCCGGGAGAGAAACCGATAATGTTAATAATATAATAAATGATTAAATAATAATAATAAAATGAAATGATAAATATACAAGTTGTGATTTTGTAAAAGTTCATTACAGCCTAAATGAGTTCTTGTGACGTCTGATGACACACAGTGCCATATCTCTAGTTGAATAGCTTGCTTGATCTTAATGCGAAAACGAAACAACTTTGATGAATTTAAAATATATATAATAATAATAATAATGTGATGTGAATGGATGATGGGGTGTTAATACTTACACAAGGCCCTGCGCTGTGATATGAGAGCATATGTGATATTGGCACATGCCTACTGCAAAACAGCTCCTTTTACTTTGTTTGAGTTTTGCGAGTCTTTTCCTCATGAGTGCTGTTTATTCCTGCGTTGTCATACACACCTGTCTGAACGCTCGGGAACCGATTCCCGACGATCCGTACCTACTCAATCTGTGATCCAGTCTAAGATAACCGACAGCTCTGACTAACCGCCATTGTCTCATGAAACTCATGACTTTCTAGACTCTTGACTGTAGTGTACATAGTTATTTGTGTTTCCCTAACAGCGCCATGGTGAGACGCCTAAAGGACTCCAGTGATGGCTTTACTGGGAGATCTCTTCACCAAAGTGTGAATATTGAATTAAAAAAGAAAATAAGCAAAAGAAAATGAATACTGCCTCCGATGGGAGAAATGTTCGTCTTCAGTGGCTTTCATGTGTTATAACCATTCTTACAAATGAAAAATTGTCCTATTTAAATAAATCTCATTCAAAAGTGTTGTTTTCTTTATTTATTAAAGCCACCATGATTCAAAAGGAGTTGTTGATGGTTAAAGAGTTTGTAGAAAGAGTTAAAAGGTTAAATCTAATAATAATCTGCTGATCTTTAATGTAATCAGTGATATTATTATTATTATTATTATT
>JAOVVA010000004.1:24927916-24942534 GCA_028565275.1 Leiocassis micropogon | reverse complement strand
ATGCATTTGTGAAAATAATAAATAAATAATGCATTTATTTTTAAGGTAGCGTCCACATAAACAGTAATAACTAATAGGTATTAGATGTATTAGATGTATAGATTTTCTGATCATTTTAATTAAGTCTCTTGTCCCTCTACAGGACTGAGTCCGGCTCATAACGAACGAGTCTGCAGCACCTGGGGCAACTTCAACTTCAAAACCTACGATGGAGACTTTTTCCAGCTCCACTCTACGTGTAACTACATCCTGACCTCGCAGTGTTCAAGCAACTATGAGGACTTCAACATCCAGCTGAGGCGGCAAGTCGTCAGCGGCGAGCCCCTGATCACCAAGATCACTATGAAGCTGGACGGCACAGTGGTGGAACTTTCCGAAGGCTCCGTCAGTGTGGACGGACAGGAGTGAGTGACCTTTAACCCTTAAGGAAACAGTCTGGGTGTTCATAAAGGGGTTTATGTTATTGTGTGTACTGTAGGTGTATTGCTATAAAATCAATCAATGTAATGATTTGTTTCCCCACAGGGTCACTCTGCCCTTCAGCCATTCTGGTGTCCTGATTGAGGTCAACCCCAGTTACATCAAAGTCATCGCCAAGCTGGGCCTCGTTGCCATGTGGAACAGAAATGATGCTTTCATGGTGAGTGTATAGAAAATATCCAGCTACTTACAATTCGTAATCCATTCCTATGTTTATAATAGCTGCCTTAAATACTGTATACATACTCTGTGGAGTAGTATAAACAAAAACAGTTACCATAGCAATTACAATCATAATACAAATACAAATAAGTCCTAACATATATACTGTATATAATATCTCATCTGCACTGAAATCTTGATTTCTATTTTTTAAATACGATGGATTCATAAATCCGATTCATATTTGTTTTGTAAGTAATTCCAGCTGACGTAAAGTCCGAGACTGAGAGTAATTATATGCTGCAGTACCACAATACACTTTATCTTGATTTGTTTGCTGTGAATCAAAACTCTGTGTATAATTTCTGCTTGGTTCACGCTTGTCTACAGGTGGAATTGGACAACAAGTACAAAAATCAGACTTGTGGACTTTGCGGTGACTTTAATGGAGTTCAGCTCTACAACGAGTTCATCAAAAATGGTTGGTTTTATGGTTTGATTATTATTTTTCTTTATTATGTGTCAGCTGATAAGACATAGATATACTTATAAAATATGTACATTATTTGTCATTTGTGTAAAATTATATATTGTGTTAACATAATGTTATATAAATATTATAAATGCTCCCAAGAGTGACTTATATGTTCTATTCTACTGATCATTAATGATAAAATATTACAATGTACAATTATTTCGTGTACTGTAATAAAAAACAGAGTCAAATGCCAAAGAAAATTAACTTACATGAAAAATTCACTTACATTTTTCCCAACATGTTCACACTAAACCAGTTAAAATGAAGATGAGCAGGATATAATGTTAAATCATGGCTTAAATGATGCAGGCGATAAGGCATGACAGGGGTACAACATAATCGATAATTTATTAATGCATTTTCGGATGGTGTGGTCTATACGAAGTACAATAAACTAACAGAATTGTGTTTTTTCTCAATAAACCAAAGGGGCTGAGATTTCTCCATCAGACTTCGCCCAGTTTGCAAAGATGGACGCTCCAACTGAAAGCTGCAGTGAATCAGCTCCTCCATCAGATGAGACCTGCATGAAACTGGTAAGACCTGCAGTAATAATAACAGTAAGAATAAGAATGCCCAATTTCAATTAAACAGCCATTAGGCATTTTATAACACTGTTGTTTTATTTTTTCTATTTCTAGTTTTGTTTTCCTGGATTTTTCTTCTTCTTCTAATTATTATTTTATCATCTGTCTAATTGTGATAATTGACAATCTTCCTCCTCAGACCTCAGCATGTGAGCAGATGCTCTCCGGTCCACCTTTTAGCGACTGCAAAAACCTCGTCTCCCTCGACTCCTTTATCAAAGCCTGCGAGTCGGACATGTGCCAGTGCAGCGGCAACTCCAGCAACTTCTGCCTGTGCAGCACCATCTCTGAGTATTCACGGCAGTGTGTGCACGCTGGGGGCAAGCCGGGCCAGTGGAGGACGGAGCAGTTCTGCGGTAAGTCAAACTCAACAATCACACTTCGTGCGATGCCATCACTAACGGTGTATCGTTATAGAACAGAAAAGGGACACAATATTAAAGTTAATGATAATGAACGATCATAGAATTTTTATGTGCATACATGTTTATCTGATTAGGTTTTTCTTTTACAGCCAAGACATGCCCTTTCCCCAACATGGTGCATCAGGAGTGTGGGAACCCGTGCATTAACACCTGCTCAAATCCTGACCGAGGACAAGTGTGTGAGGAACACTGCATCGATGGCTGTTTCTGTCCTCCAGGTATCAAACTGCGTTAACTTCTCAGCATACTGTATGTAAATGAGTGTAATATGTTGAAAGACCAAATTCATGTCATTTCAACTCAAAATAAAAATATATATATATAAACAAATGTGTGTGTGTATGTGTGTGTGTTTGCAGGTTTAGTCTTGGATGATCTGACAGGCCAAGGATGCATTGCACAAGACCAGTGCACCTGCATTCACAACGGCAAAATCTATCAGTCCGGTCAGAGCTTCACCAGCAACTGTAAAGAATGGTGAGGATGACTCACTGCAACAAACCTTCTCATGCAAGTTTTTAACATTTGCAAAAGTCCAAAAGATGATTCCCAGGGGGAACAATTGGTCATGTTCTCCTGGTTACCTGGCAGTTGGCGACACTAGCCAATAATGAGCATCCGTGAGCTCAGTATGCAGAAGAGGGCAGATAGCACAAATATGTGTGGAATAAATTATTAGGGCCTCAATTTCCATCAGGATCTTTACACTGTTGATGGTTATCGTTTTGCATATGTTTTTTGTGCATTTTGATCATTTACCTGATATTGTCTCTGTGTTCAGCACATGCACCTCTAACAAGTGGAGCTGCACAGAGAAAGACTGCCCTGGTACATGCTCCGTAGAGGGCGGATCTCACATCACCACCTTTGATGGGAAACCATACAACTTCCATGGGGACTGTGCATACATTCTGGCTGAGGTCAGTGCAACAGTGTGATGTTTCGTATTTGAGTTTTTTACTCCTAACCCCCAAGGAAAATGTTTCATCCTTGGAACAGGGCTGCTTCAAGGGCATTTAAAAATTAAGTTCATGTCAGAGGCCAAGGCGCTGCTGGTCAACAGGCCTGGCAGACAACTGCTTGGGGCCTCAGGCCAGTAGGGGGCCCCCGACTGGTTAAAAAAAACATTACTTTTTTATATTTTTATAAGATACCTGTGATGAATGCTGGTTGATGAAGGCCCCTGCAAGGTTTTGCCTAGGGCCCCAACAGACTCCATGATATTTCGACTGTATATCCCATCAATCTCTTCAATCTTAATCACTGAAAACTTCTTCACGTTTCATTTTTAAAGCAATGACTACATGCGTCACTCCAATATTTTCTTTTAACTCACTTTTATCTTGATTCACTAACTGCATTATTCAGTTCTCACTACTTGTGACGGTAATAATTTCAAATTTGATTATTTTCCCTGGACGTTCCAGCATGCACCCATTCATTCTCACAATCCTGTACTACATGACAAACCTTAAGTAACCACCTCACTCCAGAGACCATTTTTGTCTTTTTCTAACCAGTCCTTCTTTTTTAATGTTCCTTTTATAATGTCTTTTATATTTAAAGATTTCTTCAATGTCTTTGTCCACTTATCTTCCTCCACATTTATTTTCAGCTTTATTTATCTTGCACAACATTTTAAAGTCTGTTTTAAAGTTCTCCCTGAACATGTCAGAAATGCCTTACTTGGGATTAAGAGTTTTTCAGCATTGGACCTATAAAGGGATTTTAGTTTTGATACCTGTTTCCTGTACGGTTTCCTGTTTTACTCAGCAGATTCAAGTCTTTATTAGAGTTAGTGTTGAACAGTTTGGAAGCTTCCAGTACCTTGCGCTCTGGTTAGGCTTGTGCTCTAATACCTACAACATCTTTCTTATCCAGATTTTCTTCACTTGTCATTTCCATGTTTGATTTTCATTTACTGTCATTCAAATTCTTTTACAAATATCCTTAAAAGACCATTTACACCAGAGTCTTTCTGTCTGTAAACGTTTGCTGTGAACACACTCACACCTTCACCATCTTTCACCATATTTGTACACTTTCCACATTCTGGTAATGTGCTGAAACCCAGCTCACTACCTTTTGCTTTCTTATGAACATGTTCAGTATCTGCATAGAAGCATTCATATTTATCTCACATCTCTTTTCTTTTCTGTGACAATACCGATGCATCAATCCTGATGAAAAACCAGCGAGCACTTTGACTTGGCTGGAATTCTAAACTGTTTTCTTATTTGAATTTCAGGTATTGACCTGAAATTTGTCTGAATTTGCCTGAATTTATTTCTAATGCTTGATCTTGATCTATTTATCATTTTTGTGAAATCATTCACAACATTCTATTCTTCATGGTAAAGATAAAAAAAAAAAAAAAACTCTAAGTACTGTATCACTTTAAAGAGTGCCACTGTTCGGCCCTTTAGACTATTTCTCTTCCTCTTTTCCTTCTTCTTCCTCTTCTTCTTCTTGCTGTTATTAAGGCCTTTTTAATTGAATAAATAAATAAATAAATATCATTATTTCTTACTCAGCAAACCAAAGGTGCTGAGTTTGTGGTTGTAGGAGACTTGGTGCGCTGTGGTTTGACGACCACCGAGACGTGTCTGAAGGCCGTGACCCTGGCTCTGTCTGCCGGAAGCACTGTGAGTACCGTCAATGTATTTTTAATAACTATTAATTATTAATGAATTCCATTTCTAGTGTAAGCAGCATGAGCACATTGGAAGGCAAATGCGTAAGAATAGTAGTATGTGTCCGGCTCCTGAACATGTCCAAAATCCTGTAGATATTCAACTACACAGTGTGTGTGATGTAGGAGGATGTAGAAGCATGGTGTATTTTGAGTCCAAGATGCAGGACATTCAATCTTATAACAACACATGGTGTTTGCCTTTAGGTGTTTAACATCCAGCCTGACGGGAAGGTCTTTCTCAACCGAATCTATTCTCAGCTTCCTCTCTCTACAGGTGAGTAAATATGTACAAACTGTATAATTATTCAACAAAAAGTCAGACACCTCCTATCGACAGCTATTGCACGTTATGTCGTGTTAATGCTGTGTCTAATCAACGCTCCCTTTTACTCTTCATTCAACTGCAGCTGGTGTGAATATTTTCCGCCCCACCACGTTTTACATCGTCGTCCAGACCTCTTTTGGGCTTCAGCTGGAGATCCAGCTCGTACCCATCATGCAGGTTTACATAACTGTGAATGTGACTCACAAGCAAAACTTACTCGGTGTGTTGAACACTTACTTACTGATGTATGATAGTGTTATCGTATACTGGTTCTTATTTACACATAATACACATTGTAAATGATATGACTGTAAATTTGGTTCACGTAATTAAATTCATTAGCTTTAATGTACAAGTGAAAATGTACTGTATATAGACACCACTTGATTCTCTGGTCTGTCATGGTCAGGTCTGTGTGGAAACTTTAATGACATCCAAAGCGATGATTTCACCACCATGAGCGGATCACGTGAAGGAACCGGTGTTGGTTTTGCGAACAGCTGGAGGACGAGAGCTAACTGTCCTGAAGTGAAGAACAGTTTTGAGAACCCGTGCAGTCTCAGTGTGGAAAATGGTACTTTTTTGTTTTGATTTATAACTAATAAAAAAAAAAATCTCATTTTTTATTATTGAAATCTGGATACATGAAGTGGAGAAGGACTGTTTTTTTTTTTTTTTTACATACGTGTAATCAGAAGAGTGTTTAGTGCTGGTGTATATTAAAGAGAGAGAGAGAGTGTGTGTGTGTGTGTTTTCTGCATACTTTAGAATTGGGTGATCAAACACACTGAACACTTAAACACAGCTTGTTAGAATGTATTCAACCGAATAGAAGGCAAATATCATTGGTGTATTCAATTCAATTACATGAACAAACTTTCTTTTACCTCTTCTTTTTATTTACACTTTCAAAATACTCATCACACATCTCAGAGTCTGTCTCCACGTCTTCACTCTGTTTCCAAACAATACAAAATTTGCTTTATTTTGCTTAAATAAATATATAAAAATAAATGTTTGTAGCTGTAACACATCCCTGTGTAGTCTGTTAATGCTCTTCCTGACTGTTAATTAAAAGCCAGAATAAATGCATTTTATCCACTTTGTTTCTCCTTTTAATTCCAGAAAAATACGCTCAGAAATGGTGCTCCCTGCTGTCTGACCCCAGTGGTGTTTTTGCCGCGTGTCACTCGGAGATCAGCCCGGATATTTACCAAAAGGTACAGGTGCAGAGGTTAATTAAGTATTCGAGCACAACAGTTCCAATTTCAGCACAACATTGTAATATTTAATGAATTACCTGTGTGTCACTAAAGAACTGCATGTACGACACCTGCAACTGCGAGAACAGCGAGAACTGCATGTGTGCCGCTCTCTCGTCTTACGTGCACGCCTGCGCCGCAAAGGGAATCCTCCTCCCCGGCTGGAGGAGTGACGTGTGCAGTGAGTACAAATGACCAATCTATTTTAATCTTCTCCAACGCAATAAAGTATAATGTCACATCATAATCATGTGAACATCCCGTTTTGTGAACATCTGTCCACAGTGAAATATGCCTCCAGCTGCCCGAGCACCATGGTGTACACCTACAACCTCCAGAGCAGCATGCAGTCATGTCGCTGTCAAAGTGACCCAGATTTCACCTGCTCGGTGACCTTTGACCCGGTAGATGGATGCGTTTGTGAAGAAGGAATGTATCTTAACGATAACGGAAAATGTGTTCCGCTGGAGAAATGTTCCTGCTACTACAAAGGGTCTGTGATTCCTCCTGCAGAAGTCATCAGCAAGGACGGTGCCATGTGGTACGGCTTACTCACACAGTGAACCAGTCTTTATGTTTATCGAGTCAGAGTCTCAGACTCCCAGAAAGTCATAAACATGTAATAAATATTATGTTTCAGCACCTGTAAGAACGGCAAACTCAGCTGCATCGGATCTGCCACCGATCAGCCATGTAAGTGCTGGTATTTATTTAATATACCTTAATTTACAATAAACAATGCCAACTGATTTACCAACAGGGTGTTTAAAGGATTCTGTCATTCAAATGAAAAAAAAACCATCCCCAATGAACATGCAGTTTAGGGCATGCCCAGGGGTTAAAGTGGGGGAACCCTAATTCTAGTGTAGTGGTGAAAAATGTATAATCTCAAAATAACACAGACGTGTGTGCGATGTGCTTTTTTATTCACACAACTTTTGATACGTAACGCCGTATATAACATTCGTATTTGTTGAGCGAGTATCTCCATGGTACGGGAATGAAGGAACGCCAAGTGGCAATCAGACTGCAACACACTCAAGATATAATAGAGAAATAATTCAACATTAGTATGAATGTTAGACAGGCGGCACGGTGGAGTAGTGGTTAGCACTGTTGCCTGTGTGCATGGAGTTTGCGTGTTCTCACCGTGCCTGGTGGATCTCCGCATGATATGTCGGGCAATTTACCACTGCGCCACCTGGAGGCCCCTATTTCCCTGTTATACGCATGATACATTTCCTACACTTATTTTTGTTTATTACCTTGCATAAGTCTATTACCTTTTTGTTAATTACCATGCAATTGCACAACTCCAGGCATAAACTGCTGCCCGATATGTGAGATCTTGGTGCAAATAAACAAAAAAACAGCAACACATTTTTAGTGAAATTAATGAAGGGCAGGGCAGTAGCATTGCTAATAATGTTATTGATGAATTATTTTAACTAATTTCATTTCATTGCATTATTTTTTCCTTTCAGCTTGTTCCTCACCAATGGTGTTCTTCAACTGCTCTAATGCTGCTCCAGGATCTACAGGCTCAGAGTGCCAGAAGAGCTGTAACACAGTGGACATGGCCTGTGTGAGTTTATAAATATAATATATGTATAATAAAATATTTTATTTTATAATTTGGATTTCACCACATACTACAAACACTTGTTATTCACCTGATTATATCAAACTACGGTGCATACAGAAATAATTCCAACAACGCACTGCTGTTATTCAAAGAGGTGCAGGAGATGAAATTCCCTACCAGATCAGCGTTATGGGCATTTACATGGTCATTGAGCCTAATAATGGGCTTCTTCTGGTGTGGGACCAGAAGACAAGTCTATTCAGTTTAATGATGATGATTATTATTATTAAGAGAAATATTTTCTACAACAGATCAGCACAGAGTGCGTCTCAGGCTGTGTGTGTCCTGCGGGGCTCGTGTCTGATGGAAAAGGGGGCTGCATCCAAGAGGCTCTTTGTCCTTGCGTTCATAACAGTAAAATTTACCAGCCTGGAGAATCCATCAAAGTCGACTGCAACACCTGGTAAAAAAAAAAGAAGCTGATCTGATTATCTGTCTTTTGTGTTTTTATTAATGACAGTCCCTTCATATGAATGTAAAAATGGAACAGCCTTGTGTGGGAAAGTAGAAAAAAAAAAAACCTCTGTACTTCTTGTCTTCTCTGAACACAGCACATGCAAGGACAGGAAATGGCAGTGCGGTGTCGATTTGTGCCATGGAACCTGTACAGTGTATGGTGATGGACATTATGTCACATTCGATGGAAGAAGATACACCTTTGATGGAGACTGCGAATACACTCTGGTCAGAGTAAGTACGTCTCCCCGATACAATCAGAAGAAGTCAAAAGAAGACAAGAAAAACAGAGTCTGCTGCTATACAAAAGCATTACACAATCTGGCCTGACACATAAATATGTCAGAATATTTCTCTCTCCGCTGGTTGAAAAGAAAAGTGCTGACACTAGAGACTCCTTCCATAAATATGATATAACAAAAGGTTTATGTCACGTAAATCAGTTTAATTTTCTTTCTTTTTTATGTCGACAATAAGCTGAGGGACTGTGCTTGTTGACTGAAAATAAATCGACACCATGTACAATTCTGTAAACGCACTGAGTAACAGAACTGAAAGCTATAACCTGTTGAATCAGCTTACTCCTGCGGCCTGGTTTATATTAATCAGCACAGTGCCTTCTAAAGCGGCATGCTCAGTGTTAGAGCAAGATTTCTGAAGAAGTCTGACTGCATTACCCTGCTGATAGATCACCTGTTAATATTTGGTAAAATATGTGATCGTTTTGTTTACACTGCCATCTATCTTAAACAAGCAACACAAAAGACAATACTGATGTGAATAAAAAAAAATAACAAAGTTGAAGTGGTAATGTAAACGTCCCCAGATGCAGATTGATTGATAAATTAAGTGTGCCTGAGGGCTTGGTGAATAAATGATGACATTTGAATATTTCTGTGTTTGCTTTAGGATCACTGTGGCCACAGCAATTCCAGCGGCAATTTCAGAGTCATCACCGAAAATATTCCCTGTGGAACAACCGGCACCACCTGCTCCAAAGCCGTCAAAGTCTTCCTGGGGGTGAGAGTTTCACTTTAGCTCTTTTTAACACCGTATTTTGTTAGTCTATCTGTATTCATGTTTAATGATAATAATGTGTATTAGCAAGAATTACAGTACAACAGAAATGAACCAGGCATTATTTCTTCCCCATATAGAGCGTAGAACTAATCAGCACACAGGTTATTATAATATCAACCCATTTCCTTTTTCAGAGTAACGAGCTCCTACTAACAGATGGAGGCTATGAAGTTATTCAAAGAGGTGCAGGAGATGAAATTCCCTACCAGATCAGCGTTATGGGCATTTACATGGTCATTGAGGCTAATAATGGGCTTCTTCTGGTGTGGGACCAGAAGACAAGTCTATTCATCAAGCTTAGTCCTAATTTCAAGGTAGGCATACATTCAAACAGATTAATACATAATAATATCCAATGAAGAATGAAGTCAACTATGTTGATCTCTCATGACAGGGTGAGGTGTGTGGTCTCTGCGGAAATTATGATGGCAACACGAACAATGACTTTACCTTGAGAAACCAGGGTGTGGTAACCAATGCACTGGATTTTGGAAACAGCTGGAAGGAGTCCTCCAGCTGCCCTGATGCTAGTCAGATCAAAAATCCATGTACTTTTAACCCCTATCGGCAAGCCTGGGCCCAGAAACAGTGCAGCATCATCATGAACGACATCTTTGAGAGCTGTCACACACATGTAAGATTTATTGCCTAGACTGGACGCTTGAATATTTAAAAAGTACAGCTAATGCTAACTGTTTGTCTTTTTCCCTGTAAAGGTCGACCCCACACCGTATTACTCTGCATGCGTAAGAGATGCCTGTGCTTGTGATAGCGGAGGAGATTGTGAGTGTTTCTGTACTGCTGTAGCTGCTTACGCTCAAGCCTGTAATGAGGGGGGAGTGTGTGTCGCTTGGAGGACACCGAAAATCTGCCGTGAGTTGCTCTCGATTTCAGGGTTAAATTGAGTGATAGACAATTACAGAATTGAGTTGTTAAGTCTTGTATTTTAATTCCTGCTCATGCAGCACTGTTCTGTGATTATTACAACCCTCCTGGTGAGTGTGAGTGGCACTACAAACCTTGTGGTGCACCCTGTATGAAGACTTGCAGGAACCCTAAAGGAACGTGTTCCAGCCAGATACCACCACTAGAAGGTATACAAATCATTTTTGCATTTCAGGAATAAAATAACACATGCCCTCACACATGCCATTTTTTTGCGGCATTTACATTATATTTTATTATGTAAGTATTAAACTGTAACAAGTCTATTCAATGGGTTTTAACATAATCATATTTTTTATCATTGTTTACCATTATTATTATTATTTTTAAAAAAATATATTTTGTTTACTTGAATGATAATTCTGCACTTAAATTAAATTTGTTGATACATGAATAATATATAAATCATTATTTTCAGTGTCAGTAATGTTGTAACTGAGTTTATGTCCTTCTTTAGGCTGTTACCCAAAATGTCCTGATGATCAGCCATACTTTGATGAGGACACAATGAAATGTGTGAAGAAGGAAAGGTGTGGCTGCTATTCCAAATCAAAACATTACAACAATGGAGATGAGGTCCCGAGCACACAAAACTGTCAGAAATGGTTAGCATCATATATATAACAGAAATGGTAACATCATTAATGTAAAAACACATTTTCCCTTTTAATTCACTTTTAAATAAAATGATGTGTTTGTTTTTTAAGCTATTGTACTTCATCAGAAATCAACTGTAGAACAGATGATAATGGTAAGATCACATAGCATACTCCAGCACTTGAAACTCAAGGTTTTGTAAAAAGAATAACTTTACTTCTTCTCTCCAGCATGTAAATGCATCTATAATGGAAAAATCTATCATTATGGAGACACTATCTATAACACTACTGATGGATACGGCAACTGCATCACTGCTAAGTGTGGAATGAATGGAAAAATTGAAAGGGATTTATATCACTGCTATACAACACTACCACCAACAACAACAGTCTTCAACTTCTCCTCAACCACAGGTAACTAGTGCTGGTTCAACTTGTAAAATACCTAATTCAAAAGTATAAAGTATTTTATATACAGACATTTGTCTTGTAGTTTAGTGCAACCTATACTATTCTAGCAAATTACATTAAAAATTACAGTTAATTACCTAATTTGTTTTACAAAACATGCTCAACTTGGTCTGGGGTGAGCTTCTGAAATACAGTAGGCAATGGCTCTGACATAAATACTGGCATGAGTAATTGGGAAGAGTTTTCCTTTTATTTTTATTTTTACTTTTCAAAGTGCATCTATTGTACACATTGAAAACAAATTAATTCATATCGAACTAGAAAAAAAGATCTAAATAAAATGTGATATACTACTTAGTAAAATCAGTGATGTACATTCTGAATGTACAGTTTAAATGTATTTAATATATTTGTATTTTAGTGTCAACTCTGCATCCAAGTACTTTAGTGACTTCAAAACCAACAACTACAACTGGACCAACGTCCACAACATGCCAGCACACATGTAAATGGTCAGAATGGTTTGACGTAACGTTCCCAACCCCTGGTCGCAGTGGAGGTGACTCTGAAACATACAAGAATATTAGAGCCGCTGGTTACAGGATCTGTAATCAACCATCCCAAATTGAATGCCGTGCTGAAAAGTACCCAAATATAAGCGTAAATGAAATAGGACAGAAGGTGGAATGTAATGTTAATGTAGGCTTGATATGCAAAAATGAAGAACAATCTGGTACATTTCCATTATGCTTGAACTACCAAATACGAGTTTACTGCTGTGATGATAGCCACTGCTCAACACAGACAACGCCATCAACAGTACCGATAACGATATCAACCACTCAAACAAAACCACAGTGTGAAGTCTGTTCCTGGACACCATGGATAAGTGTTGACTATCCTGAATATGGACCAAATGGAGGGGACAATGAAACAATCAAAAACATAATAAAATCAGGACGATATAAGATCTGTGAAAAACCAGTTGATGTTAAGTGTCAGGCTGTGCGTTATCCAGGTGTGCCATTATCAGAATTAAACCAAAATGTTACGTGCACTGACTCAGGTCTACTTTGTGAAAACAAATATCAAACTTTAATATGTCTAAATTATGAGGTAAAGGCAAAATGTTGTAAACCAATAGAATGTACAACAACCACAACAACAACAACAACCAGCCCTCCAACAACACCAACTACGACAAAACCGACAACTACTAAAAATAAATGCTTACCTCAGTGCTCTTGGTCTGACTGGATGGACTTTGGGCCTCCTACAACTGGTCCTAATGGTGGTGAAGATGTTCCAATTAAAAGGATAAGCCAGACTTATCCAAAGCTCTGCTCCACCCCACAAAAAGTTGAATGTAGAGCAAAACTCTACCCTGATATGCCCCTCTCACAGCTGGGTCAGATCGTGACTTGTAATGCTCAAGATGGTCTCATTTGTCTCAACCAAAACCAAGGACTTCAACAGCAGTGCTTTGACTATGAAATTCGAGTGTCTTGTTGTGAGATGAAAGGCCCAGGATGCACAACAACACCCATAAAAACAAGTACACCAATCAGCACACCGACACGTACACCAACAAGCACCACACCAACAAACACCACAACAACCAGCACACCAACACCTACACCAACAACATCTACAACTACTACAACACCTACTCCTTCGTCAACATCTTGGTGCACACTTGATTGCTCTTGGTCAGAATGGATAGACTTTGGGCCTCCGACAACTGGTCCTAATGGTGGTGAAGTTGTCCCAATTAAAAAGATAAGTCAGACTTATCCAAAGCTCTGCTCTACCCCACAAAAAGTTGAATGTCGAGCAAAACTCTACCCTGATCGGCTCCTCTCACAGCTGGGTCAGATTGTGACTTGTAATGCTCAAGATGGACTCATTTGTCTCAATCAAAACCAAGGTCTTCAACAGCAGTGCTTTGACTATGAAATTCGAGTGTCTTGTTGTGAAATGAAAGGTCCAGGATGCACAACACTAACACCAACCGTCACACCAATACCACCTACACCAACAACCACTACACCAACAACCACCACAACAACCAGCACAACAACAACTACACCAACAACTACTACTCCTACAACAACTACTACTACAACAACACCTACTCCTTCGTCAACATCTTGGTGCACACTTGATTGCTCTTGGTCTGACTGGATAGATTTTGGACCTCCTACAACTGGTCCTAATGGTGGTGAAGTTGTCCCAATGACAAAAATAAGACAGACTTATCCAAATCTCTGCGTCACCCCAGAAAAAGTTGAATGTAGAGCAAAACTCTTCCCTAATCTGCCCCTCTCACAGGTGGGTCAGATAGTGACTTGTAATGCTCAAGATGGACTCATTTGTCTCAACCAAAACCAAGGACTTCAACAGCAGTGCTTTGACTATGAAATTCGAGTGTCTTGTTGTGAAATGAAAGGTCCAGGATGCCCAACAACAAAAACACCCATAACTGCAACCACACCAACATCCACCACAACAACCAGCACACCGACACCTACACCAACAAGCACCACAACAACCAGCACACTAACACATATACCAACAACAACTACACTAACAACTACTACTCCTACAACAACTACTACTACAACAACAACAAATACACCTACAAGCACCACAACAACCAGCACACCAACACCTACACCAACAACAACTACACTAACAACTACTACTCCTACAACAATTACTACTACAACAACTACTACAGCAATAACAACAACACCCATAAAAACAACTACACCAACCAGCACACCAACACATACACCAAGAAGCACCACACCAACCAGCAAACTGACACGTACACCAACAAGCATCACAAAATTCAGCACACCGACACCTACACCAACCAGCACCACAACAACCAGCACACCTACACCTACACCGACAAGCACCACAACAACCAGCACACCAACACCTACACCAACAAGCACCACAACAACCAGCACACCAACACCTACACCAACAACAACTACTAC
>JAOVVA010000004.1:24913552-24927816 GCA_028565275.1 Leiocassis micropogon | reverse complement strand
TGTAATGCTCAAGATGGACTCATTTGTCTTAACCAAAACCAAGGACTTCAACAGCAGTGCTTTGACTATGAAATTCGAGTGTCTTGTTGTGAAATGAAAGGCCCGGGATGCCCAACAACAAAAACACCCATAACAACAACCACCACAACAACCAGCACACTGACATCCACACCAACAAGCACCACAACAACCAGCACACCAACACCTACACCAACAACAACTACTACTACAATAACACCTACTCCTTCGTCAACACCTTGGTGCACACTTGATTGCTCTTGGTCTGACTGGATAGACTTTGGGCCTCCTACAACTGGTCCTAATGGTGGTGAAGTTGTCCCAATGACAAGAATAAGCCGGACTCATCCAAATCTCTGCTCCACCCCACAAAATGTTGAATGTAGGGCAAAACTCTACCCTGATATGCCCCTCTCACAGCTGGGTCAGATAGTGACTTGTAATGCTCAAGATGGACTAATTTGTCTCAACCACAACCAAGGTCTTCAACAGCAGTGCTTTGACTATGAAATTCGAGTGTCTTGTTGTGAAGTATCATGCCTACCTTCTAGCACTCCATCTACTACCACACAACCCACAACATCTACCACAACTACACCAAGAACTACAGCCACAACATTTAATGTCATAACTGGGACTACCACGAAGCATCAACCTACATCATCACATCAATGTGCATGTAACTTCAATGGCACCAAAATACCAGCAGGTACCTTAGACCTTTAAGATTTTTTTCCAAGGTATTGTAGAAAATCATGCTTCACTTTTTCGCAGTTCTCGATATTTAACACTGTACATTTTTTCCTGTATTACATCCAGGTGTCCAGATTTACAATGTAAGTGATGATGATGGATGGTGTTATGTTGCAACTTGCAAACTGACAGAGGAAAATATATGTGCAATTCACAGTCATCATTATCAATGTGTACATTCAACTACACAAGCACCGACCCCAACCCTCCCGTTAAACTGTGAAAAGCCACCCTTAAAGGTAACATGCTTAAAGAATCAATGATGCTTATAATCATAATTTCTGTTCTCACCACAAATCAACACTTCATTTGGTAAGATTTCACAATGTGCTCATTTTGACCTAGTTAGAAAGCACTTGGCTAACTTGTCTAATTGTATTCATTTTCAGAATGGTGAGACTATACCAGATGGAAAATGTTCCAATATTACATGCAACAATGGAGTAATTATACATGAGCATATGAAATGTAAGGATGCACCTTTACCTATCTGTGTAAACCAACACCCACCGCAGAAAGTTACTGATGAATCTGGGTGTTGTTCCAAATATGAATGCCAGTGTAAGTAAACTGCCTTATTTCAGGTGATTTCATACTATAACATTTCATAGTGGCATTAATAATACATTAGCTACTGTATGTTGTTTCTCATTCAGGTATATGTAGTGGCTTTGGAGATCCACATTACATTACTTTTGATGGAACATACTACCCATTCCAAGGAAACTGCTCCTATGTCCTTGTCAAAGAGATAAATCCAAAATACCACTTCAGTGTCATTATCGACAATGTTTACTGTAACTCAGAAGATGGCCTTTCCTGTCCTAAATCACTGACTGTGCACTACAAATCCTTTGAAATTTTCATGACACAGGAAATTTCTAATGGAATTGTCTCAAATCTGGTACCTAATTTGATAATTTCTATAGTCATATAGGCTTACTACACAAATCAACTATAGACACTATATATGTCTGAATAATAAAAAAAAAAGTTTATTTATGACCTTTTTGGAAACACACTGTGCACATGCTTGTAATCAAATAACTGACAAGGATGTTATTTTATTTAGTATAGACAGTATCTTTCTCATTTTAATTACATCCATAGCTGTTCATCTTTCTATCTATAAAATGTGAATGAATAAGGAAAATATCCTAAAAAAGTTCATTACTGTTTAACAGATTACCGTCAACAATAAGCGAGTCCCTCTACCATATGAGAATAAGGACTTTCGAGTTTCAGACAATGGCATCGAATCACTTGTAGTGATACCAGCAATTGATGCACAGGTCACCTTCACTGGCATGATGTTTTTTATCAACCTCCCATGGCAACAGTTCCATGGAAACACTGAGGGACAGTGTGGTAAGCTTGTGTTGTAAAATAATTCTAAATGGTAAAACGTTTTGCTTTCATACAGTCAGGCCCAAAAAATGCATGGAAACAATCATTCTGCAGTGACAGACAGACAGACAGACAGACAGACAGACAGACAGACAGACAGACAGACAGACAGATAGACAGATAGATAGATAGATAGATAGATAGATAGATAGATAGATAGATAGATAGATAGATAGATAGATAACACCATATACACAGATAAGCCCCTTGTGCTGGCACCAGGTAGTTGGCAGTGGATTGTTTGGGTACTGCCATGCATCAGACTTGTTTGCTCTGGTACTTTAATATTGTGGCCATTGACTGTTTTTGTGCCACATTGGCTTTTTTGTGGGATCAGACTGAACGGGCTGGTCTTTGGTCCCTGCAGTCATAAATGATAATCAATGTTAATGTGTTAATGTTATATAGTTTTAATTTTATGGCTGATCGGTTTAGGTATATAATTATATTTGCAAAGAAATAATCATGAGGTTAGTAGAAGAACTGGTTAAAATAATAACACATGGGCAGAGACTGTGCTTAGTAAGTAACAACCAAATCTAATTATAAATTTGCTATTGAAATGATTATGCTAACTGAGGGCATAAAACACTGTGGTGAATTGTCATTATGACTGGTTTTTATTAAAACTGCTTTTTATCCATTTTTAGGAACATGTGATAATAATCGAACTGATGATTGTCGCCTACCAAATGGCACGGTTATTTCCTCCTGTGAAAAAATGGCTACACACTGGAATGTCAGTAATAATAACAGTGTGTGTCTACCACCAAAGCCTGCTCCAACACCAGCACCATGCAATAAACCTCCAATCTGTCAACTATTCAGCATGTAAGTACATTCTGCCTCTTTCTATCACTCTAACTAATCAAAGTGTTTAGTAACACAAAAGGACAAGATTTCTCTGTTTTTTTTATTTTACCTCTAACTTGGGTCTCTTTTAAAGTGTCTTTAAGGACTGCCTCGACATTATCCCATACGAATATTTTGAGGAGGCCTGCAACTACGACGTGTGTCACATGAACAACCCGTATATCGGCTGTGCCAGTTTGCAGATGTATGCGGAAATGTGTGCTCTGGCAGGAGTCTGCATCGACTGGAGGCCAGCCACCAGTGGAGTATGTGGTAAGTGGCATTAATGTGCCGTAACATTTAATGGCATAGAGTATCTGTTTAGAGCAGTTGCAAACATTTCTGTGCTCCGTGTATAGATTACAAGTGTGACAAGCCCAAAGTGTACAATGCTTGCGGACCTCAGATTCCACTGACTTGTGATTTGGGGTAAAGTTTAATCTAAAACACATTAATAAAACATTTACCTATTAAACTTTGACATTGCAGTAACATTTTGTTGCTTGCTTTTACAGCTTCAACACCAAATTCATAAGCACACCCAGCCCATTTAGTGCTTTGGAAGGTATGTTCTGGGAAGGCTGCTACTGTCCGGATGGCACGATGGAGTTGATACCAGGCTTAAACGTGTGTGTAAACATATCCTGTGGTAAGTAAACATTTTTATAATTAATGTGGAAACAGATAACAGATAACTACGCGCCCACACACAGAGCATAAAGGTTTATTTAATAATTTGTCAGAAAATATAAAATTTGTGTGCTGTGGCCAGCACAGTCACTAGATATTAATGTTAGATAGCACTCGTCACTACCAGCACTAAAACACCAATAGAGAGAATATCTTATGGAAGAATAGTCTTTATCTGTCGAGCACAGGTCTACATTTCTACAGACAATGCCAAAGTGCACTGAAGCTGTCCAGGTGGCTAATGCACTTTCTCTTGGTTTTAGTTTGTCATTGTGTCTGTGTGTTGATGGTGTTCTGTTTAAATATATAAAGCTGGTTTAAGTAGTAATTGTCTTTTCTTTTATCTTTAAATATTTAGACTATTGCATCTTGCCTGAAGGACAATTTAAACAGGTAAAACAAAGAATCGATCTTACAAATTAAGCACAGCGCTCGATTACCTTAAGATGGATAAGACATTAATGTACAATTCACAAACTCCTTTAAGGCTGGAGAGACCTGGGTTTCGGACTGTATGACCTGCACCTGTGAAGAGACTCTCAGAGTGAACTGCATGCATGTGCCCTGTCCAACACAAGAGCCAGTTTACTGCAATGCAGATAAGGGTCAGATGAAGATCTCACAGGCTGTGGGTTGCTGTCAGCAGGACATTTGTGGTGTGTTTACACCTTTTAATCACTTACCTTCCAACAAGCCATATTGCAAGATTTAATTAGTGGAAACACATCCAAAATCTAACATTGGCAGTGAGACACTGACATCACCTAGCATTTATATAATGCAGGAATAGGAAAATATCACAAGCAAATATAAACTATAAAAATTGTAATATATTATGTTCTTTTGCAGTGTGTAATATGAGTCTGTGTCAGAACGAGAAGCACACTTGCCCACTCGGATTTACGCCACGTGTCGAACCTCAGGGCTGTTGTCACACCTGTAGTAAGTGGAGATTGACATATATGCTCTGTTCTCAGAAAATATTTAATAACAGTAGAAAATAAATCATTAATATATATTTAAATTTTATGCAGCGCCTGACAATGTCTGTGTGTTCAATGATACGGTCTACAAGGTAAGAACACCTAATACATAATACACAGAATACATATTCACTATAATTCAAATTGTACAGTTGACCCTGATCTATACTGGATTGCATAAGAATTCACACCTCCTTAAATACATTTTGTAGCTTTAAAACATGAAACTGGGGGCAAGGTGGCTCCAAACCTTTTTATGAGCTACTTTATACTGATTTATAGTCAATAATGCTAGTTAACCCTTAAATCTTGAAACTCAGGACTTGTACAGAAGTCAGGCTGGTGTGTGTACATGGGAGAGGCTTCAGACATCAAACTGTGCATTCGGGTTTTTGATTAACTCATGTCGAACCAAAGTTGTCATTACTTAATTTTCACAGCACTTACATTTTACCGCTACTGGAATATGGGAATGATGTTTCAAAAATGTATAGCTCACAAAATGCTTATATTATTATGACTATTATTATTATTATTATTTGGTCATAGAATCAACTGGAAACAACCATAAAAATACCTGATCATATGTGTCTATGGCATTTCTTTGCCAGCGTGACATTTTTCCTGCTCAATCGTGATAATACTACACTTTAAATTAAACAATTAAACTACACTTTACCTTTAAAAAAAGTAAAAATAAATCCCGACAGATAAGTGAGTGTCAGTGGTTTCCGTTTATGCACGTGTATACACACGTGTGTGTGTGTGTGTGTGTGTGTGTGTGTTTGTATGATCATGTGACGCTCGGCGTCAAAACAAGAATCGCATGTGTGATACATAATACTTGGTACTTGTAAACCAAGACTTGCTCGTTTTTCAAGTCAAAATTTATTAAAAATCTCTGCTCGTCTTGCGGAACACTCGCAAACCGCGTTACTCACTATAGTTGGTTAATGAAATACAATTCATTTTTGTGCTAAAAAATTATATGACACTGTATATTGTATGTATATTATCTTGCACAATCTTGAAGCATATCTTGTACATATTCATTTTAACACATTAATACAAAGAAGAAAAAAGTGAAAGTGGTTTAAGTGCTTTTTGCTTTTATATTATAAAGACAGATATGGAGCCATTCAAGTGGTTGGACATTTATGTAAAGTGCTGCACGTCATGCATCTTTCTGGTTTTGTCATACAGTGAAAGATTATTGTCATAGAATATTCACAGAATATTGTTCCTTTATAAGGATTAATCTTCAGCTTGTAATTGCAAATTCATTTTAATTTATTTATTTCTCATCTGTATTACAGCCTGGTGTAGCTGTTCCTAAGGAAAAATGTAAGCACTGTGTGTGTACAGAGAATGATTCCCAAACCGAACTGGGCACAATCACATGCAGTCCTATTTCATGTCAAACACAATGTCCACTGGTGAGTACCCTGAAATTCAGCATTTAAGAAATTTATTATCATGGCGAATGTTTACATCAACAGAAATGTGTGTGTGTGAGATAAGAATGACTAAATAAGATTGTGTAATCTTAATGGAATTATAACAAATTACTAAATAATCTCCACATTTCAAGGCTAATGTAATGTAAAACAGTAATATCTGCTAATTAATAGATAAGCAGTTGCCTCAATCTGTTCATCTACATGTTGTTTAGGGATATGAGTACCAGCTTGTTCGAGGAGACTGCTGTGGAAAATGTGTGCAGATCAGCTGCGTGGTTACATCTGGAAACATAACTCATATGGTCAAGGTGAGCTTTTAATGCATGATAAAAATCTATAAATAAATAAATAAAATATTAAATATACTGATCTCTGGAGAACCAGTGATGGAAAAACCTGGGTACATCCGTAGGGCTCTTTAACATTAACCTCACATTATAGACATCAGAAGGAAAAAAGGGATTAAATGCTTTGATATAGACAGACATTTTTGCCATAATATCTGGAGGGGGAGGGGGGATTAAAATTGCACAACACAGTTAATGCTATTTTACTGTATAGTAAAGAAGAAAACTGACTTATTGTCACATTATCTGTGAGTCTCTACTATTATAAATAGACTAATTCAAGAGAACAAAAACATTTCTAAAGTAAAGTACAGGCAGAAGTAGTGTTGAGAACATGATCAGTAAGGCTGCGTATGAGAGAAATTTACTTTGCATGTTTAATAATTATTTTTTAATGTGTGTAACACTCCTTGTGTGTTTCTTTAGCCTGGTGATACCTGGACTCCACCTAACGACAAGTGTGTAACTTACAACTGCATGAAAAACGGGACGCAATACATTCCTGAAAAGATCCAGCATGTTTGCCAACCCTTCTTTGAAGATGACTGTGTTCCTGTGAGTTACCAAAACCACACTCAGCACATAGCCATGATGTTGATTCTCCTTGTATTTTAACTCTTTATTTAATATACTTTCTCTTTTTCTTCGTGCAGGGAACAATTGTCATTGATAACTGCTGCCCTACCTGTAAGACTTTATCTAAAGTTATTTAAAATCTGGTAGATATTTAATGCACAGCATGATGTTCTACATTGTTCAGGTTAAATTACTCATTTTTATTTACTTTTTTATTCAAGGCACACTAAAGAATACAAGTTGCAGCCTCTACCGGAACTCTACTTACCTCGAGAGCAATGGCTGCACGACTGCAAAACCAGTGGAGATGACGGCTTGTGAAGGCTCTTGTGTCACATCTTCCCTGTAAGCTCCCGTTCTAAGTTCAACTATGAGAAATTAGAAATGAGCAATATTTAGTTTGTAGACTTTCATTGTGATCTATATCATGGTTATGCCAGCTTCTAATGACATGAGTTTAACACGGGTGATGATCTTGTGAGAACCTCCTGAACTCTTTTCATTTCTCTACTACAGACATACACTTGGCTCTGAACTGTGTTTTAAAATAAAACAACCCACTTTCTCTCTCCAATCCTTAGCTACTCATTGGCAGCCAACGCGATCCAGCACTCATGCTCTTGCTGTCAGGAAGTCTCCACCAGCGAGAAGAAAGCAGAATTCGTCTGTCCAGATGGAACCAAGTTCACCCACACATACATCTACGTGGAGAAGTGCAGCTGCTACGAGAGAGAGTGCACACTGAAAGAGATCCCGGCCTCCAAGCAGCGGCGTAGGCGTCGGTGATCCAGCGTAGAGCGATCTTTCATTTTCTCTAATCAATGTTAATCTATTTATGACTTTATTTACACTAATCAACTAAGAAGAGTTGTGAAGACTGAAGCAATCCCTGTAATTTCTTTCTGATGCTTTAAACCTAATAAACATCAGCAATCAACATGTTACATCTCATTGGTGTAAAAAAAAAAAAAGCATGCAGTGATGTTAAGATTAAGATATATTTGTATATATTAATAACATTTGATAGAAGTCTATTAGTAAGGGGCATTACAACTGATTTATAAAATAAATGGTAAAAGTTAAACCAGTATCACAACATCACTTTAATGAGGTATTGGTTAAACAGTCACAGACCATATTTATACACATTTATATAAAACCATATTCAAAAGGCAAAAAAAATCCCAAATTCCAAAACTATATGATATAATGATGAGTAGAGATTGACAAACTTTAAACATGAAATTACCTTTGTTTTCATTTCCCTGTCATACTGCTAATCAAGCTTCAAGCCAATTGATATGTTCACATAGCTGATAAAATATGCAGCAGTGACATTTTTCATTCAGCAAAACTAAGGGATTTTTCTTATAAAGTAATTTTTCATCTAAAACAAAATGATTGCCAAAGAAAAGAAGCAGCACTGTATCTTTTTGTTGCACAGATACATTAGTGTGTAAAACACGATAAAACTCTGAACCTTGGAGTTGAGATGCACAAACAGTGCTACAACTGCTTATAATATTATTAGGAGTGGTTATTATGAGGCTTTATTATGCCTCATAAAAATTATTAGAAGGCGAATCACACACCTTTAGTTATTCTATACTGGTCAACTCCTACACCCAACAAATCTCTCTGGTATGTCTATTCACACACTCTGCTTAATATTACCATAGCAACTGGCAAACTCTTGCTCTCAGTATACAGTATTTAAAGTAAAGAAAAGAAGAACATCCTCCATCGTGACAGCCACCAAAATGATCTATGTTACAAAAGGTGTAAATTAATAATTTTCCATTAAATGAAAAAAAAAAAACAGCTTGGAAAAAAGCCTTCCAATGATACCAGTGACCCCATGATCACCTTGAGGATCTCTACAAAAATGCTATAAGATCCTGCATCGAAATATAAATTTATCTCCATTTCTGCTCTGTCCAGACTGAGGGTGTTCCCTGCATTAAACAAGAGAAGAAGAACACATCAGTCTAACTGGACAATTGGACACAGGTTCAGATCAATTAGATATTTTATTTAAACAAAGAAAAACTAGACCAAAAAAAGGGTAGAGGAGTCAAAATCCAAGCGGTAACAAGCAGAGTATCTGAAAATTTTTAATTGGCAAACAACTTTACTGGGGCCGGTGTGGTCCAGAAATCTATAGCATATCTGTATACTACACCGTGAGCAAATAAAACTGAGAGTCTTAAATTACCGTGTTGTGTGTTGGAGTCGGAAATTAAAGGCAGGTATACATCTGTAATTAGGAGAGCTGTTTCAAGCTGGTAGTCCAAGACTTGGGATTATATAAATAAATAAAGCTAGTTTTACTTTGATAACTTTGTTGTTATTTTTCACAATCCCAGAAAGTTGACTTGAACACCTTGTAAATCAGTGGAAACTGTTTAGTAATTAAAATGAACAGAAACTGGATTTTAGAGTATACCTGTAGAGCCAGTGCCTTGATTTTATCTCTGTAGCAAATGCTAATAAGGCAAAGAAACAAATGTCCACAACTAACGCTAGGTGGGTGCAAGTAACAGCCCATCAGCGACCATCAGGCATTATCTGTCCTATGGGGGATTTCAAACACAGTGAATGCAAACATATACAGCTGTTATATATCAGCTGTTCAGGACTGCACTTTTACTCCATCCAGGATAGTGAATGTCTTTATTTAAAAATGAACTTCATTCAAAGAAAATTGTGAACATTCTAAACATTCTAAAGTCACTACCTGCATTAACTGCATACATGGACACATTAAATAAAAGCCATTTTAATAATAATTATTATTTTTATTATTATTTATTTATTTATTCTACCAAAAAATAAATTCTCTGTAAAGAGTAATGAAAAAGAAAACATTTTGTAAATATAAATCAGGGTTCTGGATCTCCAGTCAGCCACATTAAGAGACATTATATTAAGATAGAAAAAACTTGGATCAGTGGTTTATCTTCCGAAGTAGTGGCTTGTATATCAAAAGTACTAGAAGAGCTCAATGATGATTTATCTAGGTAGTCATGGAGGAACTCGGATAAACATTTTAAAAAACGCTCATCTCGGATAAGGTCACTGATCACCATTAGTCCACCATTAGAAAGACAGAAACTGTCTGCAAAAATTAAATCTATGCAAATGGTGCAAGATAACAACCATAACATGAATGCTTTTTCATAGTTTATATATACAGCATATAAAAATAGTCACATGCAAGTTTTTTTTTTAAGTAGAAAGTGGAATATTTGGAACATCTAGTATAAGGCTACCTAAGCATTCCACCATAATATTATTATATCCACAACACTGAATGAAAATGGCCAGCTTCTAAATGGCTTAAATAAACACTCTTTAGTACTATTTAACATTCTTACTTAAGAGGCAGCGGTTCATGCTCAAAAGCAATTTGATGTGGCTAAATTAAAGAAATCTGCCAAAGAAAAGTGGGCCAAAATTCTTCCACAGCATTTGGAAAAACCTGGACCATCTTCAGTTATCGGAAAGGTCTGGCTGCAGTTGTTGAGAAAGCCAATAGTATCAATATAACCACCATAGGTTTGTGGGGGCAGTTACTTTTTCACATGGGTGATTTAGGTGTGTGTGTTTTAACCTTTTTCAATCAACTAATGGAATGGTTATTTAAAAATCGATTTTCAAGCATCATTCATCATAAGTCCTGGTTTGATGCTCCTCATATTATAAGAATCTAAAACTCATTCAGGATTTCCTGCTAATTCAGTGTGATCATCTCTGCCTATCAAAGACCAGGTTTCAGTCCCAGATGAGGAGCTCCTAGCCATGGAATTGCACAAGTCATTACCAAGCTCAGATAAAATTTTGTGTCAAGAAAAGTTTTAAGGGAAACTTAAATCAAATAAAAAAGTTTTCAGACCTGGTAATAGAGATGCCTAACAGAAACAGCTGAAAGAGGAACAACATCTGAAATCATTCAGTATGACAAATATGTAAAACATTTAAGGATCATTTTCATATGAACTTCATCAAGTGAATCAGAGATATGTTTGAAATCAGAAAGTCTTACAGTAGATGGCAGTCCACTTGTTGCTTTAAAAATATGGGTTTGATTTGTCTCTTACTGAATGGCCAAAAAAAAACAACCAAAAAACAACGTCATTATACAGTTCATGCATGAGATAAATTGGCAGTGTGAAGGCGTTCTCTTTCTGTCCTCTCCCTCTGTACATATTTATACACTGGTGCAAAAGTAACCTTTACATTAAAGGTTTTTTTGTTCTGGTTTTCTTTTCTCAGCTTAACATATTAGCACATGTCAGTTCAACATATAAATCATCTGTGTGTGTATGTGTGTGTGTGTATTTGAAAAGCCTTTCCCTTTATCCTCTATATCCTGTATTGAGCTCATTCCCCTAGGATATTAGACTTCACCTATTTACTTATTCAGAGAGAAATAATAGTTCTGTTCCAGAGTTGGTCCACCTACACTAAATACGACAGGTTCAAGTGAATAAATACGCAAACTGGAGCCGAATATGTAAGTGGACAAATAGGCTGTGTTTAAAAATAGACAGACCACTGGCAAATTAAGGTTTGTTCAAAGGTTAATGTGCCAAAGTAAGAGTATAGACAGCTATGTCTCTGATTTTCCCTTTTGGTCCTCATCAGGTGTCTTAAACAATTCCACACTCTCACTGAGTTTATGGCACTCTAATTTTACTAAATTTGGCCAGTCGGATTATATATGTGACACAGAAGGGTTCTCCATCCAATTAAATTAACAAGTGAGAGAACTGAATTAATAAAGCACTCTAGTTATAGTATCTCTCACCGTTCCAGACCAACCACATAATAAAAAGCGTCAGCAGTAACAACTGTAATATTTTACCTGTTAAATGTGGTGTGTTGATGATAAAGACATGTATTCCGTCATTTAGGACACAGTGGACTACCATAGAGTGGTGCAGTACCATGAGGGGGGCAGTGAGAACACTATTCACGTTGCTGTGTGGGTGGAGGTACATGTGCATACTCAGGTATTTACAGTGTAACTATAGACTTGAAAAGCACTTTAACATTTGCATGGGAATTGTGTTCACAGGACTGGAGTGTGCTTGATAAACAAGATGTGTCTTATTACGCATAAATACAACTTCTTCTTTTTTTTTGCATTATATTAGCCCTAGGCAAATGGCAGTATTAAATCCAGCACCACTGTCTGACAGTTTATTGTAATCATAATATGTCAACCAAATGTAGCTCTGCTTAAGGTTGACAATATGGTCCACTCTTTCATTATATGAGCTTAATGAGTCTTGCCATTGTGAACCTGGAATCTACCTGGGCCATGAGGGGGAAAAAAAACTCCATGTTATACCCTGGTGATTCAGTACATTCAGGTCATCATCTGACTTCATTTTATTGCTACATAACATTGCTAAGCCTAGACCTGAGCAGCTGAAGCAACGCCAGATTATAATACTGCCTCCAGAGGCTTGAAAAGTGAACACTATGCATTATGGCTGCATTGCTTCATGTATATCCCTTCTTACCCTGACACGCCCATCGCTCTGGAATAGGATCAATCTGGCCTCATCAGGTCACATGAGCTTTTTTCATCTCTCCCACTTGCTATTTACTTATTAGGTTTGTGAACGTTGCAGTGAACAAAAGACATTGCTTATTTTAAAAGGTAGGTATTAAATACATATAACTATAAATGAACATAGAATAGACCAGATATTGACCAATAAATTAGGATCATTGGGTAAAGGGGTTAAGGCGCTGGACCATGCATCATAAAGTCACAGGTTCAGCCCTCAGAGCCACAAGTTCCTGCCTTTGTTGGGCTCTTGAGCGGAGCCAGTATTAAGCCTCAACTGATAAGATCTAAAATGAAATAAGTTGCTCTGGATAAGGCTTTTGCAAAATGATGTAGAAGTAAATAGCATTGACTTTGAGTAAAAATAAATGTTATCATTTAAAAAAAAATCATGTTTAGCATGTGGGAGGGTTCACCAACATCCTGTCTGGGACCTGAAAACTAAAATACCTATTCTGTATTGAACTGATAGGGATCGTCTTTGTTCTGTATTTTTGAAAATAAATTCATTGAAATCTATGGGAGAGAAATGTTACAGGTCAGACTACTGTGTCAGGATGTTTTATATGAGATAAGAAGCAAACAGTCAGAGGATATTGAGAAACACCTGCTCTACCCCATCCTGTCTGTCAAGATCTTTACCAAAAACAGAGAACAGAGAGTGATCTTCTCATTGCTCCTGACTCACGACCCAGAGCACCAGCCCTGCCAGAGGGGGTGGCACTGAGCGCACTGTGGGAATAGCATTTGCAGGAAGAGTTTTTAGTGCTCATTTGCAAGTCTTATTTTTCATGTCACCATGTGGATTAATTTACCTGGTTGTAGTGTGTGATTGAGGCAGGGCACTGACTGCAAAGCTCTCTCACTCAGAAGTATGAGGAAGAAATAGTAGAATCAATAATACTGTTAAATACTAAAGAATAAACCTTATTCATTCATAATACTGAGGATAAATACTGTACTGTATATTTAAATTTTCTGTTTTGTATTAATTTGTTAAGAGTATTACTCCGGTTTCCTCCCGCAGTCCAAAGATATGCAGGTCAGGCTAATTGGCGTTCCCAAATTGCCCATAGAGTGTGAATAGGTGTGTGAGTGTGTGTATGTGTGTGCCCTGCAATGGATTGGCACCCTGTCCAGGTTTGTACCCTGCCTCGTGCCCTAAGCCTCCTGGGACAGGCTCCAGGTCCCCGCGAATACAGGATAAAGCGGTACAGAAGATGAGTGAGTGTTAAGCGTATTATAAAACCAGTCTACACACCCCCAGGGTAAAATGGTTTAATTTTGACATTTAATGGGTGTGGTCTATGTCATGATGCTCGTCGATTAAAAAGAAGTATATAAATAAGAACAGAGTCAAAACTTTAGGCACCAAGTTTAGAAAAATAAGAGTCAAGAAAAGAGGAAAGGGAAACTTAAAACATCAAAACTTAATGTAAACCAACTGCGTAGCAGATAATGTTTACTTCTTTATTTATAATAATATTCAATTCAATTCAATTTTATTTATATTGCGCTTCTAACAATGGTCATTGTCTCAAAGCAGCTTCACAAAAATGAAAGAAATTCATTAAAAAAAATAAAATAATAATAATAA
>JAOVVA010000004.1:24876480-24888821 GCA_028565275.1 Leiocassis micropogon | reverse complement strand
TGCCCTGTCTCACTCTCCCTCCCTCCTGCCCTGTCTCACTCTCCCTCCCTCCTGTCCTGTCTCACTCTCCCTCCCTCCTGTCTCACTCTCTCATCTGTACAGTGGGTTAGATAGAAATATTAATGTAAATATGACAAAGTATAACAATATCAACATTAAACAACAGAAAGAGACAAACCTCCCAGTCAGGACATGTTTAAGTTGATCACTGACTTACAGAAACTCCTTGTTTTTTTCCCCTGAAAATCTAGAAGAAAAATGAAGCTAATCCCATCTCTGTTAGCATGACACAACACCAGCTGTTCGTTAACAGCATTTATCAATCAGTATAAAGACACGAGCAGGTCTCACACACGGTAGTTATTATGGTACGAAGGTTAATTAGGAGAAAACATTATATAAATAGAACATGTTACAGCTTGGCTGTCTTGCTAACGACGATTAAGTGTTTCTTCCCACCCACATTCCGACTCCATGCTTCTGATTGGATCGACGAATGCGGAAACGGAGTATTACCCAATCAGAGCATGGAGTTAGTACAAGACTAGCCAATCCTAGCAAAGGAGGAGGGATTTGTAGGAATACGGCTGGGGAAAGAAGAACCGCTGACTAACACAGAATCAGACGAGCTAGCTTATCTAACGTAATATTTTACAGCCAGATTTTATTGATTTCTGTCATTTTTCGAGCGATTTGCAGCGAAATGTCCTGACTCACCTGTCCCCGCTGAGTGCTGATGGTGCTCGCCATTTTAGAGCGAAGTGGAGCAAACAGCAGTATTCGCGTTTTCACTTGTTTTTGTTATCCTCTTCTTCCTGTTTAATGTTTACCGACACAAATCGGAGCACACTGCCCCCTGCTGGATACCAAAACAAACAAATACTGTTTATAATATCTTGATGGTAAAATGTTGGATAAACATATGCAATGTTGTATTTCAGAAAGTGTAAAGTTACTCACTGTATGCGTAAAGAATGGTGCTACTGTTATGTCATAGATTCTGCTTACGTCATCATCATTTTGTTGAAGAGCCGTAGTCGTCCAGGTGGCGTTCCTCTCCTGAGTTTAAGTGTGAAAGCCTGCACCTCTTGGACCCTGATCTTCACCCAGGTATCAGCTACATACCTGAAATAATGGTTCAGTGCCCAGGAAGGAGCTGAGTGCTTCCTCAGTGCAGGACAGAACCGAAGCTGGAGATGTTCAGACACTGGTCCAGGAGAGAGAGGTCGAGTCCCACAATCCAGAATTTGATCCTGAACTGGTACAATTCCAAGATTGGCTGAAAATCCATCAATCCAGAATACGAGTTTGGAACGGCTTACCTCAGTTCACGACTCTAACAACTCTCAAACTTGACTACATGCAACCCCCCAAAAAATAATTATTAACATTTTAACTGTAAAAGATAAATGTCAAGATGATAAAGTGAGATTTAAATCTTTCTGTGTTAAAACATAACATAGCTATTATTATTTTAAATGTAATTATTATTTTAATTAATATGCTTCATTAGACATATTACACTAGTCATAATACCTAGTAGTACTTGGTCTGTTTTATTTTGATTCATTAGTTTTATTCATTAATTAAATCTGTATCATTGTATTTTATCCTCCTTCCCCTAAGTACTGGTGTATGTTTTAGCCTGTGACTTTCTCTGAGCATTTATCTTTATCTTTATTTTATCGTATCTTATCCTAGTAGTAAAGTGAATTATCTGCAGATTAAAAAAAAAGAATCAGAAGTAAAACAAAAAAATTTGAAACTCAAACCCTCTGATTGTTTTAAAGACTAATAAACAGACACTGTAGTAAATAATGTTAATGCTTTGGTGAATAAAATGGTTGGATTTCTTCTTTTTTTGTCCTTCACCAGTTTCCAACAAATGTTACATTTCCACAAATGATTTTACTGTTTGTTCAGGATTCATACTTTCCAGTTGCCTAGCAACAGCGTTCTCAAAACTTTAGGCACTTAACAATGAGGAACACATGACGTGCTCACCTTTCAACACTTACAGTCACAGGAGCAGAGATGTGAAGCTTGGGAACAATAAACTCGGTGAAGGCTGGACAAACATGACGACTTGAAGGCACCGTGATGGCGCAAAGACGACAAAGCTGACCCTTTTTTCACACACTTTTTAAAACATGGGGAACACCCATCTGTGCCTGACCTCATTATATCATGCAGACACACTAGACTGTAATAAACTGCCTAAGACAATGTTTACCTCCTGAGGCGTGTCTGAAGCTCAAACAGAGCAGAAATGTGACTGTGGACTGACCGCAGAGATCTTCATGACTTCCTTCATGGGCCTGGGCTTAGAACAAAACAATTCTATTTAATTTAATTTAAATTTTATTTATGTAGCGCTTTTGGTCATTGCTGCAAGGATTTAGGGAAATGTGTATAAATCAGAATGATCAGATCGTCCCTGAGGAACAAGCCGAGGGCGACAGTGCTGAGGGAAAAACTAGGAAGAAACCTTGAGAGGAACCAGACTCAACAGGGAACCCATCCTCATCTGGGTGATAACAGATAGCAGGGATTGATCTGCACTCATACTGTGTGAGATTGGAAGTTCAGTATAACAGGAGATGTGGAGAAGTTCATATGGAGTCCAGGTGGTTATTGGAGGCTCAGGTAGACTGTAGGAAACTCCAGTCCTGAACTATAGAGCGACTGCAGTCACGAGTCCTAAGAGAAGCATCACTAACGACCCAGTGCCAGCTGATAAGGAGGAACCTCATAGCATAATTCTCCACACATCAGGTTTCACCAGGGTTGTGGTATCTTGTTTTTGCTCCAAAGGTACTTTTTTAGAATTATGCCCAAAAATGATTACCTTGCTCTCATCGGACTATGACACATTTTGCCACTTTTTGCTGTGAAGGATAAAAAACTTACGAGTTTATCAAAGATCATGTCTTAAGGCAACTGCTACATTTATTTCAATTTATTATTGTGTCAGACGGTCTGTCTCTGGCCTGACATGGGAAGAACACGAGTGGCTGGACCCCTGCAGGGAGTAAAGATTAACTGATGAAAAGGGAATGTGATTGGTTGGTTGAATTATAGTATGTTATACACAAATCATCAGGTCATATAATCCTTTACTCAGCATAGAATCTGCAGCCTGTATTGTATTTTGGAGGTAGTTTACTGAAAACACTTTATGCTGCCTAGACCCGACTGTACAGGCTGAATATGTTGCCAAATATACACTAATAAGGGGAAAATTAAGAGCATGATAAATAAACGAATGAATGAATTCTCTGTGTCATTATTTTGCATAACAAGGCTGTAACAAAGCAGTTATTTTACATTTTCACAACTAATAAGGCATATCTTTTACATCTTTTACATCAACAGACTTTTCACATCTCAGATATAAAGTTAACTGCATTGCTTATCAATAAATAATATAGCTTAAGAAACAAGAAACTTCTTGCTGTTAATGATATCAATTGAGGGAGAGGTAAAAATCATCTCAAAACATTAGATGTACCATGAAGAAGAATCCTATAAATGTACCAGATCATGGAGGCCGTAAGAGACCTTCATCACCATTTCCACAGAGCTTATAGGATCACAGACTGTTTCTTGTGTTTGTCAGATATGACTTTCTTTAAAATCTTCTCTGTTATCAGAAGAAGGTTGTGTCTAACATTCGGGTGCAGAAATATCTTGTACTTTATCCTGTGTTTTGACTGACAGTGATGTAAGTTAGTTTGCTTTTTTTTATTATAAAACAGTACAGTACATACTGTACATATGACTGCACTCTCACCCACTTCAGGAACACTATAGTTAAATTTGCAGACACCACCACGGTGATAGGGCTCATCTACAGAGGGGACGAGTCGTTCTACTGAAACGAGGTGGTGAGGCTGTCGCAGTGGTGCACAGACAACACCCTGCTACTGAACACGTCCAAAACACGGAAATTGATCATTGACTTTGGGAAAAACAGAACAGACATTAATTACACCCTTATTCATAAACGGGGACTGTGTGGAGAGGTTCACAGACGTCTGATTCCTGCATGTTTACATCATGAAAGTCCTGACTGGCTGGTGAAGAAGGCACAGCTGTGACTTTACTTTCTGAGGGTCCCCAGGAAGAATAATGTCCCTCAGAAGCAGTTGGTGTCATTCTATCGTTGCACTGTGGAGAGCGTTGTGACATACTGTCTCTGTGTTTGGTTTTCTAGCTGTACAGCGGCACAGAAAAAAGAGCTCCAGAGGATAATTAACTTGCCTGCCACTACAATACAGATAGCAGTATCATTCAAGATGCGTCTCACCCTGGTCAGGCAGACGGTACAGAACAATCAAAACCAGAACAAATAGACTGAGGAACCCTATTTTCCCCCTAGAGCATAGAGCAGTTGTTGTTGGTCTTTCGGCTGGGTTAGGGTTCTGGGAAAATTACAGTATGTCCCACAATGTGTGCAAATCTTGTGCAATATTTGTCATTTCATGTTCGATATGAGTAAAGTAAAATATATGTAAATTAAAAATCTCCTGTGCAATATATGTAACATTTTCTCGCCATATGTGTAACTGTTTCTCGCGTAATTCATGTGTAAATCGTTATAGTTCAGTTCAGAAGAGCTTTATTGGCATGAATGTTAACAAAAGTATTACATTGTTGCCAAAGCCATTGGAAAACATTAATTACATTAATCTGAATTTATAAACCTATACAGTATAAACGTATTAGATATGAAAGAATATCATATTAGGTTCGTTATATCTAAGTGTATAAAGTGTGTAATTGTAGTGTGTATATCTTGTGCAACATTTGTAAAACACCTCATTTTGTTGGACATCCCACAGGTTCCAATGACTTCTATTCTATTCTATTCTATTCTATTCTATTCTATCCTATCCTATTCTATTCTATTCTATTCTATTCTATTCTATTCTATTCTATAGCAGGGCCACACTGAGCACACAGACTGTTTCCGGATTTGCCCTCAGGTTTGTTCTTCACAGCCGGATTCTCAGGTGTGAGTGACCTTTCAGGAAAGTCCAGTTGGTGTTTTTTTTCCTCTCTTATTCTTTCTTCTCCAGCGGTTTGGTTTCCTGGCTGTGACTGAAGGAGGAGTTTGAATATTATAACCACTTCCTTGTTAGACAGACACACAGGCTGGAAAGCACTTCATCGCTAAGTGGATCAGCCTGTAAGGTAACACTATGAAAGACTTTTCCCCTCTCTTTTCATTGTGAATGTACTTTCTGATTTTATACCAAACATGTAAAGATGATGAAGTGATCATTAATGAGGTGTGAGAATGAGGAGTGTTACATGGTTTTTTTTTTTTCTTAACTAGGGTCACGTGTTCATGATTGCTGTTTTTTTAATGTACAGTAATGATGTAGGTCGTATGAAGTGATTATTATTATTATTATTATTATTTCTGTTCATACTTGTTGAATAAGTGCTGCTGTAAGGAAATACCTGGCGGCGTTACTGCGCATGCGTCAGCAGACTATAACCGCTTTAATAGCCGCAGCTGCGATAATGAACCGTGTTACAGATTTATATTTCACTGCGCGGGATGGGAACCGTGAGGAGCTGGCTTATGCCAAATATTTAAATACTGTGCACGAGAAATAAAATAAAATAAAATAAAAGGTCGATTTTAAAGCGAAACCACGCCAGAGTCCTCAGGATCCCGGAAGTGAGCCGGAACTCTGCAGTGTTTATGTGTTTATGTGGAACTTTACAGTGGATCACGATAAATATTAAT
Organism: Leiocassis micropogon; assembly: GCA_028565275.1. NCBI lineage: Eukaryota > Metazoa > Chordata > Actinopteri > Siluriformes > Bagridae > Leiocassis > Leiocassis micropogon. The sequence continues at coordinate 24,883,060 of JAOVVA010000004.1, read as the reverse complement.
GCATCGCTCATATATAATAATAAAGTGGTGATAATTCGGTGTGTATGAAGTGCTCGTTGTATTATTATTATTATTATTATTACTTTTTTATTTTCAAGCAAACCAAACAACATACAATCAAAACAATATAGCCAGTAAGTGACACAAATATTTAATTAATATTATTATTTGTCGTGGTTTTTATTTATTTATTTGCTTACAAACAATAATATATAACTGATATATTGGAACTGATCATGCTTGTTGAGTAAGAGCTGCTACAGTTTAAAGAAAGAGCGGGCGGCGTTACTGCGCATGCGTCAAACTCCACAGACAGTTTAGTCGCCTGTAAACGTTTTATTAAACCTCGCTGCGTCCTTGACCCGTGTTGGAGATTTATATTCTACTGCGCTGGATGTTAACCACGATGAGCTAGATTATGCTACGTTTTTGAATACAGTGCACAAGCGATAAACGGTCGATTTTCAGTTCAGGCGGAAGCGAAGCTACCTAAGGGTCCTCGGGATCCCGGAAGTGAACCGGAAGTCGGCAGAGTGCTGTGTGTTTGTGTGTGTGGACTTTGCAATGGCTCGCGATACATATTTAACCGGGACAGTTAGTTAGCGCAAACGCGAGCTAATAATGACTTGAAAAATGATCAAATGCGTCGCCTTTAGTAGCGCCGTGTGCGAGTGTTTGATCCCCGTGTTTGTGTATAATGAACAGGACCCAGCTGAAACGCTCGAGGATTTTGAGGATGGCTCTGAGTAACTCTGACGCCGCGGGGCAGGACGGGAGAGAGGAGCCGTTCTTCCTGAAGGCGGTAAAGATCGCGTTTGTGGTGGCGCTGTACTGGTTCGTGTCCATCACCATGGTGTTCCTGAACAACCACCTGCTGGACAGTAAGGAGCTGGACGCGCCCCTGTTCGTCACCTTCTTCCAGTGCGTGGTGAGCGTGATGCTGTGCTGGATCATGAGCCTGCTGGCGGCGCTGAGGCCCGGCTGTGTGGACTTCCCCTCCATTAAACTGGACATGAAGGTGTCCCTGCAGATCCTGCCCCTGTCCGTGGTCTTCATCTCCATGATCGCGTTTAATAACCTGTGCCTGAAGCACGTGGGCGTGGCCTTCTACACGGTGGGCCGCTCCCTCAGCACCGTCTTCAACGTCCTCTTCAGTTACGTCATCCTCAAGCAGACCACGTCACTGTACGCGCTCGCGTGCTGCGGCATCATCCTGGGTGAGCACATGTCCACCCTGACACCTGGCCTACAGGATCACACACACACACACACACACACTGCTGCACTGGTCTAGGGTCAGGTACAGCAGGTGTGTTCTCATTAGGGACAGGAGTCGCCTCCCCGATACCGTGTTATCACATCCCTCTGTACCGCTTCAATTAAAATATCACCATTTCATAAATACAGCGGCATCGCGACATACGAACACTCCACCTCAGATGTTTGCCTTAAGAACTGAAATTTTGCAAGAAATTTCCCTCGGCATGCAAAACAATCGAGAGCGACTGGGACGAACAGAGTCCTGACGAAGTCACGTGTACGAGACGCTCATAACCTGTCAGTGTAAAGGCAGCAGTCACAAGAATGTTCTCATGGACGGTGGTAAGAAGAAAAGGGAGACGCTTTCAGTTTGGATTATTAAAGCAGAGAGGAATCATAAATTAATGTTAAGTGAGGTTTAATGTCTATTTATTTCATATTTTACTTCATTTTGTGCAAAAATATGATTATAGTGTTGGAAATTTGTAATATTGGTGAAATTTTTTGGGTGGCTCTAACGAATTATCTGCATTTACGCTATTTCCTATGAGGCAATGCGTTTCACAATACAAAATTTCACCTTAAGAACAGATTAAATTCATATGCTGAGGTTCCGCTGTATCCCGATTCGCTATTACGTTTCCCCCCAGGTTTCTTACAAATTTAAACCTAAAAATGTAATGAGTAATTAAATGTTCCTTATAACATTAGTTTTAAAAACAAGTGCAACACACTACGAACTAACTTTAAATAAAAGAGTTTAACATTTAACTGAGCAGCGCGTATCTCTGTCCTCCAGCATGATTGTTCTTTCTAAGCAAACTTATCAAATAATTCACTCCTAACACACAGGATGAAAATGGGTGAATAGTTCAGAGAGAGCCACCTGTAGGATGATAAAGAAAAAGCCACAAAACTCAGCTTTACAGTGAGCGCGCGGGAGTGACTGTGATTTCTGACTAATTAGTGCTGGTGGAGACTAAGTGAGGCTGGTGTAAGTGTGTGTAATGAGTGGGTTTGAGACTAATTCTCTCACAGTTTAGAGAAACAGGCAGATCGGAGGTGTTTAAAACGTGTTATTGTTGATGATGTAACGCCATAAAATGTGTTTTTGTTGCTCCACTCGGGAGCTTCTGCGCTCGGTACAGAATGGTTTATATCTGAGTCTGATCAGCTGATCATCGGTCACGACCAGTCACACGGAAAACTAGACGCTCACTGACCGATCGACCGCCTGATCTCTATTATAAATGTAAGAAATGATTGATCCTGATGTCCTAATGACACTTGCTTTTAAACACCACGCACACATCTCCTGAACACTAATCATACTCGCAAAGCAAGACACCCCATGCTGCACCCCTGCAGTCATTAGACTGCGCCTGTCTGATCAGTAAAGTCTGACTCTTTCAGTGTGTTCTGTTCCCCCTCAGGTGGTTTCTGGCTCGGTGTGGATCAGGAAGACGCCGCCGGCTCCCTCTCCTGGACCGGGGTGGCGTTCGGCGTCCTAGCCAGCGCGTGCGTCTCCTTAAATGCCATTTACACCAAGAAGGTGATGCCCGTGGTGGAGGGAAGCATCTGGAAGCTGTCGTACTACAACAACCTGAACGCGTGTGTGCTTTTCCTCCCTCTGATCACCGTGTTCGGGGAGCTGCCGCGCGTCTTCAATTTCAGCCGCGCCTGGGACGGACATTTCTGGGGCATGATGGTTCTCGGGGGCTTCTTCGGCTTCGCCATCGGCTACGTGACGGGCCTGCAGATCAAATTCACCAGTCCCCTGACGCACAACGTCTCCGGGACGGCCAAGGCCTGCGCTCAGACCGTCATCGCCGTCGTGATTGAGCACTCGTCCAAGAGCATGCTGTGGTGGAGCAGCAACATGATGGTCCTGGGAGGCTCGTTCGCCTACACCTGGGTCAAAGGATTCGAGATGAAGAAAGGTGGCACGAGTCAGGACGCTCCGGCAGCCGTAGAGAAAACTAAAGCAGACACGGGAGTGTGAAGAACAAGATTTTTTTAACTTTTTTATATATATATATAAAGGGTACACTGGACTAAAGGACGGGTATAAAACTAAAGAATATAAGTTATTTCTGTAAGATATCGGACCCATTTTATTACAGATAGCAAGTGAATAACCGCTTATGTCGGTCAAACATGCGTACAACCGAATCCACTTTACACACAACACCAACATCTTACAAAAAAAAAAGATGCCTAAGAAGCGCCAGTTCACTTCCCGTCATGTCGCCGCACCTGTGCGAGACGTTTTCTGTGAAAACGCTGCAAACGTGCCAGCTGACGTGCCGATGTGTGTCTGTGTTCTGCACGCCAGACAGGAAATACCTCTTCCTACCAGGAGGGGGCAGCAGTATGAACATGCCTTAGATATCATCTCACACCACTTTTTTAAAAATTATTATTACTATTATAAAGTTTATTATAAAATTGATGTAATCATCCCTAACAGAAATGGACCCAAAGACTTTGAGAATGTTAGAATGTGAGAATATATATACACAAGGTGACAGAATAACGGGAATTTTTGAAATGTATTCGTACAGGAGGACGCCATCTAAAGGACGTAATTTTTAAAAAATGATAAATTCCATCAATGTTTCGTAAATGGCAAGTTTTAGGTTTCAATTACTATGAATAAAATGTATTTCTTTTATCACTTCTAGTTTTATTGGATTGTAAAAAAGTTCCCATTTTTTTGTGTCACCTTGTATATGATCCATGTGTTTCTAGTATGATGACACTCCTCCGTTTGGACGGTAAGGAGAGTCCTCATTCGTGAATTCATCTTCCAATAAAACCACCACACTGAGGCGCTGTCTGTCTCCTCGCACCCTAAAAATGTCCTGAAGCGGGGTGTTATAAAGTGTTTATTAACAGCGTGATTAGGATTCACACAGAACACGCTCAGGTCCACAGGTTTAGGTTCTGGTAACGGATTTGTGATTTACACCTGTTTGGTCCTGATGGTCAGCTGACTGTTTAACAGTAACGGCTTGATGCGGTTTAAAGTTTAGATCCTCGCCACGGCAGTGTTGGTTTTTATTGGTATGAATCATAGTTTTCTTCTGATCTGAATGTAAATCGAAGTAAAGTGAAAGATATGACGAATGTGTAAGCAGTACACAATATGTTTAAATGTTTAGTTCTTTATTCGAGCTCTACCTTTATCGCCTGCTTTGTTTGCAGGGACACGATATGTTTGTGTTTGTGTTTACATAAATGATGTTTTTAACTCCAGATCATTTGTAACCTCAGTGCTGTTTTTAATGTGAAGACACTAACAAATGCAGTTCTATAATTAAATCAGTACACCTTTTAACAACAACGTTTATTTATTTATTCATCATCAACCCCGCTCCTGGACCTTGGGAACACTGGTGTTTTTCCTGCTTCCTAACTCATAAGCTAAGTAAAAAGCCTGAACCTTAAAGCCCTTAAAGCTCCCTAGAGGTCCTGGTCCAAGCGCTAGTGAGATGTTTCATGTAGTTGAGGACCGTGTTCTGAGATCAGAAAGAGCGCTGTTTAATTATTAACCACTGGATGTTCAAGAGCTGGATACGTGTTGACCTTTGCCCTCTGTCCAATCCACCAGGTCAGATGTCACCATTGACCTGTAGGGAGCTAGCCGCTGAGTAATTTCCCTCGCATCAGTATCTAGCGAACGAAAGGGCGGCACTTTTTTTTTTTTTGTTGAAATGTTAAACAAAAAATGAAATACATGAAACCGACCTACTTGTAACTGTAAGAAGCCTGATCTTAAAAATCATCTGAGTAATCTAATCTCATACGCCATTAACCGGGCAGTTACACAACCGAAGGCGCACACTTTTTGTGAAGTTACTGTTAATTTAAAAAATAGATTATTCTTGCAAAATAAACTACAAGAAAAAAACCAAGAGAAACGTCTTCGGTTTCGGTTACAACTGCTGTAGTACTGTGAATTATGCCTCCCTCATCAACTCTTCACATCAGGGTGTGTATTCATGAACCTTCTTCATGCAGAGAGTTCCTCCTAGTGATGAAACTCTAAGAACTCTGGGTGTTTCCCAACAATTCTCCTTAAAATAAAAGAGTAGATCCTAGTAAGGATAAAAGTTATTCCTGAAGCATCTCAACACTTCAAAGAGCTCCTCAGGTGTTAGGACGAGTGGGGAGGACTCTTAAGATCCTTAGGAGTTTCTTAAGCAGAGGAGAAAATGGACACGCCCACAATCACAGGGAGGAGCCGAGACGTTTTTCTGAAGTTCGGATAAGTACAAAAATTACTTAAAATGAATTCATAAAATCAAATAAATATCTGTGATTTGGGTAAAATAAGCCTCTTATCTCAAAGTAAAGGTTTATAATATATTATAATTAAGAGCGCTTTGTAGTGATGTGCAGGTCACTCATTTCCTAGCTTCCTCTGTTGCCTCACTACACTACACTTCTTTTAGGCTATTATTGATTTACACATCAATCAATGAACTCTCAGTGCTCCTTGATGATGATGATGTCTATGTTGGATATCACACCATCACAGTATGCACTTCACACGCATTTCATTTTCTACTGCACAAGGGCTAAAGTTACTAAGAGGCCGCGGGAGTGTGACTGTACAGATTCCTCTTGTATTAAACACTGATCAGCCAGAGCAGTAACACTGATTATCAGTTACACCCACATGCCTGCGGGGACCCGAGGCCAGAAAAGTCCATGCAGCACGTATTCCTGAAAAAAGTCAGTGCTGGCTACGATAGAAAGGGACGAGAACACCCCGTGCACCACATCCCACAGCACAGAGAGCCCACGGGCCCTGACACAGCCCTCAAACAGCACAGAATCCCAGTCTGATCCACTCCGCAACCCAAAACGTTCTGGTGCTAGACACCACAGCCACGCCCAGAGGTCCAGAACTGTGCAGGTGATACAAGGGAAGCCTACACAATACTGGGATTATTATTATTATTATTATTATTATTATTATTATTATTATTGTAATCTTATGGCTGATCTGTATATATTTGCAAACCTATTACAGGCATTGTCCTGAATTTCTGCCAAATGCACAAGGTCATGCAGTGGGTTCTCTCCTATTAGATGACACACAGACACAGGATCTGTCTCTGTCCCTCTCTCTCTCTGTCTCTCTGTGTCTGTCTCTCTCTCTGTCCCTCTATCTCTCTGTCTGTCTCTGTCTCTCTCAGAGCCCCTTTCTGAGGACATCACCAGGTCTTGTCCTTGCATCTGAACCTCAGTTGCGTGTTTTTCTGACAGTGAACATGAGGGTGCTGTAGGGATGTTGGGTGCGAGGAGGAGG
>JAOVVA010000004.1:24816594-24829751 GCA_028565275.1 Leiocassis micropogon | reverse complement strand
AGAGAGAGAAAAACCGTTGGCTCAGTTGTGATCATGTGACGCTCGGCGTCAAAACAAGAAGCGCATGCGTGATACATTATACTCGGTACTCGTAAACCAAGTCTTGTGCGTTTTCCAAGTCAAAATTCAATAAAAATCTTTGCTCGTCTTGCGGAACACTCGCAAACCGCGTTACTCACAATCCGAGGTTTCACTGTATATAGATTTTACTTTTAGATGGTATGTTTATAGTGTATGTGTAGAAAATAGCCGGATTACTATATATATATATATATATATATATATTTTTTTTTTTTTTTCATTTTTTTTTTTCATATTTTATTGTTAGTGTCACAATTAACAAATACATTTTAAAAGCTTACAGTTTGACATCCATAAAAGATGAAGAAGAAAAAAAGAACAAAAGGTCAAAGTCTAATATAAAGTTACAGAAGCAGAAATGTGAAAATGGACAAAAGGTCATCAGATAAAACACAAAGACACGATGCTCTGAAAAGCAGCCTTGGAGAAAAAATATAATTATATACTGATTAAAAAGTTAAATGGGGGAAAACAGAAATGCCAACTTTTATGCCACCTGAAGTTATCTTTAATTGTAAAAATACAGTCATCATCCTCAGTAACAATAGGTTCCCTTTCCCTCTGTTGTTCCTTTATTTTCCCTATTTAATAAATTTTTTATTAAACCTGCCAGTTTATACAGTCACACAGCACAGTGACATTACACACTCTGGTGCATTTGGAGTCCAGAAAGAGTTAAAAAAAAATTTATTTTTGGATAAAATGTGTTTGTATTTTTGCTTGGATTTATTTATTTTTAATAAATACAGAAGATATGCAGTCATGTCCAATCACATGCCAATTATCACACTATTAAAGGAAGTGTGCGGTTAGTGTGTGTGTGTGTGTGTGTTTGTGAACGTTGTGTACATTATGTTTCATTTTCTCCAACCGTGGCTCCCCGTTGGTGTTGTTAATTACGCACCAATTGTAACTAATGTGTCCGCTCATGCCGTTTTTTACACAGTTGTAGTTCTGTCACTAAGGGAGAAAATTAGGCGAAAAATGGGTTGTATTGACACGCTAGAAACCAGCTGTGTTTGGTGTGTTATCTCTCCACAACAGGACCAGAGCCAGAAAGTGGGGCATTTAGAGAATAATACTCAGGCTGTCAGTCAGAGAAGTGAAGTGTAAGTGATGTGACTTTGGGCCAAAAATGCTTTCATGGTTCTTCATGTGTTTCTTTATTTAAGGGGTTCAAACACACACATTATTATTAGTTTAAAAAGAAAGTAAACACGTTATATAAAATATTACTCATATATATATGCAAAGTTACAGTCGATCTCCCCTGTTAATCAGAGCGACACTAGCCGATCGAGAGTGTCTGTACTGTATATAAAGTGTACCTTTCATTTCCAACATTTTCATTACTTCTGATCAAGAACAAACTGAACCCACTGGGCCATCAAAACCATATCCAAATTGAATCTGAATGTGTTTATATGAAAAGAAAATTTTATCAGTTCCATCTTTTTTCTTGGTTACATCCTCAATGTTCGGGGGATAAAAGTAACCCACACCAAAGTCGAGGCAGTGACTCCGTAGCCTTAAAGTTTCTATAAGTTGTTGCTTTGTAGCTGCTCCACTATTCACGCTCTACAATGATAAACCTAAGTTTCAAATGGAAAAGAAGCTTCTTCGAGAGGTTTTCTAACCTTTAAAGATTTCCCATCCTGACCTGTCTCTCTGCCATTAGTAGAAGAGGTAGACACCATGGGGACCTCATGGGGAACAGCACTGGGAATGTGATCACATCAAGGTTCTCTACTTAATCTTGTAACAATCAACCTTTTTTTTATTTTTTGAAGCTTACCGCAGACATACTTTTTAATTATTACTCAATATAATTCAACCAATCTGTTAAATAATAATTGACTGGTCTTCAAAGACATACTGCTGATGGCTCCCCGCCCCCCAAAAAAATACCCACCATCATGAAAACTGTAATAAAAAAAAAAAATGAGCCTTTGGATATTACTGTAGCTTTAATCCCCAATTTAAGGGGTCCAATTAACAATTAATTAGCATTAATTGAAGCCAAGCAGTGCGGCCAGAAATACATCCCCAGCACCAGAGGGTGCAGCTGGGCTTGGCAGGAATGGATGTGGCATATGGCTTGGTCTTCCAGAGCATGGCATTATTCAGGCACAGCAAGAAATTGGACAGGACATGATCCGGGCACAGCATGGCACCATTTGAAAATAAACAGTTTTTATCTCTGGTTGGGACTTAATGCAAAAGGTCTCCCTGTTGACCTCCGTCTGGAGCTGAGCGCCAAGCAGCTCCCTTTGCCCTTGTAGCTCTTGACCTGACCGAGGTTTGTGCTGTTTTGGGAGCACGCTCAGCAAAAATCCAGCTGTACGGAGAGCTGTGCTGATAGCTGCTGGGTGGCACACGGTATAGGGAGTATCTTCACCTTGGACGCAAGTTTCTTTCAGGTGTCATTTGGGATCTTGCATCCGTTTTTCCACATTGTTTCCAAGACAAACTTTCGGCGTACAAATGAAATATAGTTTAGGGGAGGTGAAGACAGAAGGATCTGCGGAGTGATTTAACTGGGCGAGCAGCGGCCTCATGGTTCCTGAAGTCCTAACTCCCACGCAAAATACATCGGAGGAGAGTCCAATTTGCTACTCTGCAAGGTTGTCGGCCGTGATTCCTCTCGTGGAGGCATAAATACTGTACAAATGTATATTTCATTTAATACAAAACAGGAACAGAAACAGAAAGACAAGAGACGCAAAACAAGACACCAATGAAAAACGAGGAGCTTAAAAACTAAACATAATCGAGAGTGAAACTGAAAACGCCTGCAGAGTCGAAACTGAAACAGTGCAGTCAGAAGCAGCGAGGAACAATATCAGTGTAAAAGTCCTTAAAACACCAAAACACAATAAAGTCCAAAGTTCCACACCAGTGCAGGACAAAGGAGGCTGACAACGGACAGATCAGGGCTGTTCCTCTTCTTCATCAATTGTGCTTTGGCTTTCAGCACTCCTAAACACACACACACAGAAATAACTAAAAACAATCTAAACAGCATCAAGCGCAGCTTCCTTCTGCTCAGCTCAATTTCCACTCAGGTCACCAGGCCGGGTTAGGTCAGCCCCGTCTCTCTCTCCTTCTCTCTCTCTCTCGCTCTCTGGTGTATGGATGCCTACAGTGGGGGAACTGAAGCACACTGATAAACAGGCTGCTGTAAACACTTGGTACCTGCTTGCTCTGTGTTGCTTTCAAAGTGTGTGCTTGACCACAGCTTCGTTTGAGGAACATCGTCCTTCAGGCCACTTTTCCAGCAGTCGTCTGGCTGTGAATGTTATGCAAAAGTGCCTGTGACGTAGAGAGAGAGACTTTAATTCATCACACAGAAATACACTCTAGTTTCACCAAGCGTGGAATCCAAATGTAACAGCGCGAGTATAAAAATAAAGAAATTTTTTTTTAAAAAAGAAAAGAAAATGTCAGCATTAAAAAAAGAATTGGTTTGGTGGTTGCGGTAGTGAACCTGCCTGGCACATCACCAGCGCTGCTTAGATCTTTTCTGGATTCTGTTCTTTTCATCTTTAAAACGATTCATCTGAGAGTTAAAACATTTCACAAAAGCAATCAGCGTCTTTCTGGCTGCCTTTTATCGCAGTAAATCTGCACAAGGTCAGAACCCTGACGAGACGTTGTGTGATCATTAGGCGTGGTGAGCGCAAATACCGCGTACACTCTGTACACACACACAAAAGCCGAGGGCCCTTGTGAAGATGCCAATGGTAAGGCTGAAAAGGGAAAAGCTTTTTGATTGCATGGTAGCATATTGACACAGCTGCAAAACTCCACCCTCCAAAGTGGAGTGTATGTGTATGTGTGTGTGTGTGTGTGTGTGTGTGTGTGTGTGTGTGTGTGTGTTTGTGTGTGTGTATGTGTGTGTGCACGCTGCACATCAATCATCTGTAAGAGCTTAAAAGCAGTGCAGTACCACTTACATTGAACCGGTCGTTTCATTTCGCCTAGAGAGAAAAAAAAAATCACATCTGTATACACACACACACACACACACACGTACACACCGCAATATATGTGTGTCTTTGTGAGAGATCCATTCTGTGGAAAAATGCATGTAAAATTTGTGTGTGTGTGTGTGTGTGTGTTAAGGGAAAGTGCCTCTCTATTTATGTAGCTCTTAAGCTTTAGATGAGCTGCTTTGTGTTTCTGATGGAAAAAAAAGCGGTACAGTACAGCAGTAAATTCCCCATAATTGGCTCCTGTTAGTGCCGAGGCTTGTCATTTTGACTTTCTCTAAAGGCAGCAATTCAGTTCTCGTTTAAAAGCCTGGTAAAGTAACACCCGGCCAGGAGAAAAGAAGAAGAACCACATCAATCAGGGACGACAACACGCCCCGCACCCGTATTGATCTCTGAATCAATGATGGCTGAATATGAAGGGTGGACTCTCCACTCCCAGACCATGACCTCCATCGTTCTTCTTTCTTTCTGCTCTGAAGGTCCTTTGTTGCCAAAGCAACCCGATCCCCCCCTCCCCACACACACACAAAAGAAATTCAATTAAAATGGCCGTCCGATGACGATTCCTGCAAAATTCATCACACAAAATGTAGCAACAAAACGTCTTACTCTGGAATCTTCTCCTGCTGTACAGTATGTCATAGACAACAGCTCAATGACACAACAACAGCCAATCACGCTACAATATACGACTCAACGACTACGCACAATTACTCTGTAATAATATCGCATAATTACTAATGTTTGTACTGTTGTCACTTTATCGTGAATACAATTTGCACATCAAGGTTGTGCTGCATTTCATTGCATTTCACTTATTATTATTATTCATTTATGCCTTTTTTTAAAAGTTTATTACTTGTGACTTATGGGCTTTATTTACATTATTTTTATATATCTTGTAGGCATTGCACTACGTTCTGGTCAGTAACTGAGAGCCAGACTCTACCGGTGTGTACTCTGCAACTCCTACTGACTGATAACTATAAATTTAATCAATGTTTTCAACCAGGAAGAAGTTCAGCAAAAGAATTATATGCAACAGTCCTTATATGTGCATGGGACAAGAGTATATGGACAATGGAGTTGGGGAAAAATGTCACGTCCTCATATGAGAACATTTGGGTCTCAAGAGGATATACAGTGTGAAATCACATCAACAAATGTGTCTTCTATCTATCTATCTATCTATCTATCTATCTATCTATCTATCTATCTATCAATCTATCTATCACACAGTACACAGTAATACAGTGTAGCGCAGCATCACTCTGGCACAGTAGTACTGGTGTGTCATGGGTAGCGCGCATACAAGCGGACGCCTAGGGCCCCGTCTTACAACAAGGGCCCCACACACGTTATTAAAAGCATTCCCTTCTCACTACAATAGAACATGAACACATAAACATATCGTTATACTCGCAACACATGGACCCATTAAACATGATACAATTCACAACAACAATGTTTCATTGCTTATTATGCAGTTGCATGACAGAAAAGTATTTTAATCTTTACGGTAATATGGATTTAACTGATTTGTGCGTTGCCGCTCACAGCGTCGTCTGTCTCGGTGCCGATTTCACGCGGTGCAGGCGTACAGGCTAAATGTGTAGTTAATGTCTGTACAAGGTAGCGGTATCTAGACGTGCTAAATAAAAGCGTGGACTTAAACGTGCGTGTCTCTGCGTGCGCGCTCGTGAGAGTGAGTGCTCTCTGTCATTGGGTGTTGCTACGTTACCCGGACGCGAGCTGACAGCGGCGGGAGATTTAACTGTACAGCGAGCAGCTCAGAAGGGCAACTAGTCCACCATGTAAACGGAGAACACAACGTCTACAGAAATAGCAATCAGATTCAGAGACGGAGAGCCGAAGGCTTAACAGAGCAGAATCTGTTTCTCAGCGTTGTTGCAGTCAGTATTTTACTGTGGTACAGTTGGATCATACAGATGGTGTGTGTGTGTGTGTGTAGGTGTGTGATATTTTAATATGACAATTCTTTTTAGAATTAAATATTAAACATAAATAGGTTAAGAAAAAACAAATGTGTTTATGATTCCTTTTAGCATTTAATTCAAGCTAAAAACTGACTTTTTATACACATTCATAGTTGTTTTCGTGATCTCGCCTCGAGCCTCACAAGCCCGCGGGCCGGCGCTGCTAATGGGACAGAAGAGTGCTAAAGTGCTAAACACTACAGGTGAATGAGACTAACTGAGTCTGTCTGAAAGGTATTTAAATCCATTCACTCGTCATAGATCCGCCCCGTGCCTTCTAGTGCAGTAATTAAGTTAAAAAATCAATAATGTCGATAAGAAAGTGATTTCAGATGTACGATGCGCCCACTTAAGCTATCAGAGCGTCCGCCTCCCGCCTCCACCACTCGATAGTTCAATACAGTTAAATGTCAAATAAAAAAGGGATCTATAGTCCTGTAGGTAACAGCCTGCCTGCCTGCCTGCGTAGCCAGAGATTAACAACAAGCCCTCAAGATACACACATTAATATCACACTAAACATTGTGTATCTCCTGTGTGGTGTCGTTTCTTTTCTTTTCTTTTCTTTTTTAAGTCCTCAGACCTCCAGTGCCGGTCCATGCTGGAAAAAATAACAGGCCTTTTAACCAAGAGAAGCGGCAGTCAGGATAAAAAAAAACATTGTCCTCTCAGGCTCGATCCGTAACCTCGGTCCACATCTATTCCCGAACCAGTTCAGCGTCCAAGCATAATTTAAGGCCTCACTGCTTTTTGAAACACGGGCCCAGTGAGATGAATCATTCTTGGACTAAGTTGTGTCGTCGAGGGCACGTGTTGCTTGGCGGGACTGGAGCAGAGCATCGAGCATCGAACACACCGTCTCACATCACGCAAAGATTTTTACGTCAGCAGTCATTAAAATATCAGGGCTCATTATTATTATTATTATTATTATTATTATTATTATTATTATTATTAATCGCCTAACATACAGTGAATTGAGAGCTGAAAGCACATGCATGATATTTATCCTGATGAAATGTATAGACAGAGAGAGAGAGGGAGAGAGAGAGAGAGAGAGAGAATGTAACACCTGGCATGACAATATATAAAGAAAGCGATGAGAGAAATGTATCAGATCATCTGTGAGGTTTACCTTCGGGCTTAAAGGACACACATGGAAGAATGTTCGCTTTGGCACAGGTACAGGGTGGAGCCTGGCGGATCACACCCTGTAATATACACTACATACACACCTGAGCAGATGAGTCCGGAGTCGTTTTAGCTCAGACGTGTGAGATTCGGTGTGGAAGTTGGTTTCAGATGAATCAGAGCTGTGAGGTTACGGGAGGCGACGCTTAAAGTCAGTACTATATAAATACTCTGACAGTTGCTGGAACAACAACAGCCACTTCTTACATTTACAACATGCTCGATAGTATATGGACACCTGACTGTCACACCCATACAGTTTACCCCCAGTCCGAAACTAATCCTTTCAGAAGGTTCCTCAACTACAGTAGATGGTGAAGATCATTATACGTTTAGACTCGGGCACTGACGCTGTGATGTCCAGGAGGCTCCAGCTCCAGTTTCAGTTCATCCCAAAGGTGTTCGCGGGGGGTGAGGGGTCAGGGTTTGTGGTCACAAAGACATTCCAGTGACTAGCAAAACATAGGATCTAATCCTGAAGCGCTCCACATGCCTGGGAGAGGGAGCTCTGAGTGGGTCAGATTACAAAAATACCCTGAAGGTACATTCATCCACTGTGATTATAACATGGCCACGGGAAACATGGAGACAGAGAGGGAAGCATTTAATGGTTTTGAGATAAGGGTGTGTGTGTGAGACTGCTCCAAAAAAAAAAAAAGATTGCATGATGGTCCTCCCACGTTCTCTGCTGCATTACAGTTTGGCTCGCTTGGTGATGGATTAAAACGAAACACTTTTGTAAATGGATCTGGAGCTTTTTGGCAGGAATACATATGACTGCTATTGTCATTTAATAAGCCAGGGATTCAATTGCATTTGTCCAAGAGATGGCTGGTCACAATTTCTGATGGGGGAGTTACAATTCGCCCGCAGTGCCAGGCCGAGTCTTATAAAGTGTTTTTTATTTTTTTATGTTTTATGTCCTGTCTGTATAGCAAGCAGGGTGAAGACCCGCCATCGACCCGCCACCACCCGCTCCTCTACTCAAACCAGGTGAACTATTTAGTAAAACTATTCCCTGTTCTCCTGGACCGCTCATGATCACGTGTCAGTCAAATCAGCAGGATCAAATCATTTTCTCCAAACAGACATGAAAATTTCACGTCACTTTACAGACGTACTGTACCACCTGGGCTAAAAATAAATCAGACCCAGCCTCCACTTCATACCGTCTGTCTATTTTTACTTCAAACATTCTTGTCCTGTATAGCGCTATTGTACTTAACACAATTACACAATAAGGATGCTTTTACGACTTGATAAGTATTTTGTTAATGTAATCTAGCTAGTGTTTTGTGCTCAGCTTGCGACAGAGAGAAAGGGATGAAGTACGCCATGCTTAGCCGTATGATGCAGTGGAACTGCTGTGACCTTCTGTGTGGAACAACAGACAGATTTTGCACTTGGTCACTGCAGCGAGCTCAAAATAGCACGAGGGACGGAGCGGTCGGAGGCCACGGCGGTTAGAGCGCATCGACGCGGCCCGCATTCCACGTGCGCTTCGCCTCAGCGACAAGCTAATTATCGAAAGGTTTTTACGGTTTTAAAAAACGATCCTGTGAGGCGCTGCCGTGTTTGATCAGGGATTACTCTACAGAGACCCAGGTGCCAGAGACTGTAGTGTACAGACGCGGGACGTATTCGAGGAAAACTCAATCAAGCCTGCTCTGAAAATTTATATTAATAATATTCAGTCTATAATAAGGAATCCGTTTTTATATATTTTCACTAAGATGCTCACGAATTCCGCCGTATTTACGTGTATTGTTCTAAATCCGTGTCTCGCTGGAGGACGCTCATCGCCGGCTGTACCCTGTTCTCATTTCTATTTAAAACCTGAAGGAGATTAAAGAGACACACTAATTTGTTTGTTGACGTGGGGATCTTCCAAGGCTAAGATAAAGGCAGAGACAAAGATAATGACTTAAATATCTATTTAATGGGAACCCAGCGCTGCGTAGGTGGCATTATTTCCTCTAATCATTGAAAAGATTTATAGCAGCTCCAGGCCTTAATGACCCAACACGCACGTATTTCATTTCTTAAGTGTGCGGTCGTGTAACGATTCCAAACCACAGGAGGACTTTTTCAGGGACTGTGTGAAAATACTGCTTTTCCAACACGCCCGTGTTAACTCGATATCACCCCTCGGTTGATTTCTGTCACCACCCCGAGGGCCGTTCATGACTCCGTCCTTGTTAGATTAGTGTGTGCTAACAGGTTACCCAGAAGACACTGCGCTCCGATGCCGTCACAGCACGGGTCACGATAGACGTCCGACAGAAAAGACATTTCCCTCCTCGGAGTTATTTTATTTCCTGTGTGATAAAATTTCATCTCTTTCTCTTCTGCAGTGTAGTAATGCACTTTTGTAGGCGCTTTAGGCCACATTCATAAATCATCATTAAAAAACGATCTTTAAATCTCCACCGTGTTCCTCGTCCAAATGGAGGCTGAGCAGCGGAATAATACTTAAAATCTTTCAAATGTAATAAATGGTACAAAGTAGGAGATTTTGAGATGACTCCTGTTCTTAATTACGCTTTATTACACTGCGTTATTCCATCACGCCTCCATGTTTGTGTGTGTGTGTGTGTGTGTGTGTGTGTGTGTGTGTGTGAACACATGACCCTGTTTACTGTTCTGTCCTGATTGTTAATAGATCTCGCCTGTTTATAATCTCACTCAGCGCCATAAATAACGCAGACTCTTAGTGTTACTTTGTCAAGTCTCGTGCCAGCGTTGTGTCTGTGACGATTCCAAGCTTTTGTTCTGACAATCGCCTGCTTAGCATCCCCTGATTCAGCCTGTTTGCAGATTTCGGTGTGTGTGTGTGTATGTGTGTGTGTGTCCCTCAAGCCGTTCTGTTCATCTGTTGCTGTTGTTTGAATCAAACCAGAGAGCCTGCACTTGTGCCTGTCAGTCTGCTTCATGCTCAGCTGGAGTGTGTACTACAGGGAGCTCTCAGGAATATTTATGCATGTGTTTTCATTGGATGTTTCACGCTGGCCGAACCTGTGACGCTCTTTACTTTTCTTTTAAAAGCTTATGGAGTTCTTACATCTCAAAATCATTAAACCTAAAATGTTTAAGAGCGTTCCATCCAAAGCGGTGGTGCTGAAGGAACAACGGGAAATAATACGCAGTAAATCACAGACAATGCATCATAAAAGGTTACTCAGATGACGTTATAAAAGCATATACTACGGTGCAAATATGATATTTAAAAAGTTGTAAAGCAATAAAGTGCAACAAAGGACACGGGAGCAGATGTTTATCTGAGCCAGTGTTATTACGGGGCGGTATTTAAATCGCACAGGTAAATCTTTTTGATGTGTAATATTTCTTTCGAAGTTTAATTGCGAGTACATTTAGCTCAGATAACAAACGAGCGCTGGCCTGGTGCCAGGTTTGCACTTTCATCTGGACCACACACGGCCGGCGAGCGACGCCGATGAACTCATCCGAATCTGGCTGCCAGAGCCGAGTCAGAGCTCAGCCGCAGTGAGACCGTACCTCCATCAGTAACCTCGCAGGGGAGGACGTGACGCGGACGTGGACATCAGGCTGCTTAGGCCTTATATAAATAGACAGCAGGAGATTGTTTATGCTGAGGAATGTATTGGCTAGCATGGTTTGGGTTCACCCATCCTTTACTGCACAACAATACACTACAACGTCACACTCGATAGACCTGAACACCACCACCGGGTTTGGGACGCCTCATCCACCATCATCAAAACACCAACACCAGATGGAACACTGTCCATCTCTCCAGTGCAGCTCTGGAGACGTGTGGAGTCTGTGTCTCTTCCTCAGGCTCGAGTAGTCTCACTAGGACACTTGTCTAGAAAGTGTACGGTGATATCACACAGTGTTCAGCAGACTCAGACTGTTTATATAAATTTATACACTGCCTGGACACACATTATATATAAGATTTCATTCAGTCACCCTTTTATCTTTATCTGTGGTGTCCAGTTCATGTGTTAGTCCTGGAATATGTCGTGTGCCATCAGGAAAGAAAAACCTCCATAGATGTGATACTCTGGTGATTCAGTACATTCAGGTGGTCAGCTGACTTCATTTTATTGCCCCATAACGTTACTGAGTCTCGACCTGAGTAACTGAACAACCCAGTTCCAGTCATTTTAAATATCCTTAGTTGTTTTCTTTGCTTGATGCAGCCCAATATTTTTTTATTTTATATATATTTTTAATTAATTAATTTATTTATTTATTGGCTAGGCATGGTGGATGTCAAGGGTATAGCAGTTTTATGTTCCAAAAGTGTTTTTTTTTTCTCTACGCACACTCACTTACTCACTCACTAACTCATCTTCTATACCTCTTTATCCAAGACACACAAAGTGGGGTACACCTTGGATGGGGTGCCAATCCATCACAGGACACCCACATTCACACGCTCATTCAGGGCACACTGGGCAATTTGGGGAATGCCAATTAGCCTAATCTGCATGTCTTTAGACTGTGGGAGGAAACCAGAGTACCCAGAGGAAACCCACCAAGCACGGGGAGAACATGTAAACTCCATGCACACAGACCTGAGGTGGGAATCGAACCCAGACCCTGGAGGGAGGTTCTTGTGAATATTTCATAGAGAATATTTTAGTTATTATTATTATTATTATTATTATTATAATTATTTTTTGGCTGATTTCTGCCTTTAGCTTACAAATACATTTAAACAACTTACTTGTTTTGTAATAGTTCATAATTACTATTACGATATTGAAAGAATAAAACTATAACATAGAAGATTCAGGCATAAAAAAAATTATTATACAATTATACAATTAAGTATCCACAGTTAACAAAGCAAAAATAAACAAAAGATATACAGTATAAACGAACAATGATTACTCTATATGTGTAAATAAACAATAACAATAGACAAAACAAACAAACAAAGATAGATAAATTAACAAATAAATAACTAAAGAAAGAAAGGAAAAGAACGAGAAAGTAAATTCTGGTGGTGAAATGAAGAGATCAGGGTGTTTCAGTGGTTAATTTGAGTGTTTCAGTGATTAATTTCAGTGTTTCAGTGATTAATTTGAGTGTTTCAGTGATTAATTTCAGTGTTTCAGTGGTTAATTTGGGTGTTTCAGTGATTAATTTGAGTTTTCAGTGATTAATTTGAGTGTTTCAATGATTAATTTGAGGTTTCAGTGATTAATTTGAGTGTTTCAATTATTAATTTGGGTGTTTCAGTGGTTAATTTGAGTGTTTCAGTGATTAATTTGGGTGTTTCAGTGGTTAATTTGGGTGTTTCAGTGGTTAATTTGAGGTTTCAGTGATTAATTTGAGGTTTCAGTGATTAATTTGGGTGTTTCAGTGATTAATTTGAGTGTTTCAGTGATTAATTTGAGTTTTCAGTGATTAATTTGGATGTTTCAGTGATTAATTTGAGCGTTTCAGTGATTAATTTGAGTGTTTCAATTATTAATTTGAGTGTTTCAGTGATTAATTTGAGTGTTTCAATTATTAATTTGAGTGTTTCAGTGATTAATTTGGATGTTTCAGTGATTAATTTGGGCGTTTCAGTGATTAATTTGAGCGTTTCAGTGATTAATTTGGGCGTTTCAGTGATTAATTTGAGCGTTTCAGTGATTAATTTGAGCGTTTCAGTGATTAATTTCAGTGTTTCAGTGATTAATTTGAGTGTTTCAGTGATTAATTTGAGTGTTTCAGTGGTTAATTTGGGTGTTTCAGTGATTAATTTGAGTGTTTCAGTGATTAATTTCAGTGTTTCAGTGATTAATTTGAGGTTTCAGTGGTTAATTTCAGTGTTGCAGTGATTAATTTGAGGTTTCAGTGGTTAATTTCAGTGTTTCAATGGTTAATTTGAGGTTTCAGTGATTAATTTGAG
>JAOVVA010000004.1:24793860-24809892 GCA_028565275.1 Leiocassis micropogon | reverse complement strand
TTACAGAGCAGAAGTAGCAGAAACATCTCACCATTAACTGTTCAAAGGAGATTAATGCATTTTTGGACGCCTTCAGCCTTTACAATGTAGAAAGAAATAAAAATCAGGAACCATCATGGAGTTAGAAAGTGTTCTAAAACTTTTGAATGGTAGTGTAACTCAACTGAAAATATTCCTACAGCCGTTGAAATCGTTGCTTTTTCTTTTACCGTCCCTTTAAACACTTTATCATCAACCTTCATTAAAGATAAACATTGCAGATTTTTCTTCTCCGCTACAGTTCGCTGCCCTCTTGAACGCTTTATTTCATCCCGGATTTGCACTCTTGCACAATTCCTCTTCACTGTTGTGCAACAAGTCTTGCTTGTGAGCTCCTCCCCGGCTCTACAGGTTGCTGGAGGTTCCTAAAGCTAATTATTTATTAACACGGAAAAAAGTCAGGAAACATCACGTCCCGTCATCCCCACCATCACCCCCACCCCCCACCCCCTTCGTTCAATTCCCGTGACTTTAACTCTTGCAGTAAGCAGATAAAGGCCTCGTGTCAGCCATCGCACGGCTTCGAGAGAAGAGCTGAAGATCAAACAAACCTTTTTGGCCTGCACACACTGAGTTCTTTCAGAGTCCCGCGGGCTTGACGTCTCTTGCATGCAAGATTGAAAAAAATCTCTCTGTAGCGATAAGAGAAGCTGGCTATCTCTGGCCAGCCTCCAGTCAGAGCTCCGAGTCTCATGACCCGCCGCTGATCCGCCAATCGGGCTTTTTTTCCCACGTTTATTCATCCAGTAAGAGATTGCTATGCAGAGAGGACGAGCAGTGCTGCATTTACACTCGCAGGCTTTTCACAGTCGCTAGCGGATCATAAGGTTTGTGCAAAAATCTAACTTTTTTTTTTTCTTTTCCCTCTAACTGTTTGTGCACTTTGGTTGGTGAGATCAGGTCATGGCTTCCTGCCTGAAAAACGCCTTGTTCTGAGCATTAATAAAACCGCTCTTAAGTGTTCATCACGTCAGCTTGGTTCTGTTCAGGCGAGTAACTCGGATTTCCCTGCATATTTCTGAGGAGAAAGTCAGTCTAGCCTTATTGCTGGTTAATGCTTCACTCGCTGCACACCCATAAACTCACTCTTCCCTGACGTTAGACGGGTCTTTGAGCATCAGGTTATTACCTTGTTAAAGGTTTATCAGCATGGTGTCCGGACCCATGGGCCTAGAGAGAAGGACATGGCTGATATCGAGACGTGAATGTTATCTGCTGCTGACAGCGTTGTGCAGGGAGACAGGAGAGATATAAACCTGGGATGTTTGCCAAAGGTTGTCCCTGTCTGCAGTGCGGGCGAAGCCTCCATGACCTTCACGTGATGGGAGCTGGAACATAGGACGGGTCGGCACTTACTCCTTGACTCCTTGGCTCATCCCTTTAGATCTGGAAAAAGCTATGAATTTCTCTGATCAAGCCATTATAGAGAGATGAGGCCTCTCAGACGTGTGAACTAAAACGTGTGAACTTTCGTCCATCCATCATTATTCCCAGAATATCTGTGCCTCAGTGAGTTATTCTGAATTATCATTGTTTTGGAAGTCTCTCCAGTTTAAACGTCGTATTGTTCTCTGGTCTGAACCGGTCCCCACTACGCGACCTCTGAGAATCCCCCTGTGATCTCGGTACACAGTTGTGACCATTGTCCTCGCCTAATGATCACATCCCTCTCTTCCTCTCGCCGTCGCTTGCTCTGCTGCTTTAAAGGCTTTATAGAGTTAGAAAACGGTTGCACCAAACAGGAAATAACTTCCAGGTCAGTGAGCGTGAGGTGAAGGGTCACTTCTGGGTCAGTCAGACCATAAATTGTTTGACCCTATGCTTCTCCGTTCTCCTTTTGATGATTGGTGTGTTTGTTTGTACACTCTTTCTGCATTCTCTAAGGATGAGTGCAGTTCTTTAAAAAGAAAGTACATGCGCTTATTTTGCAGTTTTTCCAGTGAACCACTTGCTCTTCAAAACCCAAATATCTCTGTCACTCCAAAACCCCCAGTGCATAAGGATGGGGGTGTTTCATCAGAAGTAAAGGGGCTTCTTGTTCCCGGGGGATAAGTGCCACACGTTCATATGTGTGCTGGGACAGCTGGTTGGAGAGACAGCCTCAGCTCAAGCTGCTTTGACCACATTGTCTATGTTCTGGCTCTCCTGGGGACATGTCAAAAAATCCTGACCACCCCCTTGCCTTTTTTTTATGTTTCTCTCTGCTGACCTGTCAGCTGCTCTGGAACAGCTCATAGGGGGCCACTCTTTGGGGACCTTCTTGCACAGGACCTCAGTTGGATCACTGCATGCCTGGGGGACTCCAGGGGCACTCCCTCTTTTGTTCCCCTGTAAATAAGATCAGAGTTTTATTCCCTCTGCTCTTGTGTAGGAAAATTCTCCTGGGGGAGTCACGGGGCTCGGCTGAGCTATCGATCATCGCCCCAACCTGACACCAGAAGCTGTTCTACACTTTCCTCAAAGGCTGGCATGCTTTTATGGTGACCCAAGTGACTCCTAAAAGGCTGGAAGGTTCAGTGGTGTTGGAGTCTTTGGAGAGTGGATATTAAAGAACAAAAACACCCTTCCTAAGTGGCCACTCTTTTATCATCTGTAGCAGCTACTCCATTGATGACGCGTTGAAAATCGTATGCTTTTGATACACAGCATAGGGCATTTGGGGTTTAACTAGTGCTCTGTGTTCGTCCTGATAATTAGGGTGTCTCATGCTTGAGGGTGTACATGGACACGTAAACATCACACCCATACTGCCTGTTATTATCTCTCCCACTCTTCTGGGAAGGCTTTTAGATGATCACACGTTCTACATGAGCGTTAGTGAGCTCAGGCGCTGGTGTCGGGATGTCGAGCAGGCACCAGTTCATCCAGTTCATCCCAAAGCTGTTGAGCAGGTGTGAGCTCGGTCAGGATCACACAACACGAGCGACGTGGCTAAAGCTCTGGCTGACAGTCCTGACCCGTACGCACACCCGGCTGTTCTGGCAGGCTTGTGTTTAATTGAGAGTTTTCTGTACTGATACGTCTGACTGCTCTTCATGAATGCACAAATACTCACAGTTTGAGGCGTACAGACCAACTTTTCACTAGTGGAAGTGTGTGTTATTACTTAACACTTATTAAATGTACTGTATTTATGCTGGCGGATTGCTTAGCTGGGCTGGCTGACCAACAGTCTAACGCTCTTTATCTGCAGTTTAGTCAGCTTCTCACCGGCACAGCAGCTGCACTGAGTGGCAGAGTGGCGGAGACTCTCTGCCAGGCAACGTTCCTTCTATTTTTAACCATAACACTGTGGTTTAGAGTTCTACACTACGGAGAAGCTGGTCATGGATTTAAATAACAACAAAATGTGTTTCAGATAGAAAGTGACTCTTGTATTTTGCTAGTTTTTTTTAAGACGTGAAGAAATTTGGAGAAAATTGAGGGTCCTCAGTGATTTGTTCAGCAGGTAGGTGTGTGTGAGTTTGTGTGTGTCTTTTGTTTTTATTCATTTTTGTCCAAAGCATTGTTTTTGCCCCTACCCCTGGGTATCAGGTAAAACAAAAACGCCTGTGATGAAAAGACGCTTTGGTCTATCACCATGTGGGTGCGCGCACAAACACCCCTGCACACGCGCACACACACACACACACACACACACACACACACACATCACAAGTGCTGCATGGCATTCCCACTCAGCTTTTTATTATGCTTAAATAATAAATTCTCGCTGGAGAAACGCTGTAAAAGGCGTTTTTTTTCCTGAATTGCCTCGCACTTACCTCTCCAAAGTGCCTTTCAGAAAGCTGTTTATAAGGACACATCAATTCCACCTGCCCTGGAGTGGTCAGAATTAGATCTGACACCCAAAATATTTCACAGCTTCACTGTAAAACCCGTCCTGACTACCCGTCTTTCAGCCATCTAGACTTTCTCTGGAATTATTGTAAAGGGTTTATAGTGCGTCATGGTTTAAGGTTCACACTCTGCTTTAACATTTCACAAGCTACATTACACAGGCCAAACGCCGTTACCGCTACCTGCACGCACGAGCGAGCGCACAGGTGACGATCCGGGTGTCGTTCAGCTTCTCATTGATTAGAGGCAGGCGCCATGGAGGTTATCTTACGGGCATTAGTGGGAGGAGAGACGTCGAGGAAAGCCTTACTTTGGCGCACAAAATGTGATAATCTGTGATTTTATGGGTCCTTCCCGGTTTAGTGCCAGCTGTTATCAGTGACGGTGTGTCCGTGTATGCGTTAAATAAAACATGCTCGTTATTCAAGTGTAAATTGCTGTGCTCAATCTGAGAATCATTCAGCTGGATTAAGGTAGATGTTTCTCAGTTCCTCAGGAGTAACAGATCTCGCCAGGTTTTACTCCGGTCTACCCACCCTGGACAGAAGATGATGACAGGTGATGTTCTCCTAGTCTGTTCATATGTTGTAGTAAGCAGCTGTGGTAGCGGTCTTCAGTGTCCTCGAGGTTGGAGATGCATTTCTGCTCACCACGGCTGTAAAGAGTGACGGTTTGACCACTTCTAGGTCTGATTGTTCGTTTTGACCTCTTTCAAAAAATTTTAGTAAAACTCTAGACAATATTGGATCAGAATCCCATGAGCTCAGCAGGTTGGGTAATACTCGCACGTACTCGCCTGGCACAACCAAACCCGCCTGGCATCACCAACATTGTTGGCTGTGAAGCTCTTCACCTGTATTTGCTTAATTTTCTGCTTTGCGCTGCTGCCACTGGACGTAACCATGGCGTTTTTTGCTGTTCAGTAGCCCCAGCGGACAGCATGGTATCATTTCGAGAGGAGGCAGTGAATGTTAGGGTTTGTCAGTAATGAAACCTTATCTGTTGCCCTTGTCAAGCCCTTTGCGAGGTGTCGGGTGACGGGTCTCAGAAAGCGTCAGGCCCATGGGGTAAATCCTTACCATTACACACAAGCCTGTAAGCCAATGCTCCACCTGTTCACATTCCTGTGCCTTCAAACACGGGGGCTTTCCCAAGCCTTTGAATCAGGACAAGGCCTGCAGTGGCATGGAAAATGCTGGAATGTTATGAGTAAGGGAAATTTTTTATTTTTTTTTTTAAGATACAACACTTGAACTACTTTACTAAACTCACTTTGGAAACACGATCTTCATTGGGTTCACGTTCATTAGGTCCAGCTCTGACCGTGTTGAGGTTTTTCTGGCACTTTCGATCTCCGCCGTCCAATCAGTCCGTCTCTCAGTTCTCTTCTCTCTTTTTAAGATGAATTGCGAGGAGGGATAAATAAGGAGCAAGCTCCATTACTTTTTCAGCACGTTTCACTGCACTACTTTTCTAGCTGCGCTTCTTTTGTCGGGCCCCCAGCACCCCTGCCGGGCATTGTGGGAGAAGGGTTCCTCAGTGGGGGCTTGTGGGAAAGGCCGTAGGCTCACTCATCAAGACTGACAAAATCAATGGAGTGGTGCACAAATAGGGACCCCAGGAATCCGCCTGGCTCCGGGGCAGAAAAGGAGAATAAAGTGTGCTCATCAGCGTGCTCATGCCATCGGTCTGTTCATCTGGGCAGGGTGTCAGGTTAGTCTGAAATGACATTACTGAGGAAAAGTAAACCCTTCATGCTGGCATTAAAGGTTCATCTGAGTCTAAAAAGTACCATCAAGCTAAAACCTGGTTAGGGAAAGGTTTATTACGGTGGAAAAGGGTGTTTTAATTGTTCTGCCTTTCTTTCTCATCTTCCTCCTCCTCCTCTTCCTTCAGGAGTTCTAAGCAGTAGGAAGTCCGTTCTGCCCTGCGCTGGCTGATGAGGATGCTGTGATATCAGTAATGTAGCCCTAATATTTGTGATTTAACAGCATTTTGTCACGGTTCTGGAAACGTTAAAGTGAATCCAGATCCAGTGGATTAAGAAGAAAAAGTTTGGCTGTTTTCCCTTCACCCAACACCAAGGCGCTGTTTCTGTCCCGGTGAAGTTTTGTGAAATATTGCCCTTTAAGATATTCACGGATTTGCAATTTTCATTGTTGGAAAACTGGCGAGCGGTTCGCACCGGATGGATCGGAAGCATAACTCCTGCTAGCGGTGTGTACGAGCGCTGACGTGAGCCAACTCCGTCTCAAGTTCATCATCAGGAGGACAGAACGGAGGGAGGTGGGGGGGAGAAGAGAAGGAGACGGATACGACGGTAATTAAAGACCCTTGAGCGAAGGGGCCCGCTCGCTGTTAGATGGATTTCACCCCCCCCGTCTTTAAACTCCGCCCTCTAATCCCTGCTGGAACAAGCAAATTGGGCCTTTGAGGCTGTAAGAGGAGAAGGCCATGGGGAGAGAATGGACAGGGGCACGCTATTCTCGCTGTAGTGTGCTAATAACTGCCTAATTAATCACATCCAGACACTCGCGCAGGAAACGCAGCATATACACATGTACAGTACAATAGCACCATTGGCATACAGCAGAACCTCCTCCCTCCCTCCCTTCTTCCTTCTTTACCTCCCTTTCTCCCTCGCGCCATCCTAAATGCTTAACTACCAAAACATCTACGCCCTCCGTTTCGCCCTTTTACAACCCGAGCCTCGTCTTCATTAAAATAAAAAGCGCTTAAAGTCACCAGGCGCGTTTCCAAAACGTACATCGTTACCGTTTTTGTGTTTAATCTTTGTGCAAAATGAGTCTGGAGCGCTGCTAATTTCACTCTCTGTTGGCCGTGACATTTCAGGCGCAAATCCTTCTCGCTTCCCCCTCATGCAGTACAAGTTACTTACATGCTGCTTATTTAAAAAAATACACATTCTGCTTCATCATCATCATCATCATCATATGGCCTGCGTATGCTGACTCTGGGAATTATTTCATAAGCAGATCGTTTTCTTTTCTGCGCTACCCTCTGGTGCAGTCTTGGTTTTGCTGTATAGATGTTTTCTAGAAGGCATTGCCGGTTTCCAGGAGGACTGAATGGCCACAGGTGCAGATTTGGTATTTTAAGGCTCTCTGGAAGTTCTCCAGAACGTCGAACATGTCTCAGAGAGAGCGACAGCACCGAAACTGACTCGGAGATGTCTGAAGAAAGGTTTTTAGAATCCTTAACGAAGGGTTTGTGGATGCAGCTCAGCTGCGGCTTTGCAGCTTTTAAAGGGTTTACGTGAAACGCTTTGCACTCTTGCTCTGCTTCTCGTTAACTCCGGCTCTAATTTGTGAGGAACGCTTTACGTATAAATTAGAGGCAGTTGCGGTGACTCTGCTGTGGGCGCGTTGAGGGTAGGTCGCTAAAACCGATCGTTTCTGTGTAACGATCGCGCACCGGTGAGATCTTCGTTATGGTTTTCTCATCGGCCAGGGAGGAGTTTCCTGTAACGTTCTGTCCTGCTGAATGCACGCAAACTGTACTCTGCTATGTGTGCTTTTTTTTTTTGCTTTTTTTTTTTTTTTTTTTTAACATGTATTTAGTGGGCTTTAAACAAGCCAATTAGATTCTAATGTGACCTCATATAAAAAGAGCCCCTCCCCTGCTTGTTGCTCAGCTCTGCTGGTCTCTGGAGGGGGCGTGGCTCAGTTGTAGCTCATTGACATAAACACTGAAATGGCGGGTTTGGAGGAGGAGGAGTGAAACGGAGCGAGTGTCCGGTATAAATGAATGTATTATCTGAGGGGTTTTCCAGCTTTCTGAGACATGTGTTAACATATGGGACGTTTAAAGCTCTTTATAATTACCAGTGCTCCTTCAGTCCTTCACTATATTACAGCTTTACATAACATTACATAACCAATCATACGCTCTCTCTCTCTCTCTCTCTCTCTTCTGGAGTTCAGCTTCTTTAAAGGTCCGAGTAACAGCAGTTCATTTTCCATAGAGCCGAAGCAGAGCTGTTCATGTTCCTGCTAAAGTCGGCTCAGTTTTTTTACACTATTTCATTTTCATCCAAGTGCATTATATTTTTCTTTAATCAGAATTCTCGACAGACAGACAGACGGACAAGCTGAGCGCGTGCAGCTACAGTGACGTGTAGAAGGCAGTCAGTGGGTCACGTGTAAAATGAGACGGTCTGTAAGAAGTGTTTTCTTGTTTCAGCGTGTGTGTGGAATTGCCTGAAGTTTGAACACGGATATAAAAAAGGATGTTTAAGTCTTTAAAAAACCATTGATTAAACAAAGAGAACTGAAACGAGAGCTGCTTTAACCTTATCTGTGCTAGTGCTCTAGCTATTGAGGAAGCAGTGAGCTGGTGAGGAGTCACAAACCCACATCCACCTACAAGGAGATTCACACACTTTCTGTTCTTCCCTGCTCTGTGTAGTCGTGACCAAGAGATACGGGTTTGTTTGATTCAGCATGGCTCGGTTCGAGACCCTGTGATTGCCCAGCGTCCTCCCGAGAGCGCGAGTGTTGCCTCCCTGCTATTTGTCTTCAGCAGTAACGTCCCCGGGGCTTCACAGCGCTCTTAAGAACATTCGTCACTGTGTTTTATTCGAGGCTGAAAGAAGTCACGCAGGGACAGCGGCAGGGACGAGACAATGCGCGTCCTGAAGGAAGACAATGACTCTTGGTCTGTCCCAGCAGGGGGTGACGTCTGCAGCCACACTGGAGCTCGAGAACGTTTTTCCCTTCGCCTCCTGGAACTTCCCGACAGGTGAAATACGGTGGGAACTCGAGCGAGGGATTTTCCTTCCTCTAGCTCTTTTTCCTCTCTTTTTTTTTTTTTTTTGTTGCGCTTTTGTCTAAGTGTAGAGATGCACAGTAAACGCCCAGCAGGACGTCCCCGTCACAATGAGCATCAGCTCAAAGTTTTTACACTCGGCCGAGGTGGAGGAGCTTATCCATCACTAATGACGAGCCATAGATAAAAGAGCGATGGAGGGTTTTTTCTTTTCTCCTTTTTTTGGGAATTAATGATGTTTCAGCACAATATCTTTGTGCGAGTGTAAAAAATGAGGATGAGAGGGGATGTAAAAAGGTTTTCCCAATTAAATCCAAGAAAGAAATGTCTTGCGTCGTCATGACGACCAAATGAATGTCATCCATCCATCAAGCTGTATCTGTTACGCTGTTGTATGCGTGCTGCTTTTTTATTTTCTCTCCACAATCATGTTTGTCGTCTTCAAGGTTTTAACAGGAGTGTAGTTGATGAAAGCAGCAGATTAGCATTTTCATACAGTCTCTCTCTCTCTCTCTCTCTCAATATTTCACATTTAACTTCTCATGTAACGTTAGCCGTTCAGCCACATTTAATATTTTTTTAACCTCGTTCCGTGTTTCTGTTCAAAATAGGGCCGCACTTAGCAGCTTTGTGCATCACTCTGGTGTTTATTTTTGTAAAACCATGTGGATTTATAGGACGCGACTGTGCAGGTAAAAGCCCCTGTAGCGTGAAAGCCGTGTCGTGTCTGTGAAAGGTTACGTAATTTTCGTGGGCAACAACAGATCCAGATAAACCCATGCTGTGCACTGAACTCAAAATGGACTGTCCACTCACCACCAGTTCCACTGATTTAAAGGTCACCTTTATCATTATAATTAAGTCATGTTTAGACATTCAGGTCTCCTGTGTGTGTGTGGACACAAATAAAATAAAAACATTTTATGAAAACTTTTTCCATTTTTGTGTTAGAAATCCAATTCGATTTTTTTCTCCTAATGTGACATCATTTAAGGAAAGGGGTTTCCTGGAGGGGTGTGGGGAGATTTAGGTATGATGTTATCTGGGGGTTATTTCAGCTAAGTGGGGCGGGGGGGGGGCATTAACATATACATACACACACACTAAGGGGAGATCTAAGTTCTACTACATTAAGTTAAAAACAAAAATATAAATGATGTAACATACAGGATCTTTAAATGGCTACTCCATGCTTACGTCACCGTACAGGTCTCTCTCTGGCGCTCTAGGTCTGAACTATATACATTGCTCTGGTGTTTTTTAAACACTATCAGCTAATAAGGACCACACCAATACCGCGTCCTGACTCTACCCGCCTGGTGACGCTGAGGCAACGAGGCGGTTCCTGAGCGTTTTTTGATGGAGGATTTTCCAGCTCTCCGTTCTGCCCAGTGGAATGGAAAATGACGGGATGAGCGGCCTGCTATAAACGCTCGAGACTTTCTGCTCTGTAATTATCCGAGGCTCACCACAACCTCGGGCGATGACGTCCCAACATGCGCCCGCGCAGGGAGAGTCGGATATAGAGGAGCGATGTCGAGCGCAGAAACACTCCTTCTACACTTTTGAGTGTAGACTTGTGTGGCGGAGGGGCAGGGGTCACCACGGGTCCTGAGAACCTCCGCGAGCGCGTGCTCTGTTTCGTAACCCCGCTCGCCGGTTTCCTTTATGTCACCGGGTTTATTTGTGTTGCTCGAGGTGGACGCGGAAGCGCCGATGTAAGGAGATGGACGGACTGGGGGTCAGAAAATGGAAAGAGAGAGAGAGCAGGAGAGTAAGTGAGGGGTGAATTGTTTAGGGGTAGACGCATGGCAGGGGCCCATTGTGTATTTCTCTCTTTCACACAGCGATCGAGGGATTCCCGCTGGGCTTCTCCCATAAAGGCCTGGTGAAGGAGACGCAACTTCGGCTTTGACTGAAGGAATGAAGTTGTTTTTTTTTTTTTGGTCTTCTTTTCAGGAAGGAAAAGGCGGGCACATATCTGTAAAGAAAACTCAATTTTGGTCTCATTGAGAGTCCCTCGAGCTTGACAAGTGAAAGCTGTCCGGAAATCAGTGCAGGTCGTGTTTAACCGCTGACTCCTGTCATCATCATCCCAAAGGCGAGTCTCGTTTACTGAACCTTGAACCACAAGACGGGACGCTCGCTATAGCGCCATACGAATACTGGGAAAAATCTCAAAACGTTTCTCACACGCTGAGATGTGAGAACAAACGTGTCTTTGTGAGCGGAAATGAGCGACTCTTCTCTTCTCGACTTTTTGCTGCTTCACCACACAAAGCTTTGTTTGGAGAGCAGATGTGAGTGACGGGAGTTCAGGTGGAAGATCAGCACAGAGGTTAAACACAGGCTGAGCACACACACACACACACACACACACACACACACGCTCATTCTGCCTGCTTGAGGTCCACGAAAGATATTTCATTTTACATGCATTGTGATGACATCATCTCTTCATTCCGCTCCAGGACAATCAGCTGAAAAATACCTGCTGGAGATGCACAGGCCTCTCCAATACCAGGAGCTTTGAATAAAACCTACACTTTCTAGTTGGTTGTAGCTTTTCTAACACTCAATTGAGTGTGTGTGCGTGTGTATGTGTGCGTGTGTGTGTGTGTGTGTGTGTGTGTGTGTGTGTGTGTGTGTGTGTGGAATGCCAGTGAAACCCAAGCGTCTGGCTGCAGTCCACTGAGAAAAATTGGGTCGGCTGCTGGAGTCTTTTTGTCTGGGGCTCGCAAAAAACCATGCGCTCGGTAAAACGACCCCAAACACTCCCTCCTTCCCACCGAGAAGTGTATTGATCTTACACACACACAAACACACACACACAGAAACAGAGTTGGTTTCCATTCAGCTAGTAAAAACCCACTACAAATCAAATCCGAACATCTCGGGAGGAGACAGAGGGAGAGACTGGAGGAGTCCAGCAGCGTCCCGTTAAACTGATTTATCCGCCCGAGCCGTAACGGAGCGAATCGGAGACGAGCAGGAGCCTCTAAAATCCGTCACTGTTGACCACAAGTCTGAAATATGAGCATGAAGGACATTCAGGAATTACTCATGACATTAGCACAGGCTTACTGGTGTGTACACTAGCTAGCTAGTCCTTGAAACAGAGGTTAGTATCTTCCTTCTCAGGGGAAGTAGCACTTTCATTTCATGAGGTAGCTCCTCCATCCTTTCAGTTAGGGGGTTAGGTCCTTCATCACAGCGGGTTAGGTCCTTCATCTCCGGGGGTTAGATCCTCCATCTCAGGGGGGTTAGATCCTCCATCTCAGGGGGGTTAGGTCCTCCATCTCAGGGGGGTTAGGTCCTCCATCTCAGGGGGGTTAGGTCCTCCATCTCAGGGCGGTTAGGTCCTCCATCTCAAGGGGGTTAGGTCCTCCATCTCAGGAGGGTAGCTCTCTTAGCTCCTCCATCTCTCGGGGGTGGCTAAATGATGTCTTGATGATTTTCTTCTCTCTTTGCTAAACCACCATTTTTCCACTTTATTCTTTCCTCGTCACAGGTGATTTTCTCACTCCGGCAACACGTACAGACTGTAAACTGGCTCAGCTTTTTTCCTCCTTCTGAAAGCTTTTATGTCTTTGTTTATTAGGTTTAACTTCTGTCAAGAATGAAATACAGCAACGTTTTCTTCACGCGTTTGATCAACACATAAAATATATCCAGTTTACCGCATGTCTGTTTTCCTCCTAATAAAGTGTCGGATGTCATTAAGCTGCTAAATGAGCGAGTACGGAGCAGAGGCACGGGTTTCCCCCGGATCGCTTCGTGCTTTACTGATCAGCCTCATGCGGGTGCAGGAACCCGGAGCTTCAGCGCAGACGGAGCGTGCCTCGGAGTGCAGGTTTAGGATCGAGACAGGAAGAGAAACCGATTAATTTCATCACTTTCCATCAGGTCTCCTTTAGCTTCGATGACAGTCGCCACGGTAACCTTGCACAAAGTCACGCCGTTTATTTCCATCCAGAATCGTGTTCCTGTCTGCACGAGGTCATGTGGCGTGAGCTCTCACTGGGGTTAAGGTCAGGACTCGTGTGGAGACGCTTCCACCTGTCCCAAGGAGCGCGCCGTCATACTCGCAGCACTGGAACTCATGCCGTATCGGGGAGGAGAATGTCAGAGGCGGCGTTGTTGCTGAACCTCTGGGCATGAGCGGTGTGACGATCGTGAGCCGAGTGTGTGCTGTTGACATTTATTAATAAGAAATAGTGTGTTACAGGATTATGAAGTGTGTGTGTGTATCAGAAAATCCTGAGCAGAGGAGAAGCCTGGGCAGGAGTGAGAGTGTGTGTCAGGGTGGTCTGCTGTGGCTCGGAGAAAAATCACAAAAATCTAAACCACAGCATTAAAACTGCAGAGTGTGTGCATGTGTGTGCGCGCGCATTAAATGAAGACAACCTTTTACTGTTGGGTGTTCCTTTCACTTTGCACTCTCCTATAACACACACACACACCTCCATGCCAGTGGTCACATCCTGGTTAGGACAGCAAAAGGCAGACCATTTAATTAGGGCCAGACCTCCCATGTGACTCTGTGGAGGGCCGTTGTGCGTGTGTGTGTGTGTGTGTGTGTGTGTGTGGGTCAGTCACATATACTGCATATTGAATGATTGAACACTGAATTCCTGGGAGGTCTGAATAAGCTAATAAATAAGAAGACTCTGTCAAACTTAAGCTCCGCCCACATGCACAGAGTGCCACTCCCACCAGGAAACTACATCCTCCAGTTTTTTAATCTGATTTGCCCCTGAGATGGGGGAGTGGCTATAAAATGATTGACAGGAGGCTCATCGTAGTCTGAACAAACATTCCAGACGGGAAGTTTTTTGTTTTGTTTTTCTTTTTTTTCCTTTTTGCATAAACAGAAATCTTACAGTAGTTGTTTATTCCTGGTTAGTAACGACTCCATGAGCACGTGGATCATCACGTACACGCTTCCACACCCTCACGTGATCGTGCCGTCGAAACCAGACACGCGTGTTGTGATACTGCTCACTGTGTAATATAACTGATTATTGGCACATCTTCAGCTGACAGCAAGTCCTGGGGGACTAGAAGTGTGTGTGTGTGTGTGTGTGTGTGTTTTCCATTTTCTGTTCTCTTTCTCCGTTTCTCTGCTTCCAAAAGCAGCACATCTGGAAGCCCTCAGTTTTGAAGGCCCCCTCAGTCGCCGTGGTTACCGTCGCTCCCGGTTACGCTGGTTGACAACAAGGATATTCATACCTCGTGTGTGTATGTATGTGTGTGTGTGTGAATATATACGCGTGCATGTGTGTGTCATGGTCACTGGCTGTATTACTCTCTCATCTGTAGACGATTAAATACCAAGAGCGTCTCTGTCCACACACACACACACACACACACACACACACACACACAGGCAGCTTCCTGTTATCTGACAGAGGAGAAGAAAAACATGAGACAAAGTAATAAGTTGTGAGCAGGACGTGAGCGTTGTATGAGTTCAGACCGGTTTCACACGTGTCTCCGCCGCCTGTGACGTTTTTATTTATCACTAAACCCAGACGTGTGTCACGGCACGTGAACGAGTGAGCGAGGAACATGGAACCAACTTCTGGCAGGTCCAGGACTTTAATCAGGCATCATGCAAAGAAGATGATGATGATGGGAAAGAGAGAGAGAGAGAGACAACCATATAAAACTGCAGACGAGAGAACTAGAGGGAAAAGCGGCAAGTCACGGACACGGAACGAGAGAACGAGAGAACGAGTGATGAAGACTGAAAGGAAAGAAATAGACAAAGTAAAAGGCGTGTTTTTTTTTTATGTTTCGTCGAGGAAGGAGGAATGGAGAGGGAGAATAAGATGGAGAGAAACACAATGGATGTGATGACGGATGGAAAGGCAGAGAGAGAGAGAGAGATCATGTCTGGACAGACAGACAGATGGAGAGATGTCTAGATAGACAGAGAGACAGATATACATATTTGTAAGAAAGATGGCTAGACAGATAAACAGACAAATAGCTACAGAGAGAGAGAGATAGAGAGACAGCTAGACAGACAAACAGATGGACAGACGGATAGACAGACTGAGAGAGACGTGCTGTTAAGGATGACATGACACACACACACACTCTTAAACAAAAAAAAAAAGACCACACATGTTGCACTAAACAATGGTAAGATCCTGGAAATGGCAGAGGACACTGTGTGTGTGTGTGTGTGTGTGTGTGTGTGTTTTCATTCTTCGCAGTGAGTAAGGAACAGCGTGAGATTCCGGGACACAGAGCAGTGTGTGTTGATGGTGGTGGGGGGGGGTGTACAAATGGTCCGAATGAAAACACACACACACTCACACACACACACACACTCGCTCTCTCTCTCTCTCTGAGGTGAGCTACATTGTGTGTGAAGTTTTTTATGGTGTGTGTGTGGTGTTTCAAGGACGCTGCAAGTGTCTGCTGATGTATTCACACTGCTGTGTTGTTGATAAAGCTGTAAACTGTCTCTCTCTCTCACACACACACACACACACACAGACATGCATGCTAATAAATGGGCCTTTAAATGTTTACTCAGTCGCTACTGAAGCAGCAGTAACAGCACTGCAGCAGCATGAACACACTGCAGGAGATAAGAGTGAGTGTGTGTGTGTGTAAAGCTAAGAGAAAGGAAATCCTCCTACAAAGCCTGACTTCTCCCTGCTGTTTGTGTGTGTGTGTGTGTGTGTGTGTGTGTTTCTGCGCTCTGGTCCCGTCGTGTGTAAGTGAGCGTTCTGATTGGCTGATGCCCCTCCAGCGTCTCGTCAGACCCGATCACGGGGGTTTGGATCAGACGCTCTTCCTCACCTCAGGCTGACGGTGGATCGGATTCGGCGAGCATCAACGTCCCGGCAACCGTCTCCGAGTCATCTCGTTAAAGACGTTACGTATTCGTGAATAAAACGCCTATTAAAGCCGCCTGCCCCGCCTCTTTGACGCGCCGCTCGTCTCGGTCCAAGTCAATATCTTAGTTTACATGGTTACAGGAGATGTTTTCCTGCTGAAAGTGAGGCCATGATGCTCCCTCTAACTATTCCGAGAGATTCCTCTCCTGAGGTAACATCATGACACACAGAAAGAGAGAGAGTGTGTGTGTGTGTGTGTGTGTGTACGTGCTTCAGCTTAGTAAAAAAATAAAATGAGGCACTTCATGTTTGCAGTAGGGGGCGCTGTGTCTCATGCCTCACTCGCAGGTGACTAGGAGCAAATATAAAAAAAATAAAAACACACACATCAGCGCTAGTCCCGCCTCCTCTGCGGGGAAAAAAGTGAGAACCCAGTGTCCGTGTGGGGGCGTGGCCCATTTCTATCAGTGTTCTCATTCCAGTAAGAAATGTTTTTTTCTAGTAGGTG
>JAOVVA010000004.1:24775805-24789932 GCA_028565275.1 Leiocassis micropogon | reverse complement strand
CACATGGACGGCATAAGGGCTGCAGCTTTTGGAGGGCAGCCACTGCACTATCCAACCGCGTGTGTGTGTGTGTGTGTGTGTGTGTGTGTGTGTGTGTGTGTGTGTGTGTGTGCGCGCAGCCTCTCACCAGCCGTGTCGTTCAGCTGAGTTCATGTGTAACAGTGGGATGTGCATCAACGCCGGGTGGAGATGTGATGGAGAGTTCGACTGTGACGACCAATCAGATGAGAACAACTGCAGTACGTGTTTGTGTGTGTGTGTGTACATGGAGATAGAGATTGAATGTGTTCGCATGTGTGTTAACAGTTAATGAGCTTATGTATAACATGTGACGTGTGTGTGTGTGTGTGTGTGTTAGCCATCCCTGTGTGTATGGCTGAACAGTTCCGCTGTGCGTCCGGTCGCTGTGTGCGGTTGTCATGGAGATGTGATGGAGAGGATGACTGCACTGATGGCAGCGATGAAGAGGGCTGTGACAAGAATGGTACACTCACACGCACACACTGTCCACACACACACACACACACACACACACACACACACGCACAGTAAATGTAACTCTCTTTCTCGTTCCCCGTCCTCAGGCTCAGTTCCCTCCTGCGCGTCCGATCAGTTCCAGTGTGGAAACGGTCGCTGCATCGGCCAACGCAAAGTGTGTAATGACGTCAACGACTGTGGAGACGGAACAGATGAACACCCGCACCAGGAGTGCCGTAAGAACACACACACACACCACTGTCATGTGCATGAACACACACACTTTGTATTGTGTGTTTCATTCTGTTATATGATTGTTGAATATCACTGTGTGTGCGTGTGTGCGTGTGTGCGTGCGTGCGTGTGCGTGCGTGTGCGTGCGTGCGTGTGTGCGTGCGTGTGTGCGTGCGTGTGTGCGTGCGTGTGTGCGTGCGTGTGTGCGTGCGTGTGTGCGTGCGTGTGCGTGCGTGTAGGGCCCCGGTCGACTGAGGGGAACTGTAACGTGGGGAACGGCGGCTGCTCTCAGAAGTGTCAGATGTCTCGAGGTTTGGTTCAGTGCAGCTGCCACACCGGGTACAGACTGAGAGAGGACGGAAAGACCTGCCAAGGTGAGGAGAGACACGCACGGGTGGGAGGGAGAGACACGCACGGGTGGGAGGGAGAGACACGCACGGGTGGGAGGGAGAGAGGGACAGAAACAGAGGCCGATAGACTTGAATAGAAATGGAGACACACAAAGAGAGACAGATGTAGTGGGATAGAGAGAGAGAGACAGACAGGTAGAGAGAGAGAGAGAGACAGTCGTAAAGAATAAGAGAGACAGACAGAGACACACACACAGATGTAGAGATCGAGATTAAATGTCTGAGTTCTGACGACACACCAATATACACTCTCTCCATTTTCTCAACAACTTTCTTTCCCTCCTTTTTTCTTTTTCCTCTTTCTTCAACTTTCCTCCTTCTTTATTTTGCTCTGTCCATTTCTCCTGAGTTTCCTTCTCTGTCCGTTATATTTCTTTCGTCTCGTCTCTTTTCTGTCCGTCTCTCTCTCTCTACTTTATCACCTTCTCATTCCTCTCGGTGTAGATGATGTCTGAGACACGGGCAGAGAGATGTAATCACTTTTTTACGGGAAAGCCCCGTCTCACACCCTCCCCTCCCCTCCCCCCACCCCTCCTTTCTCCACATGTGGACCGTTCCAGATGTGGACGAGTGTGCTGAGGAAGGTTACTGCAGCCAGGGCTGCACCAACACCGAGGGGGGCTTCCAGTGCTGGTGCGTTCAGGGCTACGAGCTCAGGCCTGACAAGCGCAGCTGCAAAGCTCTGGGTGAGT
This sequence comes from Leiocassis micropogon, assembly GCA_028565275.1. Lineage (NCBI taxonomy): Eukaryota > Metazoa > Chordata > Actinopteri > Siluriformes > Bagridae > Leiocassis > Leiocassis micropogon. The sequence continues at coordinate 24,788,119 of JAOVVA010000004.1, read as the reverse complement.
TTAACACGCCGAACCTTTAACCACTCGTCTCTGATTGGTCTGCTGGAACAGAAGGGGCGGAGCCAGTTCACTCAGCTAACCTCTTACCTCTGATTACTGATTAGGCGATTGATTCACGTCTGCGTGTGTGTGTGTTCAGGTCCAGAGCCGGTGTTGTTGTTTGCGAACCGGATCGATATCCGCCAGGTTCTGCCTCACCGCTCGGAGTACACGCTCCTTCTGAACAACCTGGAGAACGCCATCGCACTGGACTTCCACCACAGCAGAGAGCTGGTGTTCTGGTCCGACGTCACGCTCGACCGCATTATGAAAGCCAACCTGAACGGCAGCAACGTGGAGGAGGTGGTTTCCACGGGCCTCGAGAGTCCAGGTACGCCGCAGTACAGAGCAACAGGAAGATCTGGTGATGTATCTCTCGTCTTGTTATCCTGACGAGACACAAACGGTTATCTCTCGTACACTCTTTATGCGTTCAGGTGGTCTGGCGATAGACTGGATCCACGACAAGCTCTACTGGACGGACTCGGGGACGTCACGGATCGAGGTAGCCAACCTCGATGGCTCACACCGCAAAGTTCTGATCTGGGAGAGCATGGAGAAGCCCCGGGCCATCGCCCTGCACCCCATCGAAGGGTAAATCTTATGACATCACACACACTCAACCCTGAGCGCTGTTTAATACAGACTGTTGTGTCTATGTAACATATATATTAATGTGTGTTAAAGTCCCGCTCTGGGATAAGACCTACAGAATGGATGAAATCAGACTGACTGACGGTGTGCTAAGGAGTATCATTTCCTTTACTGAACCTTATCCCTTCACTCCCTTCAGGAAGATTTACTGGACGGACTGGGGAAACACTCCGAGGATCGAGTATGCAAACATGGACGGCTCGGGACGCAGGATCATCGCTGACACCAACCTGTTCTGGCCGAACGGACTCACCATCGACTACGCCGGCCATCGAATGTACTGGGTGGACGCCAAGCACCACGTGATCGAGAGAGCCGACCTGGACGGGAAAAACCGCAAAGCCGTCATCAGCCAAGGTGTGCAAACGCAGCCCAGTTACCGTCCGAATCGTTCACACGTCAAACCCCATACAACTCCCTGCTAGACAAAATAAAAGGGCTAAAGTTAATTGTCGTATCTTTGAACCTTGCATACACTCGATATATTCTCAGTGTAATCTGTATCAGGTTATAACATTAGTATTGATTTTTGTTGTTTTTTTTAACTACAATAATTTGATAATTCTATAGGAATGCGAGTGTCTATATGGTCCACCAGGGGGCGGAGCTTCATGACCATGGATGTCGTATCCAATTTCCCTCCGTCATTATTGCACTCCCCCATCAAGGGTGGGGGGCGGGGATGACGAAGACTATGACATGTCAACAGAATCACCTGGGAATCGAACTGGCAATCTCCTGATGATAGAGCACGCTCGTTACCGCTGTGCAACTAGTATTATGATTTTAGAAATATTACGATCTGATATTGATTGTTTTACGATTTTTTTACACTTTTAAACCAACTTGGCAGATAATTCAGTGTGTGAATAGTTTAGAGAGCACCACCTGTAGGATTATAGATGTACTGCAACATTTTACCGCCTCAAACGCAAACGTATATAAATAAAAATCAATTCTGGAGTCAGAAAAAATAATCACGATCGATTTTTCCTGAGACCTTGCTGAAGATCAGCCTGTAAGTCCAGTCTAAATCTTCTCTCCAGCGCCACGCCCTCGTCCTGATCTTAGCGAGCGCCCGAGCGGGACGCGGCGGAGTCACTGTGTAACCGCGTGTATTTGTTAGCAGTGCTGGTATTTTCCTCCAGCATGAGTACAGACGACTATAATGTTGTTTGATCTGTTTGATTTCTCTGAACTGCGCAGTAAAAATGTCAGCGCCGGCACAAAGGCCACGAACCGAACATTCTCGGAATATTCCGGTTATTTCGGGAGCCGGATGGTTAAGTGTAATAAAACAGACGGAAGATTATATCAGGAAGGGAAGTGGAATAAGGAGCTGGTCTGAGAGAAACGAAACCGCAGAGGCGCGCACACTGACCCTCTTTGTTTTTGCTTTGTGCCCCGTCTGACCCCTCGCCCGTAATCTAATTGGAAGAAGAGAGAGAGAGAGACAACACACACACACACACACACACACACACAGCCCTGCAGACTCTGGTTACCCAACTTAACATAAAAATCCACTTAATCATGTTGGTCCTCACATAAATGGTTTAAAGAAAAGAAAATTAAATCTGCGTCAGCTCGAGATTTTCCTCGACTTCCCTCCATGTTTGTGGCAATTTTGGGTTTATTTATTCAGGAATCCCACAGGGACGTCTAGACACATTCCATATCTCTCTCTCACACACACACACACACACACACACACACACACACACACACACACACACACAAGCTTCATTAGTGGAAAAGTACGACGTCTTCAAATGCCTGATTTTGCAATATAAGGTCAAGTTTGGCCAGGTTTGATCCCAAGGGGGAGGAGCTAATGCCACTATAAAGGGGCGGGGTTTTTGATCATATTTAGATAAAGTTATGAAACACATAGATTAGTGCGTGTGTGTGTGTGTGTGTGTGTTTTCTTTATGTGGTTGGTCAGGTATCTATCACACACCTGTGCGTAGTCACCCGGACCCCCGGACCCCCGTGTTCCCCCCTGCAGCTGTGTTTACAGGTGTGGCTGGAAAAAGAAAAAACATTGAGTAAACAAGCGAGGGGTTCGATGTAGAAGTGGAAAATGTAAGTGGAGAGCGATGGGAGGATAAGAAACGAGTGCACACCCGCAGGAAGATGAAGAAGAGCTGAGGGGGAGGAGGGAGAGGCGGGGGGGCTGAGCTCTATCCATGCGTCACATACCTGAGAGATAAGATCGTGTAAATACGGCCCTCAGTGGCCACCTGGGGGGAGGACAGGGACGGGGACGGGGAGGAGAAGAAAGAAAGGAGAGGAGGAGGCACGGAAAGGGTGTTTTCACACTCAACCTGAAGCGCTTTGTGCGTCCTGACAGCTGAACACCTTCACGGCGTCTGTGAGAGCGGCTCGGCTCTCCGTGTGAGCTTCTGATAGACGCCGTCATCTTCATCATCATCAGTAATGTTTATTAGCGAAGACTTTAAACACTCCTCATCAGCCGGGAGGAGAATGAGACCGTGCGGTGTGTAGAGTGTGATCTGAGACATGCTTTTAGGAAAAAGCCAAGGACAGTGTGCATGATGTCATCCTTGTGCATTGTCTCTCTCTGTGTGTGTGTGTGTGTGTGTGTGTGTGTGTGTGTGTGTGTGTGTGTGTGTGTGTGTGTGTAATTTCCACAGTGCGTTCAACAAGGTCAGCCAGTGCCCTTTATATTTTAAGAAGCCCCTCATTTATTCCCAATCACGCACAGACACACACACACAGACACACACACACACACGTCCTTCACTTCCTCCTCTCTGTCCCACTGCTTTTTTTTTTTTTTTTAATATAGCTAAATCTGCTCTTCCTCACGTTTCCTTCTATCCCTAACCCTCACCCACACACCTGTCTGTCGTCCCGTCTCAGGTCTCCCGCACCCGTTTGCCATCACAGTGTTTGAGGACAGTCTGTACTGGACCGACTGGCACACCAAGAGCATCAACAGTGCCAATAAGTTCACGGGCAAAAATCAGGAAATCATCCGCAACAAACTGCACTTCCCCATGGACATACACACGCTGCACCCGCAGAGACAGCCTGCAGGTGAGCACGCGCACGCACACACGCGCACACACACATATACACAGAACTAATGCAGATTTCGGGGATGGTGTATGCTTGGATATTCTTGTGTATGTAATTCACACAGCACAGACCTCTAGTGGTGGAGATGGGAATAGACTCCTGGGTGCATGTAATACAAGCTGTGACGAGCTTTAGGTTGTGAAGTGCGTGTGTGCGCGTGTGTGTGCGTGTGTGTTGTGGCTAGCTTTACATTTCATGCGGTAACCCAATCAAATCTCCTGAAGCCAAAACCCCACAGCACAAGTGTCCTCTGTCCTGATTATTTATATGATGGGAGACAATTGTGCAAAACTCTTAGTTCTCACGTATTTGAGGCAAACAGAAATAACTGATTTAGTGTCAGCCAGCTTGTGTCCCCGCTCTCCGCTTTCGCTCGCGCACTTGTAGCGCCGCGGCAGCGCTCACTGCTGAGACGTTAATCAGAAACAAGCGAAGAATTCCACTGTGACGTGAGATTTGTGCCAGAAACGGCGTGCGGTGTAAACCGGCCCGTATCTGAGACGGGAGAGAAATGTAATCATGATCCTGAGGCCTGGAGACTCTTCCTGTCATGTTTGTGCAACACTTGATGAGGGACGCGTAACTCGGCCCACACAACCCATCTGCTCCTGTCTCATTCTCTCTCTCTTTCTGTAGGTGGACGGAATCGCTGCGGCTCTAATAACGGCGGCTGCAGTCACCTGTGTCTCCCGAACAGTAAGGCGTATACTTGCGACTGCCCCACCGGCTTCAGGAAAGTCGACCAGCACAGCTGTGCCCTGAGTGAGCGTCACAATCTTACTGTCTGTTCTGAACCGTAGCTCAGAGACACATAAATAACACAGCTCTCTAAAAGTATTAGTTATTGTATTGTCTTCTTCTTCATTATTGTACCGTACAGTTCCATATGGTATGATATTGTGACTCATATTGTATCGAATGTACGGTATTGTGTCATATCGTAGGATATCGCGTTGTACGGTCTCATAGTGTGGTGTGATGTTTGGATCTGTCCAGCACATTCCTGAACTGTTTGTAAAACGTACACATGATCTTGGTCTGATGTTTTATTTTTATGGCGTAATATCAGGGCTTCATTAGTGGCTGGTTTAATATTTTTTAGTATGTTTAGTCTGACTGTAACGTGGCAGAATATCTCCTGTTGTGTTTGTGTTGTTTGCTGCTCGTGTCTAAAGCGCTCACAGGGGACATCTTGGTCTTTAATCAGGTCTTGACAAGTTCCTGCTTTTTGCCAGAAGGACGGACATCCGTCGAATCAGCTTCGACACCGAGGACAAATCGGACGACGTCGTGCCGCTGGCGGACGTCCGGAACGCCGTGGCGCTCGACTGGGACGCCAGAGATGAAAAGATTTACTGGACTGACGTCACCACCGACTCCATCAACCGCGCGCTGTGGAACGGATCAGAACAGGAAGTTAGTGATAAACTCCTACCCTGCTGTGTTTACATAAAAAAACACAAAAAAAAACAAGTGTACATACGCTAACACAGGGTGCGGCGGTTATGGTGACGAGGTTAACAGCATTACATTAGTAATCAGATTCACCTCTGTGTGTGTGTGTGTGTGTGTGTGTGTGTGTGTGTGTGTGTGAGAAGGAACTGGGTTTCAGTAAACATAAGTTTACACAGTTAGTGGTGGCGCTTTATATCTGGTCTTGTAGTGAAGCTTGTAAAACACTGCCCCCTGCTGTACACAGTGCAGAAGTACAGCATGCAGAATTCTGAGATTTTTTTTCTCTCTTTTTTCATTTATTATTTTATTTATCGTTGTCTTCTTTCTGTTCTCAGGTTGTAGTGGACACCAGTCTGGAAAGCCCTGCTGGTCTGGCTATCGACTGGCTCACACACAAACTCTACTGGACTGACGCAGGTACTCGCCAATTAGATTCTCGAGACACAGAACCTGCAGGGGTTTGAACTCACAACCTCCTGATCAGTAGTTTAAGGCTTAGATCACTGATCACTGTGTGTGTGTGTGTGTGTGTGTGTGTGTCTGTGTTGTTTTTCTGGCGTGCTGATCAGGTACCGACCGCATTGAGGTGTCCAACATGGATGGCAGCATGCGCACCGTGCTCATTTGGGAGAATCTGGATCGGCCGCGCGATATCGTGGTGGATCCGATCGGAGGGTGAGGAATCCGACATGCGGTTACGATTTTTCTCAGCTTAGAATGTCAGGTTTAGATAAATCTGAGGTTAAATTGTGATATGACGTGAATTTAAGTTTTCATTTTCAAAAATATCCATATTTCTTTAAAAAAAATCATTCTGTGACATAATACAGTAAGTCATGATATTGATGGTATATCGCAGTATGTTTATCGTTGTATCACCCGGCCCCTGTAGTGAACACGAGCCGATGTATAAAATCTCTTCTCAGGTTCATGTACTGGACGGACTGGGGATCGAACCCTAAAATCGAGCGAGCCGGCATGGACGCGTCCAGTCGCGTCGTTATCGTCTCCACCAACCTGACGTGGCCCAACGGGTTAGCGATCGATTACGAGACGCAGCGGCTCTACTGGGCCGACGCCGGCATGAAGACCATCGAGTTCGGCAACTTCGACGGCTCGGACAGACAGGTGAGCGCGCGTTAGTGCTAATGTGTTTCCAGTAAAATAGAGACAACCGTTTGTGCCAGAAGCAGACGGTGTTTAGAGCGTCATGGGAATGTGTGAGTCATGTTGTATTAATGATGTAATTTCAGTGTTTGAACACCAGAGGTCAGTAGATAACTCCTGATTACAATATGTGACAGGTCTAAAAACGCCTCTGTATTAGCTTTGAGACAACACCACCAGCGCAGCACTCTGACCTATGACCAGGACAACGTTTTGGCCAGAGAAGGGGGAAAGAAAATATAACCGATTAGTTGCCATTGTTAGAAGTCACATGCGCTCGCAGCCACTCGACCCGCACGCTCGCTGTCAAGATGAGTTTTGAGAGTTTGGAGGCGTTTGCGTTGGTAAAACATCACCGTTTCTTTATGATCCTACAGGTGGCGCTCTGTAAACTATTTACACTTGTTTATCCCGTGTGGTAGGAGTGAATTATTTGCTAGGTTTGTTTAGAAATAATAATTATAGCGGATGACAGAGATATGCGCTGCTCAGTAATTACGGCGCTTTTTCTTTAATGTAATGTTAAACTCTCGTATTTAAAGTTAGTTTGTAGTGTTTAAACGCAGTGCTTGATTTTTAGGTGTGAAAACTAATGTTATAAGGAACGGGCGGCATTTAATTACACATTAAATTTTTAAAGGTTTAAAATTGTAATAAAATCAGGGGAAATTGTAATATCTAATTAGAACATTTATAAGAGTGTGATATTAATCTGCACCGAGTTTTAGCCGACTTTGGAGCTGTATTCTGGTTAAGACGACTCCTCAGACATTGCTCACCGCTCAGGCATGTCTGTAGGTTTAGCATTACCCATCAGCCCCTGCAGGCCCTGTGCTCTCTCACGTGCACCTGATCACGAGCTCTGGTGTGGAGTGAAGTCTCTCCACCTGCTTTGCGTTTCGTTCTAATCGGTTTGTCTGTTTATTTCCAGATTCTCAGTTTGTTCTTGTCTGCCAGCTGTGTGTTAGTGACGCGCTCTAATTCGAGTCCTGTTCCTGGTTTGTGTTGAGTTCTGAGTTTATTAGACACCTGCGTCCTGGCCTCCTGAGTTCCCACACATACACAGACACTATACTGTAAATGCACGTACACAGACACATGCACAGACACTCCTGCATCGGCGTTGCTGGGCTTTTGTTGTTCCCGGGCAGTTCATACTAGAGAAAGACCTGATTAAATGTAAAAGTCAAATTGTTTTCCTTTTTGTGAAGGTGCTGATTGGCACCCAGCTGCCACACCCGTTCGGCCTCACGCTGCACGAGAATAAGATCTACTGGACAGACTGGCAGTCCAAGAGCATCGAAAGTGCAGACAAGTTGACCGGCTCGGGACGGAGCACGCTAGTGGACAATCTGGAGAACCTCATGGACATCCACATGTTCCACAGACACAGAGAAGCGGGTAAGGAACACAACCATGATCTCCACAATGATCTCCAGTGTGTGTGAGGTGTATAGGTGCCTCTCTGTCTGTATTTAAAGAATCGATTGTATTGCTGTGTGTTGATTTATTTCTGTCGCGTTTCCAGTCCAGACGGCGTGTTCGGTGAAGAACGGAGGCTGTAGTCACTTGTGTCTGCTGGCTCCTGCTCCCAAACGCTCCAGCTGCGCCTGTCCTACCGGAATAAACCTGCAAGGGGACGGGAAAACCTGCACGCCAGGTGAGCTGTGGTTCAGTTGAAGGGAGGACTGGAAAGACGGGGGAACTGAATTAGAGAGAAGACGGAGAAACACATCAAACTTTAAGTGCGGCCTTTGTGTAGCCATTATCCGTGTTAAACGTGCCGGTATCACACAGCCGGGTAATTGTGCTGCGATTATGGGAAGCCATTAGGATCAAACTTGGTCATGTTATTAATTTGCGTAAAAAAAATAGTAATGTGTTAAAAATTCTAGATTAATATAATATAGCCCTAATATAAAAACATTGATGCTAATAGTCCTAAAGTCAGACTGGCTTTGTTTGCCGTTATCTCCATGTAGATGATGCAGTCATACCTGAGTAACCCTTTCTTCATCAGTTGTCCTGTAATACCCCTATCTCACCTATGCGGTTTGACTCACGGTGAGATGCGGTGTCGGGCACCGTGAGCTGCCGCGATTGCCAGCCGACGTTCCGCGAAGTTCTGCAAGTTCCTCAAACTTCCGCGAGGACCGCCAAAAAAATTAACCATGTTTAAACACGAGTTTTTGGCGCTGTGAGTATGTTTCCAACTTTCTGCGCGAAAAATTAAACATGTTTAAAAAGATGGAAACGTACTCACAGCGCCAAAAACTCGCGGTGAATCGTATTCTAATCGTATTTTATCGTGAATAAACCGTACTTACGGCCAACGCACGAAACCGCATAGGTGAGATAGGGGTATAAATGTTCTCTGTTGTTTATTAACACAACAGGAATGAACAGCTTCCTCATCTTCGCACGGAGGACAGACATCCGCATGGTCTCTCTCGACATCCCGTATTTTGCCGATGTGGTTCTGGCCGTTAACGGTTCCATGAAGAACACCATCGCCATCGGCGTGGATCCCAGAGAGGGTACGTCCTGTTCTCAGAAAGTTCCACAGGTCTCCAGAAGGCTAGCATAACAGTGATGTGGTGAAGGAGTAGAAGGTGATGCTCTGCTGTGTGTGTGTGTGTGTGTGTGTGTGTGTGTGTGTGTGTGTGTGCAGGTAAAGTGTACTGGTCAGACAGCACATTGAAGAAGATTAGCAGAGCCAACATGAACGGCTCCGGACAGGAAGACGTCGTTTATACAGGTACTGCACACACTGTTCTGCGTTTTCACTAGCAGCTAGGTCTGACAAGCCATCGCATCATGCAACGCAGGACAAGTCCCTCCGCTGTCACGGATGACATGAAGACTCACCTATGTTTGTGTCCTGCTTGTTTTAGGTCTGATGACGACCGATGGTCTCGCTGTAGACTCAGTAGGAAGGAAAATCTACTGGACAGATACGGGAACGAACCGCATCGAAGTGGCCAATCTGAACGGCTCCATGAGGAAGGTCCTGGTGTGGAAGAACCTGGACAGCCCGCGGGCCATCGCTCTATATCACGAAATGGGGTAAATAAAAGTGTTCCTTCTGTCTGTTTAATGCGTCTGTGTGTTTCATAGCAACGGTGACTGTAATAAGACAAAGTCCTGATATATATGCATAAATCAGATGTTAAATGGCTAAAGTGTAGCCATGATGTGTTTTTTTGTGAACATGACGTATGACTGATGTCTTTGATGGTTTTAGCAACATGTACTGGACAGACTGGGGCGAACACGCCAAGCTGGAGCGAGCGGCGATGGACGGGTCCGACCGTGTAGTTTTGATCAATAACAATCTGGGCTGGCCAAACGGACTCGCCATAGACAAGGCTGGGTCACAGCTACTCTGGGCCGACGCCCACACAGAGGTCAGCTAATAACCCAGCAGTCCGTGTTCTAGATCTGGTGTTCTTAACGGAAACTACAGCTTGAACTGAGCTGAACTGAATCATAATTATTAAATCTTACAGCGGATCGAAGTGGCAGATTTGAGCGGCTCAAACCGCAGGACGCTGGTTTCTCCGGTTCAGCACCCCTACGGGCTTACGCTTCTCGGGCCGCACATCTACTGGACTGACTGGCAGAGTCGCAGCATCCAGAGGGCTGACAAAAACACAGGGGACAACATCATCACGGTCCGCTCCAACCTGCCCGGACTCATGGACATCCAGGCCATGGACAGAGACAGGCCTCTGGGTAAGATCGGGGCTGGTGCGATTTCTGTCACAGGTTTCCTGCAGCAGGACACATTTTCAGTACATAGACGACTATAAACGAAACGCAAATTGCTTCTGGGAGTATAGAAGTACAGGCTGTCTAGACTGAAATTTAACACACTTTCTGTGATATGTGAAACGGATTAAGTGCCAGGGAGAGCCCTGTTGTGTTACGAATTAAAATGATGTTCCTACAGAAAAATATTTCGTTTTCATTATTATGATTAGCATTATTAATGCTCTCTGTCTACTCCAGGTTTTAACCGTTGTGGTCGGAATAACGGCGGCTGTACCCACCTGTGTCTTCCGCGTCCAAATGGCACGTCGTGCGCCTGCCCTACAGGCGTTCTCCTGAAGAGTGACAGCAGGTCATGTGACGACATTCCCGAGTCCTACCTGCTCTTCTCCAACCGCGTCAGCGTGCGGCGTATCTCACTGGACACCAGCGACCACACGGACGTCCACGTCCCAGTCCCCGAGCTGCACAACGTCATCTCGCTTGACTACGACAGCGTCCAGGGCAAACTGTACTACACCGACGTTTCACTGGACGTCATCAGGTACGTTAAAGGAGCCTTCAGGAGCATCGTCAAACTCTACCATACAGCAGGTTCTCTAGTCATCATCACTTGTTCATCTGCTGTTTTTCAGGCGGGTGAATTTGGATGGGAGCGGGATGGAGACGGTGATCAGTCAGGGCCTAAAGACTACGGACGGCCTGGCCGTGGACTGGGTGGCCAGAAACATGTACTGGACCGACACGGGTCGGAACACCATTGAGGTTTCCAGACTGGACGGATCAGCACGAAAGATCCTGATCAACAACAGCCTGGATGAGCCGCGAGCCATCGCTGTGTTTCCCAGTAAAGGGTGAGAACACCAGTTTGTGTTACCATGAAATCAAAAACCGAACCAGAGCTACCTCAGACGCTCCCTGACAGCTCTGGTTCCTTAAGCCTCAGCAGGGGACTCATTTCAGTCCCAGTACTGGTCTGGCTGAGGACCCACACTCGTCTAAAATAAATGTTACTGTTGCGTCCCTGATGATGCCTGACTGGGTTCTCTGGCTCTCATTAGGTATCTGTTCTGGACAGACTGGGGTCATATTGCTAAAATCGAGCGTGCTAATCTGGATGGTTCGGACCGGAAGGTTCTGATCAACACAGACCTCGGCTGGCCGAACGGCCTCACGCTCGATTACGACACGCGCAGGTGAGAAACAGGAAGATCGGCGTGTTCACTTCATAATTATTTTACATCATGCCATGGTATTCAGAAAGCATTGTAAGTAAGTCAGTCTAAGTTTAGCAGCTTTATTCACAGTTCCTGTAACAGGAGCTCACTGTGTTTAAGAACCTGAGGAGTGTCTGTGTGTGTGTATATATGTGTATATATATGTGTGTATACAGTATGCGTGTGGATGCGTGTGGATGCGTGTGGATGCGTGTGGATGCGTGTGGATGCGTGTGTGTGCTGAGACACTTGTAAGGACACAAAATAGATCTTCCAGGTTGTTCCCACTGTTAGACTGATGCAGTCAGTGAATCAGTAAGTCAATGAGTCAGTAAGTAAATGAATCAATGAATCTGTAAATGAGTCAGAAAATCAGTCAGGCATTGATTGAGTGAATCAGTAAATATGTGAATCAGTGAGTCTCTAAGTGAGTTCCACTTCTGACAATAGGTCCATTTCTATAGGGCTGTGGTTTAGTGATCGGAAAGTCTGGGGTTCAAGCCCCATCACTGCCAAGAGCAAGGCCCTTAACTCTGTCTGCTGACCCTGCACTCTGACCCCAGCTTTCTAACTGGGATATGTGGAAAAATAATTTCACTGTGCTGTAAGGTACATATAACTGAATGGCAAATAAATTTTATTGTCATCATCATCATAATCATCATCACTGAATCTGTAAATGAGTTGGTGAGTCTGTAAGTCACTTAGTCAGTAAATAAGTCATTCAATCATTCACTCATTAATTAAAGGAATCAGTACATAAGTTAATCACTGAGTCAATAAATCAGTGAGTCAGTAAATAAGTGAATCAGTGAGTCGGTAAATAAGTGAATCAGTGAGTCGGTAAATAAGTGAATCAGTGAGTCGGTAAATAAGTGAATCAGTGAGTCGGTAAATAAGTGAATC
>JAOVVA010000004.1:24739478-24762208 GCA_028565275.1 Leiocassis micropogon | reverse complement strand
GGATGCAGAGGATAGGGTTAGATGGAGGCAGATGATTCGCTGTGGCGACCCCTGAAAGGGAACAGCCGAAAGACAAAAGATTAAATCCCGAGTTATTTTAATTGTTATAATTGAATCGTCAGTGGGGTTTTGTGATATCGTATCCTGATATGATACAGTGGAGATTGCTCCTGGGTGACTGCTGATCCCCTAATTTCTACCACTGCAGAGATCATCGTTCTGTACTGAGTTTCTACATGAAGATTTTAAAGCTAAGCTGTGTCTCTGTATGTAGTTAAGTTATACAACATGTGAGAAACAATGTGATTGTGTGATTTTTTAAAGCTTTTACAGTTTTCCTTCTGTGTGTTCTACCTCTCTCATTCCTTTTTATTTTATTGTTTCCAAATCAACCTGTGGTTCTTCTTCAAGGTCATCGGAAAAGACACAAACGTCATGTTGGTGACGCTCGCCGCGAAGTGTGTAGCAGGACTTGCCTCTGGCCTCCGGAAGAAATTTGGCCCCTATGCTGGTCATGTAAGTGCTTTAGATACCAAATATATATAGATATCTCTTTCTTTCTCTCTCTCTCTCTCTCAATGGCTGCTGTTTATGTATTTATCTTGTTTTTATGTATTTATTGATTGTGTGTATAGTTGGTGCCAACTATTTTGGAGAAGTTCAAGGAGAAGAAAGCTCAGGTGGTCCAGGCTCTACAGGAAGCGATAGATGCAGCGTTCCTGTCTGTAAGTGTCTGGGGGGGGGAATACTTAATGAAGGATCCATTGTGTGTTTTTGTATGTGATCTAAAAGTAAAATCGTTTGAATTTAAAATAAAACTTGATCTCAACATAAGTTTGTTTCTTTGTAATCTAAAATAATATGCGTGCTGTTTGTTGCTGTGCGGTGGGAACGCTCTAATTTCTCCTCACTAAACGATTTCTTTCAGACGACGCTTGAGAAAATAAGCGAGGACGTGCTGGCCGTGATGGACAACAAAAACCCATCGATCAAGCAGCAGGCTTCACTGTTCCTCAGCAGAAGTTTTCGGCAGTGCACTCCCAGCACGCTGCCTAAAAACCTCCTCAAACTGTTCTGTGTGGCTCTGCTGAAGGTAAAGCTCCAAATCAGATGAAATACAAACTCTGATACAGAACTAAACCCGTGCTTAAGTAATTCCTAAGTATTGCGGTGGTATTTGTTCTGATGATGATGAACAGTGTGTATACTAAATGTTTTCCTCCTCTGTCCCGTAGCAAGTGAATGATTCTGCTCCAGAGGTTCGAGACGCAGCGTTCGAGGCTTTGGGCGTGGCGCTCAAGGTGGTGGGAGAGAGGGCCGTTAACCCTTTCCTGGCTGACGTGGATAAACTCAAAGTCGATAAGGTACGTCTGAAAGTTAATACAGTTTCCCTTTTTTAAAAGCTTTGCATTACTTATTGAATGCTTTGGAAGATTTTTGTTCCTTTGTTCCAACAAGATTCCTCATGTTGAAACATTTTCTGCAAATATGTCTGCTTTAGATTAAGGAGTGTGCTGAGAAAGTGGAGCTGCCCGGGGGAAAGAAGACAGCAGGTCAGGTGAAGGAGAAAACCGCTCCAAAAGCCCAGGCTGCACCGGCGGCTCCAGCTGCCCCATCTGCCCCTGCCAAGAAAACACCTGCAGCCTCGGCTGCTAAGGTAAGAGGTGATTCTGTGTTACTTTACAAGGACACTCAGGACATGAAGCTGTTATTTGCACTCACTCTCTTGGCAGTTAAATCAGCTCAACTGTGGCATGGAGAATAAATAAATAAACTACTGATTCTGTATCTGAGTGTAATGTTCGTTATTCGTTTTATTAAATGTCATTAAATTTTTTTTATACTTTTTTTTTTTTTTTTAAAGCCATCTGCTCCCAACAAGAAGGGCAAACCCTCTGCACCCAAAGGAGCTTCTGGCCCTGCCAAAGCCAAGGGCTCCGAGAGCAGGGACGTGACGGAAGCCGAGCTCTCTGTAAGTAAACCTCGGGTTTGTGAGATCTTCATGTCCCCACGTGTGGTCGGGTTGCGTGACACGTTTTCTTCATTTTGCTCAGATGGAGGTGTGTGAGGAGAAAGCCGCCGCGGTTCTTCCAGCGTCCTGTATGCAGATGTTGGAGAGTGCGAACTGGAAGGAGAGGGTGGCTGCCATGGAGGAGTTTCTGAAGGTAACGTGGTTAGGGCCAGGATCAGGATCTGGGGAAAACTTCTGACGATTAGAGCTGTGAGATTAAACCTATTATACAGTTTAATGGATGGAGTGCTAAGATTTTAAGGAAACCAGTTTTAAATGCTTTAAAAAATGATGTATTAAAATGTGCTCCAGCTTTTACCAAAAATATAATCCACTCACATCCACGTTGTACAAGGGTGAAGTATTGAGAGACACAAGTGAATTATTATTATTATTTATTTTCTTTTTTTGAATGACATTTAAAACTTTTAAATAAAAAAAAAAAAAAAGTCAAGAGAAGTTTCATGATCGGTTCCTGAAGATCATTTACAGAAATCTATCAGATATTCACTTCTCTTGAGAATTCCTGAGTCTTCGCCATCTTTGTGGAGAGGTGGACACCCCGGCTTCAGGAGTGCTTAAAAGTACTTTTGTTAAAAGTAAATGTGAAACTGCAAAGAGTTGGTTTATTTTCCAGGCCATAGAGCTCATGGACAGTAAAGAGATGCCCTGCCAGGCCCTCGTCCGGATGCTGGCCAAGAAACCTGGCTGGAAAGAGACCAACTTCCAGGTACATCACCCTCTGATCCCTCCAAGTCATGTAAATGTACAGTACTGTGCAAAAGTCTTAGGCATCATATTATATGCTGTACCAATTTTGTGTGATATCTGGCATACGCAAAGCATGCTTTTGAAAAAATTTCTGCATAAAGGAAACTTCTATAAAGAGCAATAAAATAGTCAATATTTGGAGTGAAAACTCATTGTTTAAATCAGGAGTTTTCGACACAGATTTGTGCAGTTTTATAAGAAAACAGCTGTTGGGTTTTACTGAGCTTGCTGGAGAATATGAGTAGTTCTGGTAACTTTGTCAACTTTGTAGAACATGAGCCAGTCTGTGGCAGATTCTGAATCTGAAATTTCCACTGAAGTCACGGATGAGTAAATGCCACTCGACGTTGCTTTTTGAAGTTTGCAAGGACTGCTGAAGTTTGCCAATGGTCGTTCGCTCTTTGCAACATAGTACACTTGATTTATTTTTAGTATGTTTTTTGCAATTGGTGTTTGTTCTGGGAAAGATGCTGCAGACTGAACACCAACGCATGTCTTGTGATGTAGAGATATCTCATGGGTTCTGATGGGGTCTTTCCTAAAATTATTGGTCCCAGTAACAAAGGAGCTTGTCGAGTCAGAAATCGAGGGAAACTTATGACGCACCAGACAGAACATTGTTATTTAACTTCTCATATTCCAGCCACAGAAATTATTTTTGTCCATGAAACCAAAAAGCTGTGCGCTTTTTCTTTTTTTTTGCCACATGTCTCAAAACTTTTCCTCTTTGTGATAGGCTTTTCTTTGGCCGTCCCTTCACCCTGACTTGTCTTATTTGGCTCCGCAGAACTAAAATACCTGCGTAAATTTTTACACCCGCACACACAACGGTCAGCGATTTTCATGTTTTTTTTTTTTTTAGTTCTCTGCGCAATCAACCTCTATTACATGTTTAAGCTTGCGGTGGGAGATTTCACTTGTCACCTTTGAATAGTAAGCCAATGAGTGATGAACTGGTGCGCAATTAATCCGTCACTGACCAATCAGTACTGCCGCTCTCTATACACAGTTTTATACAGCGATTTCAATATTTCACATATTGCCAGTGGCTCATCGATGCCCGAAAATGACATAATTACCCAGCTACATTTGCGAAAGAATGCAAAAGCATTGCCATATGTTTCCTTCCCATGATAGCCCGACGCAGGCCTGAGAGAGATTTTGGTAGCCCGACTGGAAGACGCAATAGCCCCGGGACGTCATGCTAGCGATTTTTGCGAGCCCTGCTTTTATATTTTTATGCAAATCCCAGGAGCATACATTTAGGTTTTTTTGGTTTCATCTAAAACCTGCTCTGTCTTGTACTAATTTTTTTTTTTTTTTCTTTACAGCCATGCATACATTCTCCTGTAATGTTATTTATTTATTAATTTTTAAGTTGTATATGGAAATACCTAATGACTACATAATTATGCAGACATGATAAAACGTATATAACAAAACTGGTACAGCATATAATATGGTGCCTAAGACTTTTGCACAGTACTGTAGTTCCAGTTTATTATTGCGAAGTTGGGAAATTATACTCATGATTTCGTGTTCGAACCCATTTGTTTTTCTCCTGTTCCCAGGTGATGCAGCTGAAGCTGCAGGTTGTTTCTGCCGTGGCTCAGAAGGGCTGGTTTTTCTCCAGGACGTCGGCCCTGGCGGTGCTGGAAGCCGTGGTGGATAAAGCTGGAGATGTGAAGTGTGGCGTGAGGGCTCGAGAGGCTCTGACCGCCATCGCTGAAGCCTGCACACTTCCCTGGACCGCTGAACAGGTGTG
The DNA here is from genome assembly GCA_028565275.1 of Leiocassis micropogon. Lineage (NCBI taxonomy): Eukaryota > Metazoa > Chordata > Actinopteri > Siluriformes > Bagridae > Leiocassis > Leiocassis micropogon. The sequence goes on along the minus strand of JAOVVA010000004.1, from coordinate 24,757,661 downwards.
TGTGTGTGTGTGCGCGTGTAATGTAATATAACTAGTCAGCATGTTGATTCATGGAGATGTCTGAGGCATTTGAGATGTTGTTAAACATTCTGTATTGTTCTAAATGTCAGGTGGTGTCCATGGCCTTCGCTCAGAAGAACCCTAAGAACCAGGCTGAGGCTCTGACCTGGCTCTGCGGTGCGATAAAGGAGTTTGGGTTTGCTGGGTAGGTCTGGTGCTGGATCTGGACAGTTGGATGGTGATCTCTGTGATGATCAGTGCTGTTAATTGGTCTGTTTTTCCTCCTCAGAATAAATGTCAAGGCTTTCATTAGCAATGTGAAGACTGCTTTAGCTGCTACTAATCCAGTGAGTGGGTCTCTTCTAACTGTTTATCACTTTAAACACTTAGTTTAGTCACACATGGATTTTTAAATGTTTAGTCCATTAAACATGAACAGTTCTGACACCCGCGTGTAGGAAAGTGATTTTAAGTGAATCAGTGTTTTTGTTGAAGTTACCAGAGACGTTATCGACTTGTGTCGATATGAAACGGTTGTGTGTGTGAGTTAAAGTGTATGTGTGTGTCCTCTTGAGGCTGTGAGAACCGCTGCCATCTCTCTCCTGGCCGTGATGTACCTGTACATGGGCGCTCCCCTCCGCATGTTCTTTGAGGACGAGAAGGCTGCGCTGCTTTCACAGATGGACGCGGAGTTTGAGAAGGTACGACAGGCTGTTTTTAATTAATTTAAATCTTTAGCTTCCTGTTGCAGCAGTCGGAGGTTCACATGTACAGCTAACATAACCGTCTCAGTGTGGTTGATGTGTTTAACAAGAGACTTTTCAGGCAAATAGCAAACGATGGGTTTAGAATTTTCGTTCCGTTTATGACTTTCTTTTCTTTTTGTGTTCAGATGAAGGGTCAAACTCCTCCACCTCCTATAAGAGGTTTATCAAAGGCCAGTGGGGCAGAAGGAGCGGAGGAAGGTGAGAAGGAGGAAGAAAACGAAGGAGGTGCAGATGTTGTGGATCTTCTGCCTCGAACGGACATCAGGTGACACCCTGTCCTCTGCAGACTTTTTAAAAAAAAAATTATAACTTGGCTCCTCTTTCTGTATTCTGCGATTTGTTGCTACAACATTTTTAGAGAGAACCTAATACTAATCATAATACATCAGTACCTCCGCATACAAATTTAATCTATTCCGGAGGCGAGTTCTTAAGGTGAAATGTAGGACAGGAAAATGTAAATGCAGATAATCCGTTCCAGCCACCCAAAAATATTCCCAATTTCCAACGCTACAGTATAATCATATTTTTGCATATCAAAACATTTAGAAGAGACGTGTAAATGACGTAAAATCCGAAATAAATAGAAATTAAACCTCACTTAACCTTAATTTATGATTCCTCTCGGCACCGGCTGCTTTAAAATCCAAACTGAAAGCGGCTCCCTTTTCTTCTTGCTAACATTTTTAGGATCCCTGGTGCTGCGTTTTCACTAAATCTTAAACTAAATGCAGAGGGGATTTAAGATTTTTTTTACTTTCTTTGCTTGTCTTTCCACTGTCGTAACCAAGCCAGCGATCGGTTCGGTCGCTTGTATTCCGGCGTTAAGTTCCTTGCTAAGTTTCAGTTCTTAAGCCGAATGTCAGTATGTGGAGTTTTATTGTATACTCTCTAATGGACGGCACACTCTTGGTAAATAAAAAAACTATTTAGTTGACATGATTGTAAACACATGTCAGGAGTTTGATGAATGCTTTGTTCGTACACACCCTGGAGATGTTTACACTCTGTGTTTATTGTAACTCTAGTTATTGTATTGTAACTTACAGCGACAAAATCACCTCAGACATGGTGTCAAAAATCGGCGACAAGAACTGGAAGTTGAGGAAGGAGGGACTGGAGGAGGTCACCGCCGTCCTCTCCGAGGCCAAGTTCATTAAACCCAACGTCGGGGAGCTTCCTGGGGCACTCAAGGCTCGCCTTACAGACTCCAATAAAATACTGGTGTGTGTGTGTGTTGGATGTGTACAGTTTCCCTCCTCTGCAGTGTAGTATGAATCAGAGTTTGTTTCTTCACAAAGACGACTAGTTTATTGACTGTGGGCGTGTGTTATTTTTAGGTCCAGCAGACCCTCTCCATCCTGCAGCAGATGGCCACAGCGATGGGTCCTGCGCTGAGACAGCATGTTAAGGGCCTGGGCTTCCCGATCATCACCGTGCTCACTGACAGCAAGGTGAGCTGGAGACGTGATGGGGGTTTTAAACATTCATATAATGTTTCCATTCCTTTATACATCATCACAAGGTGTATATCATGATGCAAGTTTTCTAGCGAACAGCGAGTCAGCAGCACCGCATGTGAACCCTCGCAAACTCTAGTCATACTTTTTTTTTCTTTTTTCTTTTTTGGTACAGATTTTTCTGAAGATAATGATGGATTTTTAGACGTTCTAGCATTTCACCAAGCTCTCTGTATTGACGTGATATCTCGCATCTTTCCCAGAATGCTGTGCGTGCGGCAGGCTTGGCTACTCTGAACGTCTGGGTGGAGCAAACTGGGATGAAGGAGTGGTTGGATGGTGAGGACTTGGCAGAGGAGCTGAAGAAGGAGAATCCGTTCCTCAGACAGGAGGTTGGTGTCTGAATGCTTTATTTACCCAGAAGTCTGTTCGGCTAGAGGTGTAGTTACCCCACATGGTGCAAATTCTTACAGCTTGACCCTTATTTAGCTCCCATATTTAACAAGTTACCACAGAGCTCGCTCGCGCTCTCTAAACCCAAAAAAAATAGCTGAGTGACCAATTTGGGGAGGTGCTTTTCTTGTGTGAGGTCACAATAGAGGAATAAAAAAAAAAAAAAAATTTTTAGTTACTTGCATGCTTAAGATTCTGAGACATGATCTCATATGTTCCTGTTTTTGTCTAGCTGTTGGGGTGGTTGGCTGAGAAATTGCCCAGCTTGCGCTCGGTTCCCTCGGACTTTGCCCTGTGTGTTCCTCATCTCTACTCCTGCCTGGAGGATCGTAACGCTGACGTGAGGAAAAAAGCCCAGGACGCGCTTCCAGTCTTCATGATGCACCTGGGTTATGACAAGCTGAACAAGGCCACTGCTAAGCTGAAGGTGATCAGTGTTAACATGGCACAAAGAGTTTCCTCCATGCACAAGCCCCTCAACACAGACACTAAGATTTTGATAACTTTATGCAACTTGGTCATTTATCATCACTGTGTGAAATTTCTCCTCCGTAGCCGGCGTCTAAAGATCAGCTTGTTGGTTTGTTGGAGAAGGCTCGATCAGCCATGCCTGCCAAACCTGCAGCTCTGAGTAAAGCAGCACCTGCTGCAACCAGCACTGTAAAGCCTCCTCCAAAGCCTGCTGCAGCTCCTCCTGGTGAGCGTACCTCCATCACACATTTACCGTATAAACAATACAGATTTGATCAGGGGTGATACTTTGATCAGCATCAGTCACAGACTTGTACGACTGACACAACACTGAATTGTGTGTACAGTCCCAGAAAAACCTGCCGCGGTCAGTGAGCAGCCTCCAGCAGAACCGAAAAAAACCAAACCAGCAGCTGCACCCAAAGCTAAGGTGAGCGGGTCGAACGAACGGAGAGGAGTTTCTGTACCCGTTATCTCCGTAACTATGTAGAAGTTCTAAGAAAATAATTAAGCAGAAGTCACAGTTGCAGGTGAACTCTCTAATGTGATGTAGAGCAGAAATGAGTGTAAACTTCACTTGGGGTTTTTTTTGTCTTCATGTTTCCAGCCTGTTGTGAAGAAACCTCCTGGCAAAGTTGAGGAAGATCGGAGCGGTCCCATCTTCATCCTCGTTCCCAATGGGAAAGAGCAACGGATCAAAGAAGAGAAAAGTCAAAAGGCACGTTTTTGTGAATTCCGATCTGCGTGTTCTTGTTCACAGGACCATTTATCCGATCTAGGACTGCATACATGAGTAACTCTGATCTGAGAAGTATTCAGGCAGCCCTAAAAACGTCAGATCTGTGTCACCTTAGGGTTTAAAAAAAATAAATAAAGTGAAACCTCGGCTTGTGAATGATCCGCAAGACTGGCAAAGATTTTTAATAAATTTTGACTTGGAAAACGAGCAAGTCTTGATTTACGAGTATCATGCATCACGCATGCGCTTCTTATTTTGACGCCGAGCGTCACGTGATTACAACTGAGCCAATGGTTTTGCGCCATTGGACACCGTGCTGCGCGCTCGCATGCACACGTGCGGAAACACTGCTCTGTCGTGATTCTTTTCAAAGGTAGAGAGCAGGTTAATTAGTTTTTTTACTTTACAGCAGTGATTCCGTTAGTGTGTCGCTCAATCGAGTGTCATTAGAGAGATTTCTTGTTTATTTTTTCAATAAAAGCGTTTCCGTTGTGTGTGTGAAAAGAGTGGAGGAAGGGTCTGTGTAAGACGAGAAGGGGGAGCTTACTTTAGATTTACAAACACACGCACAGCGCCTGCGCACACACACACTTATCTGTCGGGATTTATTTTTACTTTTTTTAAAGGTAACTGCAGGTAAATTTTTATTTTATTTATTTTTTACTTTATTTTTTTGTTATTTTTATGTATTTATTTTTTGGGCTGCGGAATGAATAATTTGAGTTTCCATTATTTCTTATGGGGAAATTCTATTTGGTTTGAGTGTTTTGCAAGACTTTTGGAACTAGTTATGCTCGTAATCCAAGGTTCCATTGTAAAACCTCTGGTAAAGTGAATGTAGGCTCGGCCGGATGATTTTCAGTTGTTTCTTTGCTTCTCCATGTAGTTGATGCTGTTGATCTTGTGCAGTTTTTAAGATCATCTATGGACCTTCACCCCAGTGTTAACATGCAGTGTGTGATGTGTTTGCAGGTGTTGAAGTGGAACTTTATGACCCCTCGTGAGGAGTTTGTTGATCAGCTGAAGAGTCAGATGACCCCATGCGTGGCAAAATGGCTGATGGAGGATCTCTTTCATGCAGATTTCCAAAAACACATCAAGGCCATCAGCACCATGATGGAGGTAAGTGTGAAACTTTTCCTTAAAAAAAAAAAAAAAAAAAAACTACGCAAACCTTTTATACAGACTACAGCTGCTATAACGTGCTGTGGTGTTCTTTAGCACCTGGAGGCGGAGTCTGAGGCCACAGTCAGCTGCCTGGATCTGATCCTGAAGTGGTTCACCCTGCGCTTCTTCGATACCAACACCAGCGTCCTGATGAAGGCTCTGGAGTATCTCAAGCTCCTGTTTGTCGCACTCAGTAACCAGGACTACCATCTGACCGAGCACGAAGCCACGCTCTTCATCCCTTACTTTATCCTCAAGGTAGATTTCTTCAAAGCGCTGTCGGTCGTCTCCTGCATACGTGAGCTCATGAATGCTCCTGATTGGCTGTCGCATCTCTCCTTTCACTTGATGAATATTTAAGATATTACAGGCATGTTTGAGCAGCGTGCCTAGAAATGAGTCTTGGCGGCTCAGGAACCAAACTCTAGAGTTTTTGAGTGTATTTTTTGAGTTTTATGAGATGATGGTGGTTTTCTCTGAGCCGTCGCCTTACAGAAAACGTCTCCTGTGCACTCTGTTTCAGATGGGGGAGCCGAAAGACGTGGTGCGTAAAGACGTGCGCAGCATCTTTAGCCTGATGCGTAAAGTCTACCCAGCTAGCAGACTCTTCCCATTCCTTGTGGATGGAACGAAATCCAAAAACTCCAAACAGAGAGCGGGTAAGTTGTCAGGTTTGGACCTCCAGCTCGATAGTGTGAAGGGAGAGTGTCGAAGGGTTTTTGTTTGCTGATCTGTTAATCCTGTCTCGTCGTCCGTCTGCAGAGTGTCTGGAGGAGCTCGGCTGTCTGGTTGGTCAGTGTGGCCTGTCTGTGTTCCAGCAGACCGCAGCCAAGTCCTTGCGTGAAATTGCAGTACACATCGGCGATCGAGACACAGGCGTGCGTAACGCCGCGCTAAACACGGTTGTGGCGGCTTATAACGTCTGTGGAGAGCAAGTGTACAAGCTGATTGGCCAGGTGAGTCACCTCATATCGGCTTTGTTCGTTTGTTTCCCTTCTCTGCGCGTGTGCATGTTGTAGATAAGTTATATATTTTTATACTCGACAGTTGTCAGAAAAGGACATGAGCATGTTGGAGGAGAGGATCAAGCGCTCTGCTAAGAAACCCTCGGCCCTCGCTGCTCCTGTTAAATCTCAGCCGGAGGACAAAACGTCTGCCCCGACTAATGCTAGTCTGCTACGCAAACCGACTGTCGAAGCAGCAGCAGCAGCTGCAGCACCTAAACTGAGGTAGGCGTGTCGGCATGATGTCTTTTAACACCTCGATTTTATGGTTTCATTTCTTTAGAAATGATCGTGGTTTGAGAGAGTTCTGATTAAACTGTTTTGAACACAATAATACACCTGGGGACATTCCTGTTAATGAGAAATATTTGGTGCTATATTCGTGTTTTTTTTTTTTTTTTTTTAATGAAGCACATTTGTCTTTAAACTCTATCCACTAAGAGCCTTACAGGAGATTAAAATTAATCATCTGGGTCTTCCTGCTTTCAAGCTGTCTGTTTTTATTCGTTTATAAACGGTTCCTGGTTTCTTTGGTTCCTCAGTGAGATACGGCGTCAGAACGCAAACGCAGTGGTCCAGCAGGAGAGCCCTGAAGTGCCTCGCCAGTTTCAGCTCGACCCCAACTTCATCGTGGATTTTCCCGAAGCCATCATGCCCGAGCTGCTGGTGGTGGAGACGGCCGAGTCGTCGCCTCTGGACGTGCCGGAGTTCAAGTACAAGTAAGACTTGTGAAAGTTCTACAAATGAAGGAATTTATATATATTATAAAAAAAAAGTCTTGTTCTTACTGGTTGGTATGGTTTCTCCAGGTTGCCGTCTGTCTCCAGCAGTATTAAAGACTCTGCAGCCAGCATCAGTCTGGTCATTTCACAGGTCGCGAGCTCAGATGGCAAAACCAGCATGCAAGGCTTAGCTAAGGTACAGTACAGCGTCTAATCCTGTCCTGGTACATCTTCATTATCTCAACCGCTCAAATAATGAACCTTAACTAATATTCTAGTGCATATGATCAGCTGATCTGATTAAACTGAGTTGTGTGGGGGTTTTTTTCTTTTCAGATAGCAGAGATTTTGAGCAAGGAGTGTGAGTGGAAGCTGATGTCCAGTCACGTGGACGAGTTCATCGTCGCAGCACTGATGCAGCTCGGCTTGCAGGCCAGCAGGCGCGTGGGGAACGAAGTGACGCAGCACATGGGGAAACTCTACTCCTCCGTCATCAGCACTCTGAGCTCGGTGAGGATATTGTGCCCCCTTCCACCCCATCATGTGCCTTTTTTATTTTATTTTTTAAGACAGCCCTAAGCTGTGAACTGAAGTGTAAAAATGGTTATCATTATTATTTGAATCAGCTGAAGGTTTACCGTGAATGTGTGAAACGATCTATACGTGTATATTGAATTCCACATCTTCTGGTAGAATTTACTCTGGGATTGTGTGTGTGTGTGTGTGTAGTTGGTTTTAGCAGGCAAGCTGTCTCAGGAAGCCTCGCCAGGTGTGCTGAAGAACCTGGTTCAGGTTCTGCTCTCTCTCACGCTGGATCCCCAGCACCAGCAGAGCTCGCAGGAGCTCATCCGCTCTGTACACATCCTCCTCTCGACTTTATTTAAGACTGCTGATCCCACCAACATGCTCAGGTACTCACACTTATTACAATACAGTAGGATACCCCAGACATGGGTAACTCCTATTATTTAATTAAATCCTCACATGTAGAGATGATGAAGCCCGGCTACATCTGATAGCCTTTGTGTTAAGTGTCCAAAGGCATAATTATACATGGATTTAAAATCTCAGTCTTAAGCTTTTGTTATTGAATTGTGTTTGTATTGTATTTGTAAATGTTTCATTTATTCAGTCAATGCACTTTGTTTTTTTTAAGCTGTGCTCGTTATCTGTATGTCTGTAGTAATCTCCAATTCTTCACTGTTTTTTTCCCTCTCCTTACTTCCTCCATTCCAGTGCTTTACTGGTGCTGTTACAGGAGACCAGTAACTCCGCTGCATCCACTGAGTTTTCTGAAATGGTCATGAAGGTAACACAGTCCGCTCTACCTACGAAATAATTTTTCCATTGAGGGCCCATGCTTTGACTGACTTTGAGGGCATTTCTTTAAAACCTTGAAGATTAAGTTTTTAAAGTTGGACTGGATCGTTGCACATTATAGCTAAATTATGCCTCTTGTTGCGACAGCCGTCTTGGACACACAGGACCGTTACATGCAGTAGAATACATGGAGTTCTGTGGGTCTGGAGTAGATATTAAACTGAGTGCAAATCATTTGCTGCTTCACAGTCAATGCACAGTGACCTCGTCCTCAGGAAGACTAACAGCTTATCAGAACAATGTTGAACCGTTTGGTGTTTTTTGTCTCCTTCAGTGTCACTGGCGTATGATCAAACTGCTTCCGGAGAAGATCGAATCCCTCTACCTGGACCGAATTCTCCTGGACATCCACAACTTCATGAAGGCTTTTCCAAAAGAGCTGCTCAAACAGAAACCCAATGACATGGCTTACCGCACCGTCAAAACACTTCTGCACACACTGTCCAGGCTGGTCGGCCCCAGGGTACGCCACTTGCTTTAAGTCTCGAGTGTTTCCACATGAGCACGAGGTGTTTTTGAATTTGTTTGTCTATAATTATTACATTTTTTTTAAATGTGATCTGTGGTATGTTTGTCAGATTATGGATCACCTGAGCCTGATCGAGAACAGCAGTGAGTCAGAAGTCGAAGCTCATCTGAAGAGAGCGATGAAGCACTCTGTCTCGGCACCGTCTCAAATGGTAATCTCTCTCTCGTGTTAAATGAGCAGCATTTAAGCTGGAAGCTCGGTTGAGTGGGAATATTCTCTTTTTAGCTCCTTTTTTTTTTTCCTTTTTCCCCCCTTCAGCTGCACTATTCAAATATATTAAGTCAGGTGATATAAAGGTCCTGTTCTCTCTCTCTCTCTCTCCTCTCCAGTCTCAGAACACAGAACATGTTGCTAAACTGAATGTCCAGACTTCTGCTGGTTGGTAATCTTCTTCACTATTTTTTTCTTGTACATTCATTACTAATGTTTATGGAAAATGTGGCCATTTAATACAATTTTTATTTCATTTAATAAATACACAGACACTCAGAAAGCCATGAAACCTGCAGCAGCAGCGCCACTAAGCTCCGGCACCGAACCTTTCGACGTCGCTCACTATCAGGAGAAACTGAGAGCTCTGAAGCAGATCTGTGGCCTTCAAAACTCCATGAAGGTATCATTTAATTTCTCTTCATAATAAGGTATAAGATTCTTCCCTGTCCTAAAAAAAATTCTTTACTCTACATTTAAAGCTTTATCCGCTGTAAATCTACAGCTTCGTGGCTCCCGTGTAGTCGGCTCAGCAGGATGATTGGCGCTCCTGGTGAAAGGGGAGAAGATTATGAAATGTCTGGTGATTTTAGCTTAAATAAAGCTCCTTTCCAGCTGAAAGGTTCAGATGTTTTATTTATAATCCTTAAACATTTCCAAAAAGGTTTTCATCTCAAGTTCCAGCAAACCTTAGGCACTTCCTTTTAAAGTTCATGGGAAGATGAGGCTCTTCCTCCTGGCAGGCGTAAACAGTTTGGTGGCATGATGTAGCTTTATGTAGATAGAATTTGTTCACCTAATATTTATTCCTCAGTCAAATCGGGCACAAAGATGACCACTGACCATACAAACTGAACTGGAACGTACAGGGTGGCAATTTTCTTCTTTTTTTTTTCTTAAAGAATAAACCAGGATGATGAATCTTGGTGTCCCTCACCTGGCCTGGTCTCATTTATATGTATTATGGTGGTGGTTATCAACATCCATTTTACTGATATAAATAAGACCGCCAAGAGAGAGACACTGCTATTATTATCATAATCGTGTATAAACGCACGTCAGATTGTTTTTCATTTTGGTTCCAAATGATCTTGCCTCTTGTTGGGGTTCTAACCGAACAACTGGGTGCAGATCTCATGAAGTCCAGAACGTGTTAAAGCTCTCCGTTTCTCAGCTCACAAAGTGAGTTTTTGAGTTGATCTTTGAGTTAAATGTTTCTCACTTTTTCTCAGGTGAACGAGGACAAGCCCAGCGTCCCTGTAGCGAGTGCCAAGCCCCCCGTCCCCTCCTCGATGGACATGCTGATGTCTCAGCTGTCTAAGCTGCGCGAATCTCGTGAGCAGCGCGGAACTGAGAATGTCAAGCCTCGCAGTCCTCCTGGGGACATCGATGAATTCCGCGCGAGGCTCGAGAAGATTAAGGCCAGCATGCGTTGATCCTCACACACTTTTCCAACGTCTGTCTGTGTGTTTGTGTCTCTCTCTCTCTACCTCTTCTGCAGCTAAGCTTCTTGCACATGTCTCTGTATGTACTGTCTTAACCTGTATATATTAACTTTTTCTTTTAATGTTTTCCCTCTCTGTGGTTTTACTGAGGATTTTTCTCATTTAAATAAAACTTATTTGACTGACTGAGTTAATGCGTGACTTTTTGTTTGTTTTTGCTCTGCTTAAAATGGATCCCTGTTCTGATTTAAACCCTCTGAACGGGCACCACGTGGAGCAGCAGACCTGCCTCGACTCGACTCGACACTCGGCCTGGAGTTGCCGTGTCAGCAGCGCTAGTTCGGGGTTATTAACGCTTTCCTGCTGTGATCGTTACAAATTGTGTAGTTTATTTTCTCCACTCATTAACTGCCCCGCGCCTCATATTTCTTGGTCACTATAGGAATTGAAGCGGCTTCATCAGGACTGAGCTTCAGACTTCATCAGAGCTGTTAGATGCTGTGTGTGTGTGTGTGTGTGTGTGTGTGTGTCGTAATGCACTTATAAACCAGGACAAACGGCTACAGTCTAACGAGATCATGAAGATCTAACTTGAGGGACTTCACACAACTCCATATTTATCAACGCACACATGGTGTGACCTGGTATCAGTTTTAGTCGTTCACTTTTGTTGCTTTTTTTTTTTATCAGAATTGGATTTAAAATTTTGCTTGTGTTTTTATTTCTTATATTTAACTCCAATGCGGTCATTGTACAGCTACAGTCTTATGATCATGAAACTTTTACCTATAAATACTGACTTGTGTGAAGTCCCAGATCCATGCATGGGTTGTGAATTGCGGTCATTCACTTTTGTTAAATTTATATTGACATTGGATTAAATTGTTTAAATTTCTTAAATTCCTCTCCTCTCTCTGGTCAACCAGCAGAGAGCGCCGTTGCCTCAGAAACCAATCTGAGCAGGTCCACAGGTTCTGCAGTTTAAAAAAATGAGAGAACAAATTAGTTTCCCAGCACTTACTTTTTTTTTTTTTTTTGACACAATCTGGATATTGAACTTTTGTTGTTTTTGTCAGTGTTTTTTCCCCTTCCAGTAGCTCTTCTAAAGGATCGGACTTAACAGGCCAGCCTTCACTCCCCATGTGCACAGTGTCCCCTGTTCCCTATGATCCTGTCGCCAGATTTTCCTTCCTTTCGTTCTTTCTGGTATGAGAATTTGGAGGTCGAGTCAACACACAAAACACTTAAGATAAATCTACTTTAACATTTTTATTAGTTAACAGTAGATAAATCTTTACACACTCTGACAAATGAACAAACAAAACATGTGCTTCTGATGCTCACATGCCAATTGTAGGAGTTTTCTTCAGTGGACACGGGTCAGGATGGGCGATACGCAACATAACATGCGCATAATAACATACGCAACTAACTGAACACGCTGTGTTCTGACTCCTTTCTGTAAGATCCACTCCTCCACATGTGCATCACTGAGTCCTAGCTGCCCATATATTTATATATGTATATATACCCTGTCACTGGTTTGCTGGCACACTGGCACTTGGTAATTGTGGTACTTCAGGTACTTAAGACTTTTTGGTTCTATGTAGACTTTTACAGATTCTAAATCTCATTTGTACACAATGCCCTGAATCGATAAACTGCTTGGTTAGTTTACTTTGGCTCACTTGTTACTTGCACCTTACAAAGTGATGTTACACCCGTTTGGGTTGTTTGTTTATGGCCCCAATACATTTTAATGACTTGTAGACAGGGTTTGCTGTTCTCATTATTCCTATGCTGCAGTCGTTTTAGATGATATTATAATTCATGACTGGAAGTGGAATCTGTCACATGATTGAGTTGTCCTGAGATCCTTGGGCTCCAGACCGACCCAAAGACATGTGCACTTGAGTGGGTGGAGTTTTTACACCTTTATCAGGTGTGGCCTTAAATTGATAAAACTGTGGTGATTGTATAAGGTACAAGGCCCAAGACTAAACAGGGGTTTAAGACAGTTTCTGGCTTATAGCTAATTAAGTTTGTACGTAATTCCGATGTCACTAGTATGTTTATTCTTCTTACATAAATCCGGGTCAGTGGACGAACACATGCCAACAGGCTTTAGTCCAAGTGAAAGAAACACTTTGCAGGGCTTTCCCCTTTGTTTTCCAGATAGACTGAAGAGAGGAGGAGGATGAGAACCCTGTACTGTACATGATATAAAAGCTCTCCATGTGGGAGAAAAAGAACACCACCCCTGAGAATAACTTAGCAATCAAGTGAGTGGTTCACACTCTCTGCTCCAGTGGCTCCACCATACGAAGGATGTCCATGCATAGTTCTTTTGTTGGTTACGAGAATTCCAGCCCTTCAAATTGAATGTAATCCACAGATGGATGCGACTGATGTTCTCTCCTGCTGGGTGAGGGTGTGGTTTGGTGTCAGCCTGGGACAGTGACCATCACCCAGTGACTTTACTCCATCCAATGGCTTCCTCTAGCTGCTGCATGAGGTGTAAAACATTGCAGTTTGCCTACACGACCAAAGACATGCCAGCACCGAACTTACCTCATAGCATGCACCACACACTGAAGTGCACCACACTCCCTCTGATCCTCTAGTACTGCTTGACTGGTCCCACAGGGATGATAACAATGACCATCTCAAGTACATGCCTAGGTGGTACTATGACCTTCAGTGAGAGACTTCAGATGACATCTAAAGAGCTACTTCTTCCTGAAGAACATTAAATTAGGACTTTGTGTTGATATGTGCTTATTTTACAATATTACCTCCTTAACAGGGTTTTTATACTAATGGTGGTCTTAGAGCGGTGTCGTGCCATTTAAGTTGTGTGATGTGTTGATCACTTTGATGCATGTGTGTATGTGCAGTGCTTAAGTTGTAGCTCAGTTTCATGATGGCCACATAATCAAAAGTTTTAGCTGACTTTATGAATAGTTTATAATCATGTTGTGAATATTACATGGCAGTAAGCCAAACGCTTAGAAACACAGCTATGCTCACTGTACTACCAGCAACTTTCCATGACCAAGTCAATCAATATCAGGATGTATTTATTAATAGAGACTCCAAAGCCAAATGTCATAAATGTGAATGTAGATGTAACTGTGAATTGTTACGATGAGCTGGAATTTCCACAGGATCCCATGATTGTTTCCTTTCATTGTCAACACAATACATTTTTTATTAAAGTCTTATATGCATACTTAAATGTCACTGGAATAAATTATTCAGGGAGTAAATTAAAATCTATACTTTAAATATGTGTACTATTTTTCCTTTATTTCTTAAAGTGTATGTTTAAGTTAGACATGATTTGATAATTCCTACGTCATGGTCCACTGTGCACACTCATTAATGTCCAGTAATATTTACCTAGATTATACTGCAGCATCACTTAAAATTGACCTGTCCTTGCCTGGTGAAATACATTTTTTTAAACATAGAACCAGACCTTGTGATGAATCTGAGCCGAATTGACTGAAGTGGAACTAGTTAAGCTGGTTAATCTAGCTGCTCCACAAACATGCAGGAGTGTGGCTTTCAGACACTAAGCTGTAAAGGCAGTAGTAATGCTCAGTGATAAAAACATAGGCAAAGTGAGAATAAAACGTCGTATGGGAACCTCAATCCAGTAACGAGGCCGTGATTGTGTCATTAAACACAAACGTACGATCCGAAAACTCTTTGATGAGTGAAGCCTCTAGATATTTGAAGTCTAAAAGCTTACAAAGGGACGTAATTGCATGGGATGGAGTTTACACCGATCTCTCATTAAGCCTCAGGGCTAATCCAATTAGTTCTGTTACGCACACACAGGATGTTCATTAATAATATTAATAACAACAACAAAAGCTTCAGCAGTAATAAGGAGGCTGAGAATACAGGAGCCCACTGGTGTTATTAGAGCATGATACCAGAGTCTGGAGGAAAATACGTTACCTCGATGCGACCTTATTCCCTGTTTGTGTTAATACTGACATCAGGATTGTCACAGACAGGCAAGACTAACACAAAGTCTAAGAAAATGTCAAATCTCACAAGGCAGACCGTCACCAAAACCTCTGATGAGTGATGAATAAACCCGTTGTCTCACTAGCGTGGGGGCCTGTTCATGGAAGTGTGCTTCGTTATATTGAATTGTTGTGCTTTTTGAAATAAAGAGAAGACAAGAAAACAAAAAGAAGACCCATTCCTTTGATCAATCAAATCAAATCTAATTTGGCATTGGTATATATTGGTAATATAACGCAAAAGTACTTTTGAAAACCTTTGCTTTCTGATGATGAGAGGTGGGCTCCATAAGGGACCAGGGCAAATTGAACCCCCCAACCCCCTGCCCTCACCCACCTCTATCCCTTTAGCTAACTTAATAGTCAAACCCACCAACCACAAGGGGCTCGTCCTGTTTGTGAGAGAGGAAAGGTGTGTGTGAGAGAGAGAGAGAGTGAGAGAGAGAAAGTGTCATTGGCTTTTTTTGTTTGCCACCAAATGATCCTCTGCCTACTCCATGGCCTTTGTCAGCTAACTTTAACAAACCTCACAGTTGGTGGAACTCCTGTTCTTGATGGCAGTTGTGTGATAAACTCTTCCATCACCACAAACTTGATGCCAGCTTTGGTATCGCCTACTTTTAGCAGGCATCCTGGAGCTGCTGACTGAACGCCGTACTCACTGAAGGTCTTGTGGTGGAACCTTGCTTCTGAGAATGCTTTTGAGGTTAGTGTAGTCCAGCATTCTGTCAACAGCCAGTTGTTGCGCTGTGAGCTGTGCCTCGCTGGTGGTAGCAGGTAGGCTGCCCATCGTGACTTGTGCCAGTCCATTGATCATCATGCATTCACACCTATTGAGTGTCATGTGGACCCATTTTGGCTAGGGTGAGGTGAGGTGTTGTCACGCCGGAGGAGGACTCCCAGTGGTCACCATCTCTGGTACAGTTTGAAGAGCTCTTGATGTTTCATTCCCTGGATTCTAGCAAGGGCCTTGACGATGTCTAAGAGTTGAGAGAACTCCAGGGAGCATATTTCTTTCTTATCCTGGGTTTCAGAACAAAATAACAAAATCATACGAGGAGGGTGGACACAGGTGGCAAACGTGAATTAAAGTTTATTCTTTTGCTAGTTTTGAATTTGCTTAGCTTTTTAGTCCACACACCCACATATGCACAGGTCACACTGAATGAACCCTCTGCTTGCTCACTCTTTAAATGTTTCCCCTGACTCACTGCAAACAGACAAACACTAATTAAACACATTAGTTGTGCGTTCTTTCCCACTCACCTGATCCTCGCTCCCTTCGCTGACCTACACCAAACCATCACCTCATAACCACAGATATTTTTTTGCTTAATTTTCTTTTGAAAATGTTACCATATGTGCATCGTGGCTAACAAACGCAGAAAAACGAGTGCTATTGACAGGAGGAGCAAGAGGGGAAAAAAAGAGACATCTTGGTTTGGAAGTGCGTCGGAAACTTACATTACATTAATGGTTACACTACAGTATCACTACAGCATCACTTTGTAAAGTATATGACATGGTGTTTGCACAACGTTTAAATCACATAATGTCCTGTTTCACTGAATGTATTGTGGATGTAAAGCGACACATACCCGTCATTTATTACTGCTAAAGTGTCTGCGATGGCAGCAACAGAATTTAAATGCCCCTTTTCATGGATTCAACATTTAAAAAAAAAAAATCATTAAACACATTTAGTACACTCAAAACAGCCTCTAAGTATTGGCTTGTCATGACCCGTTGCCTTTTGCCAGTGCCCTACGTGCCATGGTTTCCTTTAAATGTAAAAGTTGAAGCTTCAAAAAGTGGTTGTGAAACATTGAAAACATTTGAAACTTTAGACCACCTTGTTTGGTAAAGAATAATAATTTTTTTAAGACATTGCAGAGATTTAAAAAAAAGTCCTGCATCTCAATTCTGGATTAGTTTTAAGTGTCATACAGTATGTTTTCCACAGGTAGACCTGTCTCGAGGTGTCTCAAGATGTGTGTCAGGACAGTGATGTTAGGTGAGGTGGGTAGTTTTTGCAGACAGACCCTACCCATCTCTCCTAACATCGCTGTCCAAAACTAATCCAGAATTGAGATTCAGGACTTTTTTTTTCTTTCAACCATTTTGCAATTTCTCCCACACTACCCCACTGCTTCGCTTCACTTTAAATCATCTTGGCAAATCATTTTTCTTTGACACATAAGCTTGTCTGTAAAGTGACCGTGGGGTCAGATAATGTGACCTGAACGTTAATCATAAGATCTTGAATTATGACTGATTACATTATTATTTCATCTCGAAGCTGTCAGTATTTGGTGGGTTTGGCTCACGTTGGTGCGTAAGAGCACTGGGGCAGAAATATACAGGGATTATAATAACTGTGTTATCCTGCAGGCTCAGGCATGTTCTCCTTTAATCAATTTGACAATAAAGTCCTTGTGAATAATGCTGTGATTCAGTGTGGAGCAGAGAGCTATTATTCGCGTGTCAGGCTTGCTTTTCCTTTCTTCCTCTTTCTGTTTCCTCTCTTCTCCTGTAATGTCAGCAGATTGCTGGATGTCACAGCTTCAAAAGGCTGTTCTTCTGCCTAAGCTGTTGTCTACTTTGACCTGATTCTTCATCCGTCTTTCCTCCACGCACTCCTCCCTCCCCTTCCAGAGTGAAGAACATGATCATATGAGAGTGGGTTTTTTAATCTGTCATTTCATCACAGGTTATTAAATAACGCTCGGGGAAGGAACGGTGACCACCACACAGCACATACTCACCAACATGTGTGTGTGTGTGAAGCATCCTGTTCATGCACTGGCCTTCTGAGGATATAGTAATAAAGCGCAAATGCAGCAAAGCGATAAAGTCATGACTTCTCTATTTTGTGTTACTCTTTCCTTAGCAGGGAGTCATGCAAAGCAACGTTTCATACTGAAAAACTCATTATTTACATTACAAGTACTTGTTTCATTGCAGCTACAAGCACCATGCAAACGGTTAGACACCTTTTTAATTTGGATTGGACCTTTTTAAACTGTCTGCTGAAACATGACATTATTCCTTACAGAAATAATTAGTAACAAATGTCACTTGTCAAATGTCAAATGTATTTGTTTTAGTATTAATGTTATATAACCAGGTGAATGTCATATCTCAGACAGTGTTGTAATAGTAGACACCGCCTGAGCTTTTCTGAAATGTGTTCCTAACCCAGTTCCAGTTGTTTTCTTTGCTTGATGCAACCCAATAATTAGACTCTTCTGAAATGGTGGCGTTTTTGGCCAGGTAGAGTGTATATTGTTGTATTATATACACTGCATGAACGAAAAAAGAACCATTTCAGGGGGTCAAATTCCCCTGAAAGAAAACATTAAAATGACTGGAATTGAATTAAACACTGTCCAATGCATTATTAAAGCCTGGAAGGACAAGTGCTGAATTCTCAACGTCATGGAAGACACGTGGGCAGAAAAACACACTTGCATGGGAAAAATGTGAAGTAGGAACCATAGTTATGTTTGACAGTGAAAGTAAGATCATTTACTGTACACACACACACACACACACACACACACACACACACACACAGGACTGGGACTAAACAGCTGTGTGTCCATAATAAAACCACTTGTTAGTGAGACTCAGAAAAAAAGGCTTCAGTTTGTTAGGGATCATAAAGACTGGACTCTGGAGTGATGGAAAAAGGTCATGTGACCTGATGAGTCCAGACCGATCCTATTCCAGAGTGATGGGTGTGTCAGGGTAAGAAGGGAAGGACATGAAGCGATGCTCCCATCATGCATAGTGT
>JAOVVA010000004.1:24722083-24737945 GCA_028565275.1 Leiocassis micropogon | reverse complement strand
ATCACTCAGCCAAGTTTGGCCCATAATCTGTTAACTACTAATACCCCTATCTCACCTACTAATACCCCTATCTCACCAACTAATACCCCTATCTCACCTACTAATACCCCTATCTCACCTACTAATACCCCTATCTCACCTACGTGATTTTGCGCGGTGGCCGTAAGTACGGTTCATCATGATTCACCGCGAGTTTTGGCCTGTAATTAGGTTTCCATCTTTCCACGCGTCGGCTCTCGTATAGTCAAACCGCACAGGTGAGATAGGGGTATAACAGCAGGAATAACAGAGGGGGCGGGTTATTGGAGGCGGGGCTTGTAGGCCGACTTTCACGCACACAAACACACACACACACACACACACACACACACACACACACACACACACACACACACACACACAATAACGGAATTGAGTGGGAATCACTGCTGTCTGGCTCACGAATTACATTAATTGTCTGAATAACGGATTACATTTTTGAAACAGTAACTAAATAACTGAGTACTTAAATGACGGATCAATCGCGTTAGATTACTCGTTACATCAAAAATGTAATCCAAGTACTCTAACGTGTTACACACAACACTGCTAACAGGAAGTTAGTAGCCCGTAGTTTCAGCAAATTAAAATACATTTGAGAACTTAGCACTAATAGAGAATAGGGATTTGCACTATTCATGATGTTTCAAAATGTTCCTTATGTTTAAGAGTGCACTTTATAAAATGCTAATAATTTAAGCATTTTCATATCCATAACACATAGGCAAACAGTTGTGGTTGGTTTATACCCAGTGAACTATGTATACACCAGACAGAGAGAGAGAGAGAGAGAGAGAGAGAGAGAGAGTAAAAGGCAGTAAGGTCTCTTGGTAGGAGGGTAACAGATGAAGTGTGTAAACTTCATTCGCCATCAGGCACTTCATAGTGTGCACTAAGATAAAAAAAATCTGCTTCTTTCATGACAGCAGAAGAGACAGATGGAGGTCGTGTCTCACACGCAGAATGTGCATTTACACACTGAAGGGCTTCATGTGTCTGTGAAACACCGCCGAGGGGTCCGCAGGGAGCAAACTCATTACTGAGACCGCGCTTTCATTTGCAACATACAAGCATCTTTTTTCCCTGTCGAAGCTGAAGTGCCTCCAAATGCCTCGGCTCCCTCGCTAGGACGTAATCGAGTGTGTGACGATCCTCTGTATCAGAGACGTGACATGCCAGCTGTGTGATTATGACAAATTACCAGGAGAATTAATGTCCTTTAGAAAAACGTACAGCTTGTAAGATCTAAGGCTGGAGATGCTGGGAGAGACGGCAATTCCTCACAGCGCGGCTAAAACTAAAGATTCAACGTTGATTTCTTTAGTGTCATGTCAGTTGTACAGTGCTGTGAAGAAGTATTTGCCCCCTTTATGATTATTTTTTTTTTGATTGCATATTTCATACTTAAATGATTGAGATCATCACATCAAATCTTAATATTACACAAAGATAACCCAAGTTAATACAAAATGTAGATTTTAAATGATGATTTAATTTATTAAGAGAAAAAACTGTCCAAACCTGCTTGTCCTTATGTCAAAAAGTAACTGCCCCTATTGCTAAATCATCAATAACCTGTGCTTTTTGGAAAACTGAGTTAAATTTCACTTGCTACACCCAGGCCTGATAACTGCCAGACCAGCTGAATCAAGAAATCACTTAAATAGAACGTATTTGGGACTCCACTGAATTACAGTACATTACTGAAACAATTCCACAGCACTGTATTTGACCTGCACTGTTAGTAAATGTGTTCTTCCCAACTGCAAAGCACATTACACAGCTGCTCACTGTAATAACCAGGTGTAAGTCACTAACGAATAACTAATGAATAACACACGACAGGACCGCGGCTATATGAAAGTAATTCATGCTGAGGTGTTGTGCTTTACAGCATGCTGAAGTACTTCACTCCTCCTGTAAGGTGTACTGTGAACCCTTATTTTCAACACATTCTGTGGCTCAATTTTGTTAGAATTTTCATTACCTTCATAACACACTTTCACAAATTAGATTCTCACTGTGTCAAGTCATATTACTCTTACTACTACTACTACTACTACTCTTCTTTTATTTTTAAATTCAGTGTGTGGTAAGCACTGTCATCCTTGCACATCCAGGGTTGTGGGTTTGAATCTCACGTCCGGTCTGTGTGGATGGAGTTTGCATAAGGTGTAGGCTGACTGGCATTTCCAATTTGTGCGAGCGTGTGTGTTTGTGCCCCGCCTTGTGCCCTAAGTTCCCTTGGGTAGGCTGCAGGTCTCCTGTGACCCCACACAGAATAAGTGGTATAGGTAATGCATATATTTAGTGTGAGTTCAGACTTTTGGCACCTGTTGGGATCCACTATGGAAGCACCTTGTGATCGATGCGTTTTGAAACAAAACCACCCTTTAATGCGAGAGACTAAATCCTTTAAAATCCTGGTGTTGCATGGTCACATCACTGAGTCCACTGGAATTCTTGGAAACCATGGCAACACATGAAGACACACACAGCTTCGCTTCAATAGCTAAATGTGTGATGTCAGGAATGAGGCAGCACATCCTGCCTCCCGGTTTCAGAGAGATAAGGAAGTGTGTGTCTGTCACAAGACATGTGACTTAGCCAAAACCTACGGATTGGGCTTAAATAACTCAATTTTAACACAGACACACCTGTAGAACTGGATCTTCTGTTGCGATGTGATTACGAACAAGACAGGGACTGTGCACACTGTGCATCTTTCAGGAGTAAGTCTATGGAAGAGTGGATATATAATTAGATTTGTTCTCTACTTTACTCTAAGAAACATTGTTGAGTTAGACTCTCTTTCGGAGAATCCAAGCAGCCACCCCATGGGCTACATGGCTAATTTAGGTTAACTACACTGAGGATTGAGCGAATAGTGGTGAGACACCAGTACTGTTGTCCTCAACTTTTAGACGTTGGATGTGGAATGTCTTCAGCGTCATTATTTATTAAAACATTCCTGAAAATTACAGTAGCACCAGATGTACCCTGGGAAATTTGGATGCTGTAGGGTACAGAGTTATGTCTTTCAGTGTAGTGATGCCCCTTGATTTCTGACTGCTAATTTGTAATGTGCCAACTCTAACTGATATGTTGTATGATCATATATGTGTGCAACTTCACTCCCAGTGCTAGCTTAGAGGGCTAAGGCACCAAGTTAGTGATTGGAAGGTCGGCGGTTCAAGCCCAAGCTCCCTCAGATTGCTGGTGTTGGGCCTTGAGCAAGGCTCTTAACCCTATAAGCTCCAGGGGCCGCCGCATTATGGCTTACCCTGTGCTCTGACCAAAGCTATGCTGGGATATAAGAAGAAAGAATCTGTGCAGTACTGTTTATGTGACCAATACAGACCTTAATTTCTGAGTGTGTGTCTATTTATTTTGGACGAGTGTCTAACCGACTTCACCGGCAGTCACAAACCAAGCTGACTAAAGACAATAAAATATAGTACCAGTACCATAAAGCCAGTCACTTCTTCCTCCTCCTTCGGCTGCTCCCGTAAGCGGTCGCCTCAATGGACCATTTGTCTCCATCTAACTCTAACGTCAACCACGTCTTCCCTTGTTCCTCCGGAGTGTCCTCCCTCACCACATTCATAAACCTCCTCCTGGGATTTCTTCTTCTCCTCCTGCTTGGCAGCTCCATCTCTAGCATTCTCCTCCCAATATACCCCTCATCCCTCCTCTGCACACGTCCGAACCATTCTAATCTAGCCTCTCTAACTTTGTCCCAAAACCGTCCTACCTGCACTGTCCCCCTCATTCCTAATCCTGTCCATCTCTTCTCACTCCCAAAGCGCATCTTTAGCTCTGCCACCTCCAGGTCTGCTTCCTGTCTTTGTAAACCCGGGAACTGTAGTATTAGTAGTAGTAGTAGTGAGTATCCCCACACTTATTGGGGGTTAAAATATCATCTTCTATGAAACCAACCACCATCTGAAACTACTTGATGAAATTGTTGACATTTCACAAAAAAAGCACTTGAGCTGAAAACTGCTAGCAAGAACCAAAAGGTTTTATATTTCCCAAAAGGAACTTAGAAAATAAAAACATTTCTGAATACACCCCAGAACTGCTCTGGCTTTTAATAAGGCACAGGTAACAATAAGTTCAAACTTTATTCAAAGCTGGCAAAATACAGTATGTTGTTGTCAAAAAAAGACCTAATCCTTGAACACGAAGATCAACAGACCAAATAAATAAATAAATAAATAAATAAATAAATAAATAAATAAAAATGCCAAGGATGCAGAAGGAACAATTTAGAATGTGAAACTTACAAAAAAAGCCACAATGTTATTGATGTGGCAAATAGTTGGTTCAAAGGAATTTTTTTTTAAAAATGCGTCACAGATGAGGCTCCATAGAGATAACGTGCAGGAAAAATCAGACGCACAATAAGAATATTCCAAACAGAAAACTCAGCAGGTGCACCGAGGGACGGAATGAATAACAAGCCGGTGCTGTTTGTAAATGTGGGGGCCGAGCATCAACACTGTGCTGCAGGATCCTCTACCGTGTGTAAAGCACATTACTGTGTCTGTGGTGGGAGTGGAAAGGTTTTCAAAGACTGACTTGTTACAGGACAATGTACAAATAGGGAGATACAGCAGAAGGTTCTCAGAGTTAAGACACGTAGCAGTCTGTTCCTGTACAAACATCTCATCTTTAGCTTTACTAAAGCACCTGCAGTTTCTTATGGAGTGGTGGACCATGGACGTACAGGTTGATGTTACATAGAATCAGACTGAAGTCATTAAAACTGATTTTTTTTGCGCACTCTACAGATTTCATTTTAATAAAATATAGTATAGGCGAGTCAGTTAGCTACTATTTTTTTCCAAATCGTTTATTTCACTTATAATTCACATCACCACAA
This sequence comes from Leiocassis micropogon, assembly GCA_028565275.1. Lineage (NCBI taxonomy): Eukaryota > Metazoa > Chordata > Actinopteri > Siluriformes > Bagridae > Leiocassis > Leiocassis micropogon. Next base: position 24,733,018 of record JAOVVA010000004.1, on the reverse strand, counting down.
TTCCACTGGGTCAGAAGTTTGAAATTACACTGTGCCTTTAAAGAATGTCTCCAGAAAATCATGGCTTTAGAAGCTTCTGATAGGATAATTGACATCATTTGAGTCAGTTGGTGGTGTACCTGTGGATGTATTTCAACACCTACCTACAAACTCACGGTCTCTTTATTTGAACTCATGAGAAAATCAAAAGAAATCAGCAAAAAAACAAAAAAACATTGTGGACCTTCACAAATCTGTTTTATCCTTGGGAACAATTTCCAATTGCCTGAAGGTCCCACGCTCTTCCGTACAAGCAATACTACACAAATATAAACACCATGTGACCATGCAGCCATCATACCACCCAGAAAGAAGGCTTGGGTAAAAAAAGAAAAAAGGACAAATCAATCTCAGAACAGCAGCAAAGGACCTTGTGAAGACACTGGAGGAAACAGGAACAAAAGTATCTATACGCACATTAAAACAAGACTGATATCTACGTAACCTGAATGGCTGCCCAGCAAGGAAAAAAACACTGCTCCAAAACTGCCATAAAAAGCCAGAATACGGTTTAGACCTGCTCACGGAGACAAAGATCTCATTTTTTGGAGAAATTTCCTCTTGTCCGATGAAACAAAAATATAACTGTTTGTCCATAATAACCATCATTATGTCTGTAGGAAGTTAAAGCTTGGTTACAAATGGTTCTTCCAAATGCCACCCCAAGCGTACTTCCAAAGTTGTGGCACATTCCAATGGAAAATTTGTGCACAGAACTGAAAAAGTGTGTATGTCCAAGGAGGTCTAAACCCTGACTCAGTTACACCAGTTCTGTCAGGAGGAATGAGCGAAAATTCCAGCAACTTATTTTAAGAAGCTTGTGTAAGGTGACTCAAAATGTCTGAAAAATTTAGAAAGAAATTAAAGCTAAAAAAAATTTCTCTTTCTATTATTATTCTGACATTTCACCTTCTTTAAATAAAGTAGCGATGAGGCATTGTCTGAGTTTAAATGTATTTAGCTAAGGGGTATGTAAACTTCTCTTCCACTGTACCTGAAAAGCAAATATTGCGATATCTCCAGTATATCATTGGGATAGCAAGAATGATGAAGAGCACATCCAAACCCTTGGTACATTGTTAACCAGTCTGAGTCTCTAAGTTTTACACACAGAGAGACAATGTGAGTTTTTCAGGAAAGAAGTGTGATGGTAGAGACAGGTGACTGACAAGCCACAAGAGTAATCTGAAGTAGATATACAGACATCCGGAACTAGAAAATGTGGCACAACCCAGGGCATACGTGCATCCTGTAAATTATGATGACAATTTATTGTTTCCAGCTCTTTCCAGTGTGACGCACTGAAGCAAGCTGTGAAAGAGCATTCAAAATAAATAAAAAATGACTTAGAATGTCAGATAAACTGTGCATACTGCTCATAATGACCCACTTCAGCCCATCAGGTGTGCAGTATGTCTTATTGATGAGATATTACGATGTGCACAACAATAGCATCCTGGTCTCAGGAGGCTACAGCATTGGAGCTTGTGACACTTTATGAACGATTGATCTCTCGTCCACTTGTGTTGGCTTTAAGTTCACTGATGTTTACCGGACATAATTATGAACATGTTGACCGAGTCCTGACTATCGGGAATAAAGATGTTCCACCTCTACAAACCTCTACAAACCAGGTTTACTCTAGAGACAGACCACCATAAGGGAATCCCAGCAATGTCTTTAACCTGGCTGCGATAGGCGCAATGTTTCCTTTGGAGGCAACTCGAGGGTTCAAGTATACCAGACAATGTAGTAATGCTGACAGCTTATCATGTAGTCCACTGTTGATGGCTGGAGAAGGACAGCGTTCATTCTCTGAACCAAAGGACTGGCTGCTGAAATACAATGACTGTCCCAAAATTGTGGAAAAATGATGGATGATGTCCAGCTCATGGTAAGACAATCTTTCCCAAGTTTTCAGTGAAAACGCTGCCAACAGTTTCCATTTCAAGTAATCCATAAACCTTCTGAAATGAGACCAACACGTCATTCTTACAGCAAATAATATAGCACCAAGCATCGAGATTGGTCAGGAAGTCTTAATATATAACTGTCGTGAGGACAAGTGGACGTCTGGTAGAATGGTCAAAAAACTGGACCAGGAGCTCGCCACTATCATCTGGAGATCGCGAGTTTAAATCCCAAGTGATGCTGTAACCATCTGTAGCTGGAAGCACAGAGAGAGGAGATTGGTCACGCTCCCTCAGTGCTTTCCTCCGAGAGTGTGGACATGACTAATTTATGGAGGAAAAACACAAGTGGTACATGGATGCACACGGATACAGGGTGTTCATCCATAAAGACAAACACAATGCTTCAACCAGGCTGACCTTCTGGTGATGGTCATGATCAAGTGCACCCTGACACACCCAATGCAGCAAAAGTGAAGACCTTTAAATAGAACATAAACATTTTGCTGGAAAGAGAAGAAAGAGTGCATGATGTAAAAGTCTGCATCTCTCTCTGGTTGGTAGGCTTAAATCTATGTTCTCGCTCCCCAGCACCTCCATGTCAGGCGTCCTATCTGACTGCATCTAACTCCACGCTGTTACATAAAGCACTTGTAAAGAGAGCCTCTGTAGGTGTATTTAAGTGGAATCATAAGGTTCAGTTTTTATAATCTGTTTAAAACATCTCCTCTGATATCGTGTTCACAACAAACTCACAGTCAGTCAATGCTGGAACCATTTAAACACCCCCAGCTGATTGAACGTGACCTTCACTTAGTCTGCTCTGTATCACCGTGAGAATTCAATAACATTCATTTCAGCTGGAGAGTCTGAGGTGAGAGAGGCTCTGAGGAAATACACGGTATAAATGAATCTGGATCTGTAGCCATGCTGAAAGCTGGAGTTTCACCCTAATGACACACACCACATGACATGCACGACTGTTTCTTACCCGCCCCGGGCCTCCGGACTGTCAGAGGGTCTCCATGATTTTACCACAAAACATACACTTATGTAAGAAGTCGAATGTATCAGGCAGCAGTAACGTTGTAACCTTGTGTTTATCTGTAACTAACGTCAAGAGGTCGTGAAGAAGTGCTGATCATGAGGCACAAATGAAAAGGAGATGGGAAAATACAAAAAGGAAAAACGAACAGAGCAACATGAAAATATTAATCTAGCATCTAGAGTAAGAGTAAAGTTACTAGCTGGCTATTACTACTGTAGCTGTATTAAGTTTTAGCTATGTTGAGTTTAGGGTTGCCAACTTCATGAAACAGAAATAAGGAATGAGGTGGTGCCTTTTGGTGGCAGTGGGGCAGGTAACAATAATAATTATTAAATAATAATTAAATAAATATAAAAATAATCACAGTGTGTCTGTCAGTGAATTCTGTTCTGTGTTTTGACTTTTGTGCTCTGGTGCTGTGCCACCTGATCTCACCCGTCGGGCAGTGGCGCTACTGTGTATGGTGAACTGGGTGAACTGCCAAAAACCTGCCTTGCCGATGTCTATTCTAGCCAAGTTATTTTAACCAGTCTGCAGTTTGGTGCTAAAATAATCTGATTATTACAGTCTTGAACTGTATTCCCCAAGCAGAGTTTATACTGTGGAAAACACACAGCATTCAAGACAACAAGTACCTAGTATAAATATCTTGGGTGGGGAAGAACGCTTAGGATTCCAAATGTTCGAAAAAGTCCCTTATGATACGATATAGCATTAATCAAGTTGTTTACCTGTCTCACAGAGGCGTCCAGTGAAGCCTGAAGGACACACACACGTGTTTGGCGACGCACACGTTCCTCCGTTGAGACAGGCCTCGTTACAGAACGCTGGCGGAAGGAAACAGACGCTGGTCAGTCTCAGGTTGTTTTAGTGTTTCAGCAAGAATATTAGTACACATGAAAAACACAGACAGGATGATCCAACTTTTAGTCGCGTCGCACCCAAAAGATGTTTGCTGGATTTGTGCAGATTTACTTTGTTTTCTTTAGGCAGGAAAGCCATATGTCAGGATGTACGTGAGAAGCAATAAGTATTTAATCATCTAACAGCTGTTGTTCTATAGAAAAAAAATAAAATAATCCAGTGTAGCCTTAAGAAAAACACATCAGAGCATGATCAGTTTCCTCTTCACGTATACTTTAGAGAACACACTCTGAACCATTAATACACCCCTCACTTCCTCCTGTCACTCAACATTAAGACACTCTCAGCAGGAACCAGACTGTGTGTGTAGACATGAAGAGTGTATCCAGACCATTACAATAAGGGATGATTTAAGGGCAAAAAAAGGAAAGGAATATTAACACTCTTTAACAAACAGAGGCCTTAAAAAACTATAAACATCATCATCATCATCATCATCATCACCAGCAGCAGCAGCAGCAGCATTAATATCAAGCAGGTCTTTTACACACACGGTGAAATTACCTCATATTGACCTTCATTTCCATTTTCATACCCACAAGCTTAAAAACAAAACATTGTGAGGGATTACAATCATCCAGAGTGTGTATGTCCTTATATATACGACCCCAGGTCACATTTAAATTTAAGGAGCAAAAACAAAAACTTTTTTGAGGTTTTGAAAGACGGCAGCGCTAAACAGTTTTAGTGTTACGATCAGCATGTAAGATAATCCGGGCCGGAGCCGACACAGGCTTGGGAACGGGATCGCAGCGCAATGTTTTAGTGTTTAGTGTTTACTTTACAATTACGTGAGGGCACTAAGAGTTCTTAAATGATGTTTAGAGTCCGGTCTCAAGATCCGCCACGCCTACTTCGAACAAAGGATGCAGGCTGCTTGTCAGTACCACGTATTATAAAAACTACAGCAGGGGGCGGAGCTTCTTCTTACAAAGTTATGGAATAGCCTTCTAAGTAATGTTCGGGACTCAGACACAGTCTCAGTGTTTACGTCTAGGCTAAAAAACGATATATTTAGCCAAGCATTTTTGTAAATAGATTTGCCTTAGGTCTGGGATGCGTGTGGCGACTGGGGACAGTTCCACTTTACCCAGAAGATGGTCCTGAGCCTCCAATAACGATCTGGACTCTATATTAACTTAAACACATCTCCTGTTATACTGAACTTCCAGCCTCCTAACACACAGTATGAGTGCAGATCAATCCCTGTTATCCGTTATCACCCAGATGAGGATGGGTTCCCTGTTCAGTCTGGTTCCTCTCAAGGTTTCTTCCTATTACCATCTCAGGGAGTTTTTCCCTCAGCACCGTCGACCTCGACTCGTTCATCAGGGACGATCTGATCATTCTGATTCATACACACTCACATTGCATACAAATTTCCATAAGTTTCTTTTTTGTGTAAAGCTGCTTTGCGACAATGACAATTGTTAAAAGTGCTATACAAATGAAATTTTATTGAATTAAATAGTGTGTGTTTTAGTGTACATTATTTTTTTACTTTATTGTTTTTACTGTGACCGTTTTGTTCTTTATAAATGTGCTAAATCCTTTTTTTTTACTCCTAGGTGTGCACTATCCATAAGCCCAAGGTTAAAAACCTCTCTGTAATTTTCCCCCTTTCTTTCATTTGCAGACAAACCGATGATGAAATGATACAAAATCCAGTTCAAAGACGAAACGATCCTCTTAAAGTCGGCACTTTATTAGGATTATCACACTCGACACGTGCCTTCTTCTCCCGCCGAACTCAGCGAACACCTCACACCGCAGGCAGCTTCATTCCTACTGTTCCTCAGTTATCACTAATCCCATCAATGTCTAGCAGAACATTCATGCCTTATATTACGCTTTCACTCTTCTGATTGGGTCTGTAAAATTGTGCTTTCCAAATCTAGGCGTTTATAATCTCACAATCTGATGTCACCCATGCGTGGATGGACTCCATTGGAGTCTGGCTCCACTCCAGGAAGCCAGATCTACATCTGGACTTTAAGCTCTGATAGAGATCTGGCTTTTCTGCAGTGTGTGCAGTACTCATCTGTAATGATGTAATGTTGGAGTTTGTGTATGCTCTGGATTCACAGTGCTTTGATCATCATTCTGCTCCTTAAATCAACACAGGAAGTCCGGGTGTCACTCTACTGTGGGATTTTTGAGCTAATAAGTCCGATGTGAAAAAAATGATAACTGATGGGAATTTATGATGTCAGAGAGGAAACAGGTAGAGCAACAAAAACAAACACAGAAAGTAGTATTCCCTTTCCTTCTGTCACAAGAGTGGTGCTGGTGAGCCAGACAGTCATTACTGCAGAACGATCAGTAATGATGAAACCAGACAGTCGGATTATAGAAGAGAAACAAGAACATCAAGCAAACATGAGATTATTAGAAAGATTGCACAAAGCAGAAGTCGCTGTACCACAACAAGCGCTGGTGTTAGAGGAAAAACAGAACCCTAAATGATATACTGCCCTCCAGAATTACTGACAGGCTTTAACAAAACTAAATAACATGCTTATAACTTTTTGTTTAAAAAAATAGAGGCACTGTATAAATATTGTTTAACAGATGTGAACAAGGGAACCCTCTGGTTCAGAAAGATGACACTAACATGAAAGTAAAAAAAAAACCTTGCAGTTCCTCGAATGTCCACTGGTCAATCCCGTAGAGCCCCATGTAAAAAATGTTTAACGTTACTCTACAGGGGTGATTTTTAACGGAACTTATTAGTTCAAAATTCTATCAAGCCATAAAGTTATGCTGATTTAAGTAACAGCTGCATTGCAACTGCTACTGTATGCATCACTTTAGCTAACCAGCTAACCGGAATGGCTGACGGTGAGGGCTGTGTTGTTATTTTAGAGATAATTAAAGAAGTACATTTTCTGAAGAAAATGTGAGCGGTGCTTGCCGTTTCAAAACTCGGGACCTCTGTGCCTTTTATAATGACGATTTACAGGATCAGTTGCTAAGGTGCTTTAAAGTGGTTGCTAGGGCGTGGCTTGACAACTTCACAATGATCCTGAGAGACTGATTGGTTGCCTGAATAAAATGAGGCCACTAGGTTCAGTTTCAAAGTTCCTATGGAAGTTACCATAGCAGGGAATGTAACTGTGAGCACTTCCTGTTTTAATAGGGAGAACCTTCACCATTATATGTCAATAGGGCAAATTTGGGTATCTCTTGCGCCCCAGGGGTACAACCAATACACTCTTGTGCGGTACGTTCTGACACAGCTTGCAAGCTTCTTCAAATGTGGTAAGTTTTATATTTTTACTAAATTCTTGCTCTGTTCGAAAATCTGTCAAAGTTGGTCCCATGTTAAGGCTAGGGGATTTTTTTGGGCGGTACCCCCACCCCCTTAGAAAAGTCACAACAAACGGTACGGGACTAGTTATGCATTATAATACACATATTAAATGCACTACTGTCCAGCTGTTCGCTGCACTGATGCACAAGGCATGATGGGAAGGCAGTTGACGCTTCCTGGCAGAGCAGAATGATATAATAATAAAAATGATCTGAGGTCTTCCTTTCTCTTCCTCGCCGTGGAGGAAAAGTGAAGGCTGTGATTATTGTGTGACAAACTGCTGCAGGACTGACAGAGCAATCAGCACTTATTCACACACTAATGTTCAGACAATGAAGGTGCAAATCAAATGGGAGAGGGGTGAAGGAGAGAGATGTCAAGGAGAAGAAAGATGTATGGCGGCGGACACACAGGAAAGTCCTGGGGATTGGTATCTATGGTGCGAGACTTACGATATGTTCCCCATGATCAGCTTTACACCTGCAGAGATCCACCTTTACCAGCCCAGAGCTGATCTGATGTTTTCACACACACAGTAAGATGCTCTGATCAATACATCCAGCTTCTTCTACGTTCATTTTTTTTTTTTCCACACACCTTCACACACCTCAGATTCCATCTGGAAGGTCATTATTTAATACCACCTTATGATGATGATGAAGAATGCCATTATTCTAATTAACAGAACCTCTCATTTCCATCCTACATCCTACAATCAGTTTCGTCCAAAGTGAGAAGACGATTATGGCAAGTTTAAAGGCGGATTAGAACCGAGCGTAGGACTGAAGTTAATAAAATCACATATCATAGTTTAGCAGGTGACAGGCACAAATAACAAACAGCCTGAAAGTGAATAAAATTAGAGGCAAACGAAGGAGGAGTTGCCAAAAAGTAATGGATGAGCTCCGTATCGAGTGACTGCTCAGGCATTTTAAATCGAATAGATTAACTTACATCTGAGAAGATTTATAGTGGAGAACATGCTGTTTTTTAAAAAACTTTTAAAACTCTTTTATACGGCACATTTACGCAAAGCAATACCCAACACCATAATTTTCCAACACTATAATCATATTTCTGCATATAAAAACAATCATTTAGAAAAGACATGTAAATGAAGTAAAATATGAAATAAATAGGTATTAAACCTCACTTAACCTTAATTTATGATTCCTCTTGGCACCGGCTGCTTTAAAAACCAAAAATGGCTCCGTTTTCTTCTTGCTACTGTCCTTGATAACATTCTTGGGACCCATGGTGCTACGTCTTCACTAAATCTTACACAAAATACACAAAAGAAACCACCCAAAAAAAAAACGACCAACTTAGCTGGCGTTCGGTTTGACTCAGTTCAGGCACTTAAATGCCGAAAATGATTTGTATGCCGAGACAAATTTCTTGCAAAATTTAAGTTCTTAAGGCAAAAATTTGAAAGCCAAGGTGCCGCTGTACTATAAAAATAACCAGAATAGTTGCTTAATAATTATAAATAGTTGTAGTAAATGTAGGTAAACGTTAGTACAGTTAGTCCTCAACTTACGAATAAGTTCTGTCCCAGAAGCATGTTCGTAAGTCGGATTTGTTCTGAAGTCCGACAAAGACTTATACGCCTTTGACACAAATATACAATATAATTACATACAAAACGAAGATACCGATCCACTTGACTCAGTCTCTGATGTGTTTAAGTTGTACCTTCACTTTCGTTGGCTGTTAGATCCAGTATTGTTAATAAATACTTTTGCAACTGCATCTCAACATCAATTCCTGATATTGTCAACTTGCCAAAGTAACCCCTCTTCTTTTTCCTCTTTTTTTATTTTATTTTAGTGATTATGTAAATTTCTCACAACTTCTTTTACTACCACAGCTTCCAAGATGGCCGAGAATGCAATGCGTTCCCATGCTGTATAGGTGGCATCTGGGCGTGTTTAATCTGTTAAATGTATTGCCCTAGTTACAGTAATAATCTCCTATTAGAACTGCACAAGTTCTTTTTAACCTAAAGCATCCAGTGCAGATCCGTAGAGCCACCTCATCTCCAGTGAGAGGTCTGGATGATCTCTCACTCCTCAGTCTCATGCTCAGGACCTCAGAAATGCTGATTATTAGTGCCATTAGTCCATGTTGGTCAGCTGACTCAACTCTTCTGAGATCCTAATTTATTATTGAATACAAACTGCACAGACTGAAATAAACTATTCTTACAGCTTTAGGTGGCCATGTGGAACATCTCAGTGCAGCCTATGAAACCTCCAGTGACCACAGATTAACCTGGTCACTAAAAGTTATATTAGATTTGATCTACTTCTGGATGCGTATATACCTGTTCAGTTCTGTAACAAAGACATTTAGCATTACATACGTTTTAGCTAGTGTATCAGTGAGAGGAACAGCCAGGACATAAGATGCTGCTTTGTGAGAAACTCATCTGCTATTTGTTTTCCTGTCGTTCTATTTGCTCGAGAGATTCAGGCTGCTTATTATGTGAGACAGTCACACATTATTCTATGATATACCATTTCAAATGGCTCAGTCTCTAGCTGCGTTTCAGTTCTGCTTTATGTTTCTTTGTTGTACATTTTACTGACTTTCTGATTTCCGATACTTCATCAGCTCAAGCTGGAGTACGTTAGATAAGCGCGTAATGATGCACTGAGTTAACACCAGTGGAGATGTCTGAAGTAGTTAGACAGAAGGGACTGTTCTAGTCTAATGCAATCTCATTTAATGTCAGCTGGTAAAGTCAGACTTGCAGAAGTTTCATGTCACCAAGTCAAAATGATTTAGAACATCATTTCTTTTTACTAACCACAAACGCTGTTTGTACATATGGAGTTAATAAGATGCTCGGTCATGGGCATCACAGGCCATGAAGGACCCTGGAGGATCTGGAGAGATTTTGGACAGAGCAGTGCTCTCAGTGTCCTTGTGCTGCACTTGTCAGTCTAATCAAGCGTTAACTAAGATGACTCGGTGCTGCTCAAAAACACCGGTTACACAAAGTACTAAATGCAGGGGTGATGATAATTGGGGTTAATAAGTGGTGCCTCAGGCGGTTTGGACTCTAATCAGCGGGTCAGGGGTTCAAGCCCTGCCACCGCTGGGTTATCACTGTTGGGTCCTTGGGCAAGACGTTTAACTCTACAGCCCGTACAACCCAGCCACAGTGCCGGTCTTAAGCCTAGGTAGAAAATGGGAGGGTTGCAATATGAAGGGCATCTGAAGTAAAACCTGTACCAGATCTCGAGGATCAAATGATCTGATGTTGTGCCCCCTAGGATAAAACGGAGGAATAAAAACTTCCAACGCTGTTAAGACAAGAGGATTTAGTACAGATTTGGCTAACAGAGATCATTCATCCATGAAAGAATCAAACAGCACTGAATCCATGCTACACAAAAACTAAATAAAACACCCATGCAAACGGTAAAACATAGGAAGAGTATGTCTGAACCCTGGCACTGTGAGGTACCAACACATATTTTGATAATAATTAAAAAAGTGAATAGTGAACAGATATTGTAAAGTCACAGTATCTCCGCCTGTCACGCGGAAGACCGGGGTTCGATTCCCCGACGGGGAGCCACAGGTGTCAGCCATGATAAGTGACTTTACATGTAAGTGCATGTTATTCACAAGTTCTGACGCGTGTCTTTCTTGTTACACAGTGTCACTGACGAGTCCAGACGTTTCGTTGA
>JAOVVA010000004.1:24701410-24715295 GCA_028565275.1 Leiocassis micropogon | reverse complement strand
AAATGCCTAAATGTAAATGTCCAGCAGAACAAGACAGAAATAATTTCCTTAAATTCTCTCCTTTCTACGTCTGATATGTTTCAATCTAATGTATATATTTTATCTTACAGCAGGTGTAAAGTGACTTGTCATACCCAGAAATAATGGTTCTTGGTGAGATCATGTTTAATACTGATACTGTACAGCACAGTGTTCATCTTACAGATAGTATCGTGACATTATGGCCGTGCATGACTGAGTGACTATAGCTCATGGCATTGGATCTGCTGCTCTTTGGCTGTAATGCATTTGTTGTAATAGAGAAAGAGAAAGAGAGAGTGAGAGAAAAAGAGAGCAAGAGAGAGATAAAGAGAGAGAGAGAGAGAGAGAAGGACAGGGAGCCTCACCTTCAATGTCATTTTAGCCAAAAGCTCCTGCAGATCCATTATTCCCTGCACGAGGCTGAGAAAATCACTGCATGTCGGACATGCTTAATGAAGACACGGAAGCAGAAGAAAGGAAAGAGAGAGAAAAGAGGAAAAGAATTACACGAGGTTGAGATAAAGATTTGATAGAAACATTTAGAATTGAACACAAACCAATCATTTATATACACAATCAGTTTAAATACATTAACATTAAACCAACCAAACCAACATTGGTTTTCAGCCGTTTAGTCCCAATCGTGTGAGTTCACCTCTTCACCTCTTACTTTCACACTTTCACTATTAAACACAGCTCTGGTTGTTTTTTATTATGCAGTGAAAAGTCATTCATCATGTTTTTTGTTTAGTTTTTTCTGATCGCATTTCTTCCCTGAAGTTGAGGATATTCAGTGCTGTCCTTACAGGGTTTAATAATGTTTTGGACTGTTTTGCCCAGGCAGATTATTATATATTTATGCACCTCTGCAATAGAGTCAAAAACTCTTCTAAAGCCCAAATAAAACCCGTCTGCTTTATATGTATAGGCCTCGGTCTCTGGTGTCACAGTTTTGAGCTTTACACCTAATGAACTGTAAAGCAGGCAGTTATGTAAATTGATACTGAGCTAAAAGGGTGAAAGGAAGAGGTGGAGTAAAACGCTGGGCTCGACTCACTCATCAGAGACCAGTACCATCACTTGAGGCATAAAAATACGGAATTTGTACTTTTTTGCATCAGAATGACCTTCTGATGACTAGATGACCTTCATCATAGACACACACACACACACACACCATTCATCTCAGCATTAACACACTTTTATCTACGCAGGACAAATATTAGTATAATAGGAGCGTGGCTATTAGAGATGGGGGAACTCGTTTCAGTTATGAAACGCAATTCTTCCGTGAGTCACGTGTCTCCACACTGACTCCAAAATCAATTTTTTAAAAACTATTTCTTACATTTATAATAGAGATGAAGCGGTCGATCGGTCAGTCGAGCCGGACTGTCTGGTTTTCAGTGTGACTGGTCGTGACCGGTGATCAGCTGATCAGACTCAGATATAAACCATTCTGTACCGAGCGCAGAAGCTCCCGAGTGGAGCAACAGAGACATTTTATGGCTTTACATCATCAACAATAACACGTTTTAAACACCTCCAATCTGCCTTTTTCTCCAAACTTTGTGTAAGAATTTGTCTCAAACCCACTTATTACAAATCAGTGGGTGAAAATCATGTGGGTCAGAACCCCCACGTGCCTCCCAGTTTGATTTTGAAGTTAGTTTGGATGGTTAAAATGCTGGACTCGGTTTTTAAGTAAGTAATCTAATGACTAAAAAAAAAAACTAACAACATTTGTTATTGAAGGTTTAAAATTGTAGCAAAATGGAGAACATTTTTATTTCAAATCATAATATTTATAAATTGTGATACTTATGGAATCGCATATTTTAATGGAGGTATCGTGATATTATCCTATCGGGAGGTGAGCGGTGATTTCCCTCCGTAGCGGCTATGGAGAAAATTCCTATATTAATTACTTTCCGAGACGACCCCGTAGTGTAAGGACAGTGAAGCAGAAATGAGAAATTTGAAAATATCAGGCAAAAAATGGTTAATGGTTAAAGACAATTTGATAGATAATGGTGAAGCGATATTAGATAAAATATAATTATTTTAGATCAGCAATTAAAACATTTCAAAAGTCTTTTCAATCATTCCACTTATACTGCCCTTGAGAGATCAGTGTGTGTACTCGACATTTCCACATTTCAGCTCCTTAAAGAATAGTACAGTATACACAGTGAGAGCAATCGCTACATAACTTCCTGTTTTGGATGTTCACAGTAACCTGGGGTAACCACGTCCAAGAGGACATCCTGAGCTATCACAACTAATACACCAGAGTGGATCACCACCAAGGAGCTGACTGGGAAACTGGGCCACTGGTTTACCAACCAATACAAAATACTCAAGTGCCTTAATGAGGTAATGTACGGACTGAAACTGCCCAACCACAGCTGTGTCTCCTCCTTCTTCCTCATGTCCCTCCTCAAGCTGGTCAGACCACGCCTCCGGCAGAAAATACCACAAAATGACGGCCTTCTTATTCGATTAAATCAATCCTGGATCTCCAGCCGCAGAGGTACAATAAGTGTTATTGACAAACTGATTATGGCTCCAACGTGGCTCCAAGAGATCACACCTTGTGGATGGAGTCCGTGTCCGTGTCAGAGTCGGCATCAGAACAGCATACGGACATGTCTGCAGCGGGCGCGGTCAACTGGAGCATGAATGCTAGTAAAGTACAGGTATGCACCTGTGGCTCTCTGTACACCATCACCTGGACAAATCCTTGTGTGTGACACGTGTCATATGATGTGTATATGATGTGCCTGCGTTTCCCTCTCAGCTCCTCACTGGTCCTTCTCAGAACTCGGACTGTAACGATCTTGACTTCATCTCCTGGTGCCGTCTCCGCCCCTTCCGCTGTCATCCTGACCGTTTCCAACTTTCCCTTCTGCCCCGTTCATGTATTTATGACCTCACGTGTCTCTGTGTCTTTGCAAAGCTTCCTTTTATGTGTCTCCTTTCCACCCAAATGTTTCCTAGATTACAGTTTATAAAACAGTGACATGAACTTGTAGCTCATGGTCTTAGCATAGCGTAGTCTTATGTTTATTTTGTACCTACTTCCTTCCTTTATTCTTCTCATTATTATTTATTTATTAATTTTTCTTTGAAATCTGCACAGTCTGGAGTTTGTTGCAGTTGCATTTCACTATGCTGTACTTGGACAACCACGTACATTATGTGGCAAATAAAATTCTTGAATCTTGATGAATTTCAAATAAAATAATTGGGACTGTGTACAGCGGGCAGAAGACTTCCTGCTGGTGATTTAACTGCGGCTAATAGACCGTGCTAATTTAGTCCTGCGATGCATTTCCAAGCACTGGGTTGGTCAATAAACATCAGACACTCTGAGCTCCATCAGCCACCTCGGACCGTTTAACATTCACTCGCGCTCCAGTGATTAGAGGCCACGCTTAGCTCGCGCTCTTTTCGTTACAGTGGGCTGAAAAATTGATCTAAAATGTTTTTTTAATGAACTTGCAGGTGTTACCGGACCTGCAGTATAATAATGTATGCAAAACGAATATCATTTACAGAATCCATTGTACATTCTGTGCCTTTAGCTACTCACTGAGTGAATTACATACGACACGGTGATATTTTTTACAGTTTATAATTCAGTTTCGTGTGATAGGATCTGGGGTGGAGAAATGTAAGCTGTTGATTGATTGAAATCCACTTACTGCGATTGAGGCTGGGACACTGCATAATGTAGCCATTTGGAGAAAAAACAAATTTGACGTCTTGCATAGAGCCCTGCAGAGAGAGTAGGACAGAAAGACAGAGGGAGAGACAAAAAAAAAAAAAAAAGATTAAGTCGCATCCCTTAAAATAAACTGTGAAAACATTCCCCATTAAAGGCTCTGCTTTACTTCTTTCCATCGTTATTATATTCCAATGCGGATTTTAACACGTTGCGTCTGGATGGTGGAAGATAAGATAAAAATGCTATCGGGTAAAAAGTTTCTGACAGACAACAATTAAGTGTGGGAAGTGGACATGCAGTGACTGCAGAACAAAGCACAATCATCGGTGATTGCAAAAGCGGCCGCAGCAATCAGCTCATCAGTACAGACAGAGAGAGGGAGCAAAAGTGAAAGGATCTGCACATGCAGAACAAAAAAGGCTGGTCTGATGGTCTAATCTACAGCACACACACACACACACACACACACACATACACACACACTGAGCAGCGTCTCTGCTGACCAATTTCTTCAAGACAGAAAGATACAAAATGGTGGAACAATGGGACTGGTCAATGATAATAAAAGTAATAAGTAAAAGAAATACAGTAAGAAGGTGATTTATGGGTGATTTATGGGTTTGGCTCAGTAATGAATATAAATGTATCTTCATTAAACAATTTGATAAGCAGCAACAAAACTCCCTCTCTGTCTATCGACTCCGCGTCTGGCTGTTTGGCTCAGCGGGCAGCGAGGGTGAAGGTGCCGCTCGTTCAGCAGGCGATACCAGAACGGGATTTCATCATTATGCTCCTGCACTTCTTAATGAGGTCATGCAAACAGCTAATGAAATAAGTGATGTAATGATGTAAGAGCTGTCTTTGCTCAGAGGCGTATCCCAAATTCCACAGCGCCGTATTAAACAGGGTGTCAAACAATCATGCTGCAATATGTTTCATGCAATTTACACCACATTACAGCAACGGGAATAGCTTCAAATAATATAAACATATATATGTACATATAGCTAAAGGCTATGAAACTGCATCATTTAAGCGCTGCCCTTGCAGTGTGCAGTGCATCATAATGTGTTCGGATTACAGAAGGGAAAGTTAGAGGAGGACGAGGCATTAAAAGGGTCAGGAGACGGAGCATGGGGTGTAAACCAGCGGAGAATTTACAGAAAGCAAACAGACAAGGACTGCCAGCTAACATGGGGTCGACTGAGAATTGTGGGTAAAGTGTACGACATGATACACACTGGAGAAAAACAGCAAAAAAAAAACAAAACATTTCGATGCTGCAAAACTCTTTATTATAAAAGTCTAATGAGATTAGCAAAAAGTATTATCGAGAAGAAACAAGTGCTGAAATGTTCACTAGTCTTGATTTAGACCTGATACCTTATACAGGAGAGAATAGACTCGACCGAGACAAACCTACTGTACAACAAACAGCAGCGTCTACAGCTACACAGAACATTCATATAACATGTATATATAAGTATATAACATGTATACTAGTAAAGTGTGGAACATCAGCGGATCAAGAAATACAATCACGTGTCAAATATCACTAATAACTGAACACATATATTTATTATACATAATAAATAATAAACACACTTTTTCATTACCGAACTGTTTGTAAGTTTGATTAGACTACCATCTGCAGTTTTAGGACTGTACATGTTTGGACTTTGAGAACATAATTGTTATTGTGGTGATCTTTAACAGCCCACTGAAGCTGAAAAACACTGACCATCATTTATTATTTATTATTAAAGCTAAACGTGTAGACTTTCAACTTAAATTTGAGGGGATTTACCTCCAACCCAGGTGCTGTGCTAGCCTCGTGCAGCTAAAGCCCAGCGCTTACATCTCTCAGTGGGAACAAATTAGATACAGACACTAAAACTTGTTTCAAATGTTTTTAAACAATATTGATGATAAAATTCAACATAGTTTAAGACATTACGATGAGTTTAGCCAAAGACTAATCAAAGTGCAACGAAGTCCTGGTCTGAGTAATCATCCTCTGCCAACAGCCCAACCCCTTTACGTGTGTGTGTGTCTGCATGAGATACGGGGACTGTACCAAAAGTAATGCAAAAGTGGACCATCTTTTTATAAACGGTACAAACATGACAGCGTCTCCCTCTACACAGTGGTCCCACTCAACATCGTCTCAATCACCAGCCATGCATGTGCACCAGTGTTGAGCTTAACTCTCAAATCCACTCTGAAATCCCCAGTTAATGGTCTCCTGCTGTGAGGTTTGTCTTCAGTACTGGTTTTCCCTTCTTCATCTCTTGTGTCATCTCCGTGAATATTCTGTAGGGCAGTGGGAAGACAAGGACACTTGTCCTGAAGACAATGACAAGGTATCAGCAGTGATTAGTCAACATGTTCACACCCTTTTTAAAGAAAAACAACACTTCCTAGGATTGGTGTATTTCCAGTGGCAGTTTTCCAGAGGGTTCAGTATCACTGCAGCCACGTTCACTTGGGGACGAAACGACTCGAGTGGAACCCGGCCTCCTCCCACACCTTCATAAAGCTCGAGCAATTGTAGACCTCTGCACTTGTCCTTCAAGCCTTCCAGGCTCTTCGTTGTAGAAACAGTTACAATCTGTTCCTGTAAGATGACCACTACTGAGTGCAAAGGTCATGGGTCAGAGGGAGCCAGTCGCAGTCAGATACTCACTGGAGGAGTGATGGCACTGGTGTGAAGAAGTACTTCATCCCTCCATAGTATACACCAACCATAAGGAATAGTGAATGTAGCAAGTCAGCTAAAAGACCAAAGTCACTTCGTGCCCAGTGGGTCGTCTGCTTCACCCAGTTTAACTTTACACTGCCATCTCTCAGGGCCATACATCACGTCTCATTACAGGAATCTGAAGCTCCGTCTACCTACAGTAAATCCTGTAGAGTGAAGACTTGTTTCCTGTTTGATCTCCTGGTGTAGATCTTGGTTCTGGTTTCATTATCCCGTTCTGTCCTGATCGATAGGGTCAGCAGATGGTTTGCCTGTTTGACGGTTGAGATTTTGTTTCACGTGGTTATTGTACTTTGGGTGACCTGCACTTGCATCGTCCTGTCCGATAGATCTGTAGACACTGTAGATCAGCAATTCTCAAACCACCTTCATTTTTCTCACTATATTAGTATTATTGAATAATAATATTACTAATAAAAATAATAATAATATTGCAGAACTGCATGTGTATTAGATAAATATAAAATAAAAACAGGCCCTGGTAGTGAGCCGTATAAGCACAATTATAATTTCAATCTGCCTTTCATTGAAGCATGGAGTTTCTCTACACGTCTTTAGAGAAAAGAAAAATGCGGTCTATTAAAGCTCACACCGAGGATCTGCTCTGCTGGAGTAAATCACTGTGTAGCCAATTATTCAGCAAGGCTCTTATTTTTCAGGCTCACGTAAAGTGCTTCAATAGTCATCTGGGTTTCTACACAAAAACAACCAGACAGTAATCGGGCTCTTTATTGGGCTTGTTCCACAAATGAAGTCACGCAGGAGCAGCAAGTCTCAGCCTCACACACACACGCACACACACACACGCACACACACACACGCACACACACGCACACACACGCGCGCGGCCCACGGCATTACACAGAGCATCTGATGTGTATCGCGTGGAGAAACGATCAGAACTTCCAGAACCTTGTCGGTTACACTCAGTGAGTTTAACGCCATCCTAACGAGCTCCTGCTCTGAGACCTTCAGACGGAGGCAGCGTGGAGCACAGTGCTGCTGGAAGGTTCGCTCTTACCACACCTGCCCTAACGCAGACAAATTATAACCCCGGGATTTTGTACAAAGGTTTTAATATCCATTATTAAATGGCAAATATAACATTGTAAAAAAAAATAACATGGGTGGACGTGTCTGATGCCCAATCCTGCAGCTCTGCTCGGCACTGACCGGATCAGGGAACCAAGCCAAGCAAACAAACAATGTTTTTAACTTATTATTTGTCTTATTCTCATTAATATAACATTATCTGTAATTTATTAACTCAGACAGATAACTGTAGGTTTATTACACTCTTCCATATTCTGCTTTGTTTTATTTTGTTAAAATATTTTTGGTTATACAGTTTTTGACCATTTTCAGGATATTGTCCTTTGACCTTGAAAGAGAGTAAAGGAATCTCACGTAAGTCAAATAACAGGTATTTAAAAGAGAAAAGGGGGCGGGGCTTACAAAGAGTAATCAGAGAGTGACCTCTGATAAACACCAGCGAAAATGTTAGACTGGTAGAAGTTTTTTTATTATAAAAAGACAGTTTCATTGCTTTATTTTTAAGTTTGTCACATACACACACTTATCATTCTCAGGGAGTTTATCCCTCAGCACGTCACCCTCGGCTCACTCATCAGGGTCTCTCCAACCATTTTGATTCACACACATTCACATTTCATATACAAACTTCCTTCATTTCTTTTAAAGCTGCTTGGTGACAGTGACAATTATTAAAATTTCCCCATGACGACACACAAGAGCCTCCTCCTCCTCCTCCTCCTCCTCCTCCTCCTCAGACCCTGGTGTCTCTCCGATCAATAAGGCGATGAGCTCTCCCTCTCCATCCACAATCAAACCGGGCATGTGTTGAAAAATAATGCAATATAATGTCAATAAATCAAACGTC
The DNA here is from genome assembly GCA_028565275.1 of Leiocassis micropogon. Classification (NCBI taxonomy): domain Eukaryota; kingdom Metazoa; phylum Chordata; class Actinopteri; order Siluriformes; family Bagridae; genus Leiocassis; species Leiocassis micropogon. The sequence continues at coordinate 24,706,883 of JAOVVA010000004.1, read as the reverse complement.
AGATATGTACTGTACACCTTACACAGTCCTGTCGGTGATTATAAACCCGATACTGCCTCTCTCAGACTGCACTACACAATGGCACGGTGTGAAGAATTAAAGACCGTATCAGGGGATTTAAAATATTCCGCTCCACGGTACTGAGGATGTGCTGGGGGTCACCCAGGAACGCTGTTACCGTTATTCAGAGTCAGAGCTGTCAGGTTTGATTTGGAAACGCTTTACTCTTTCTTCTAGCACTATGCCATGGTGACAGTCACAATGTGGACAGTAATAATATTTTTCTGTAATATTGAGAATATGATGATAACGTCAGGAGATCGTAATCTTTCTTCTGAAGCTTAAAATACTTTGGGTATCCAAACTGCAACAGCATGGAAGACCATGGAAAGGCCCGGTGGTGGCCAGGTGTGGCCCAGTACACAGATGTAGTGGAACCTCAGCATACGAACATACAAGTGAACGAACCGAGCCGAACTGGACGTGATGTACAGCGCTTTGAAAGCGTCCATTTAAAACTTGTTCGCATCAGAAAGTAAAGTGAGTTAACATTTTTTTTGGTGTTTTTTCTTTTTTGTTTTTGCATTATTATGTGTAAGATTTAGTGAAGACGCAGCACCGCGGGTCACAGGAATGCTATCGAGGAATGTTATCAGTTTGGTTTTTAAAGCAGCCGGTGCCGAGAGGAATCATAAATGAAGGGTAAGTGAGGTTTAAAGTCTATTTATTTCAGATTTTACTTCATTTATGTGTCTTTGATAAATGTTTTCATTGTTTTTATATACAAAAAATATGATCATAATGTTGAAAATTGTCAATATTGGTAATATTTTTGTGTAGCTGGAGCGGATTATCTGCATTTAGATTATTTCCTATGGGACAATGCGCTTTACAATACAACATTTCACATCAAGAACTCGCTGAGGTGACGCTGTATTTACATTCAGTGTCCACTTTATTAGGAACACCTGAAAGTTCATGCAGTAATCTATCAGGAATAAAGTCTAGCGCGAGGCGTTACCTTGAAGAGTCCGTGTCTGTAGCTGTGCTGTCCGAGCCAAATGCTGCTTCCTGCAGTCAAAGCCATCTCAGAAGGGTCTATCTCTCTCTCGTATATCCTGTCAAACACACACACACACACACGGTTAACATAACCTTGCTACCAGCAGGTTATGGTGGCAAATAAAGAGAAACACAACTTTTCCCTGTTTACTGCTGATGCAACTGTCAACCATCAGTCTCTTCAGCAGGACTTTTGATCAGCATGAGTGGCAGATATTTGTTTTCAGCAAACTGGGAAACACACACACACACACACACACACATACACACATACACACCTGGTGTGGCAGGAGTACTGATCAAATAAGTTTAAATAACAAATCTAATAGTAAGGGATAAATGTGTTTACGCATCAGTTTTTTCTCACTGCTTCTCTCGGATGAAACAGAATTCAGAGCTGAAAAAGTTCTCTCTCTTCGTCGACTCCACGAGAGAAGGGTGGGGGTCGGCTGGATGGGAAATAAAAAATCAGCAAGACATGGAGCACAAGGCAGAACTCAATGTTTCACCTGCCAGCTCTCAGCCTTACAACTCACTGAGTCTTTGTGTGAATCCTCCACCAAAAGCAGACAGCTGAAACACACTCTCACACTCTCGCACAGGCAACGATGCTTCATCCTAAAGGAGAAACTTATACTTTTCACCATGAAGAACACTTTCCCGTATGCTAGATTAGGGAGGTAAATCTGCAGCATGAAGAGAATGATAATGCACAGATTAGTCTGATTAAATGCATGGCCTTTAAACAAATCCATGAAGTGACCTTATGAGGAATCTGGATTGAATCCCATGGTTCCTTTGGAAACTTCTCTCCCAAATCCTGGTACTGGATGTTATACAGCTGTACTGCTGTATACAGAACTGTTGTCCTATTTCACCCCTGTAAACGGCCCCTCTGATGGCCACTCACCCCTATAACGAGAAACCAACATGGCTTAGAACTGGACCCGTGCTCAGTTGACACGCAGGCCACTGGGATGGGACCCGTCATCTTTTCAGAACATGGAGAAGGTGCGTGGTGATGCACAGGTAGCAGCAGCACAGACTATCTGAAGCAGCACTTCCTCCCATGAGGATGAGAATGTCCGCAGAGTGGCATTTCACGTTAGGGCCGGAGCATCTGGCCAACATGTAGGTCATTCTCTGCACATGGGAGCTCTCTGAATCTTTCCTCTATCACAGAGTCTGGTCCAAATACGTGGGGTGTTCGAGTCAAAGCGAGACTTTGGGTTGTGTAGAATAACAACACGGTTATGAGAGCAAAAAACTCCCTTAATTTTTCTATATAATCCCCTAATATACTAATGCACTTATCCCATTCACTAGTGCTTGGACACCAAGCCTGTCTGTTTCACGGCTGAAACAATGGCCTCCCAGGAACTCCTATAATGGCTCAAACATGTGGAAATGTTTTGGAGTGAGGTTAGGACTGTATGGGGCTTGCATGTTAGACAGATGCGTCTCTTCCGCAAGGTGCCGCTGTCAATTTTCAAGGATCAGACGTCCCTCTCACTGAAAGTTCACGGGAATGACTGCAGTGAGCTCTGAGCTACCTCGGCAAGGATCATCATTCACGGATGTACAATGAAACATTCAAATGTTTTACTGCAGCTAAGAGTCTCTTACCACCGTACTTTGCTTGAAGTCTTCTGTAAATGTCAATCACTTTTTCATCATGAGTCCCGGTTTGACTTGAACGCACCCCTACATCATTTAATACATCTTCCTGTCGGCCAGCGGATCTGCTTAAATGCTGCATATCTTCGTGCATGAGCGTCCTGAACCGCCCTCTGTCGATTATGGTACACACAAAAAACTTTCTGCAGGGCTGTGATCATCCTCCCTGCCGTGCTCCAGAGCACGAGATTCTGAGCTGAAACATGAGAATCACTTCCACATTCTACACGTTTGATATTGCTGTCACAATCCTTTGCTATGTGAGCCCTGGATCTGCAGCACTTTTAACCAATTCCATGCAGCTTTAGAAATGCCTTCCTTTCCTGTGCAGCAGGTTCTACTTTCCTGAACCAACATTACTCTTGGATTTTAACTCAACAGGAAGTAGTAGGCAATAGCTCTCTGAAGATCTTGTTTGTGTGCCTCCTTGTTCTGCCCAAACACTCATCTTAGACTGCCAGGAGACTAAAGCTCTGGTCATTATGTATTTTTACAGGTGAAATGGCATCTTCTGCACCACTGGTTTGATGACCCGAGGACTTTGCAGGTGGATAAGATCCAGCAAATCACCTCATTTGTTGCTTGGAGTTTGAGACGCAGATCGCCAAGCTCTCTCAACCTCTCTTTGTCCCTGTTTGATATCTTTGGACCATTCTCTAACCTTTTAATGAAAGATTCAGTTCTCGATGTTACACAGTATGATACCTGTGTAACTTGTTTACCTGTTTGTTAGTGTAGAACGTTAGCGTAACATCAAGAACTGAAGCTAAAACCTTCAAAAAGTGAAACAAGACAATTCCAGGCGACTGGTGGTGAGCCAAGCTATTGACTGTACATGCTGGAGACAGAACATCAGCTTCACTCACTGGTGCAGTGTGACTGTATTATGATGTGAAGATTGATATGCTCCCTCGCAGGTGTGGTAGAACATTCTGAGCACATACACTGTATTTGGGCCTCAAACGATTCAATTCTTGCGAGTACCTTTGTTTTTGTTTTATATTAAGTTATGGTTTGTCATGTACAGTGTATGTTTTTTCGTGTAAAATGTGGAAATGTTTATCATAAATCGTCTAAATAAGTTCACGGATGTGTTGAAGCCTCCTTAGTAGTATTTACACCGTGGGCTCCAGATTAGGAACTGGAGCCCACTTGCTGCACAGTTTCAGCTTCAGCATGAGCGAGAGCGAGAGCAGCAGCTATGGATGATGAGCTGTGAGTCTGTCTAGAGGAGCATGATGCACAAGCTCCCGTCTCAGAGGTTGAGAGAGGCCTGTAATTTTAGGTGTACCTCAACTATGAGAGACAAAATAGGAAAACCATCCAGAAAATCACATTGTAGGTGCGGTAGGTATGTAGGTAATGAATTTACAAAAAAGCAAGATTTCTGGCTTCTTCTGATATTTGCCCAAAGTAAACCAGATGGATACCCTAACTGTACAGTACCAGGTTACAGTAGTATTCACTGTTGTGTATGACTGATTTGCACAGGAATGATCTACTGTACTCCACAGGCAAACCCATCCCCTCACTAGTTGTAAGATTGAAATCTGAGAGCGTTTATGAAGGAAACCCTCCATGCTCTATAATAACACCTAGCAATACATCTTACCAAGTCAGATATGGTAGGCTCTCTTCCTGAGTATAGCTGGTGTAATCTGGGATATCTATGAGCGATGCCATACCACTGGCGAGGATCATCGATCGCCCATCTATGAGTGATGCCACCATCACAAACGCTGGAAGGCCTCTGCACTGTCTCACATATTATTTGTGGTAACTTAAGTGAAGAGACATAACTCTGTTGTGCCTGGAAGGAGAAGTGTTTATATGTCTCTTGTAACATACTTGGGAGTGTCTTGTTGTTTTCAAGCTTAAGTGCTCTTGTGGGAGATTTAATAACCTGCTGAAGACTACACACTTTACACTCCTTCCCCTCCTCATCAGTTTGGTGTTGCGTGGCAGTGGCTGCATCATACTGAGGTGATAAATTAGTGAAATGAGCACCATCATGGAAAGGACTCTCCAGCACAGGGAGACTTATACTAGTCTTTCTGATAGCGTGCTCTTGTATTGTATATTCGGATCATCATGTGACGGCTCTACTTTGCTAAGCTCATCATCATTTTCCTGCTCCACTGCAGCTTCTAAGGCTTCTGCTTTGGCTAATGTGGCTCTCTTCTTGAGATGTAATGTATCTAATGATGCTTCTTAGTGTGCCTTTGCTACTTTCGTAGAAGCTTCTATTTGGGGCTTGCTGCACTGTTAGCTGCACCGTCAGCTTTTTTTGTCTTTCAGCAAACACAGTTTCAGCTTCAGCATGAGTGAGAGCGAGCTATGGATGATGAGCTGTGAGTCTGTCTAGAGGAGCATGATGCACTGGATATCATCTTCAGCAGCCCAGACTTAGAAGATAACTGACATTGTTCTGGTTTGCAAAGGTCAGCTCAACTGCAGAGCCACAGAGGTTTCACTCTAAATACAGTGGGGCAAAAAAGTATTTAGTCAGGGACCAATTATCCACCAATTATGCAAGTTCTCCCACTTAAAAAGATGAGAGAGGCCTGTAATTTTCATCATAGATATGCCTCAACTATGAGAGACAAAATAGGGAAAACATCCAGAAAATCACATTGTAGGTGAGGTAGGTATGTAGGTAATGAATTAATTGGTAAATTCCTCTGTAAAATAAGTATTTGGTCACCTACAAACAAGCAAGATTTCTGTCTCTCAC
>JAOVVA010000004.1:24674120-24686542 GCA_028565275.1 Leiocassis micropogon | reverse complement strand
TGCGGGAGTATGGGGTGAGGGGGTCACTTCTCAGGGCCATCCAATCCCTTTACGCCCAAAGTGAGAGCTGTGTTCGGACTCTCAGCAGTAAGTCAGACTTGTTTCCAGTGGGTGTTGGTCTCCGTCAGGGCTGTGCCCTGTCACCAATCCTGTTTGTGATTTTCATGGACAGGATATCAAGGCGCAGCCGTGGAGAAGAGGGTTATCAGTTTGGTGGGCTAAGGATTGCATCGCTGCTTTTTGCAGATGATGTGGTCCTGATGTTATCATCAGTCTGTGACCTGCAGCGCTTGCTGGATCGGTTTGCAGCTGAGTGTGAAACGGCAGGGATGAGGAACAGCACCTCGAAATCTGTGGCCATGGTTCTCAGCAGGAAACCAATGGATTGTCTACTCCAGGTAGGGAGCGAGGTGTTACCCCAAGTGAAGGATCTCGGGGTCTTGTTTACGAGTGATGGAATATTGGAACGAGGTTGGCAGGAAAATCAGAGCAGCGGGGGTGGTATTGCAGTTGCTTTACCGCACTGTTGTGACGAAAAGAGAGTTGAGCCAAAAGGCAAAGCTCTCAATCTACCGGTCGAGCTTCGTTCCACCCCTCACCTATGATCATGAGCGTTGGGTCATGACCGAAAGAACAAGATCGGAATACAAGCGGCCGAAATGGGTTTTCTCAGAAGGGTAGCTGGCTTTTCACTTAGAGATAAGATGAGAAGCTCAGTCATCTGTGAGAAACTCAGAGTAGAGCTGCTACTTCTTTACGTGGAAAGGAGTCAGTTGAGGTGGTTCAGGCATCTAGTAAGGATGTCACCAGGGCGCCTCCCTAGGGAGGTGTTCTTGGCACGTCCAGCTGGTAGGAGACCACAGGGCAGACCAAGGACTAGGACACTGGCCTGGGAACGTCTCGGGATTCCCCAGTCAGAGTTGGCTGAGGTGGCTGAGTAAAGGGAAGTTTGGGGTTCTCTGCTGGAACTGCTACCCCTGTGACCCGACTTTGGATAAGCGGTTGAAGATGGATGGATGGATGGACATTGTCTCTATCGGAGAGTCATATAAACATGTGTAAACACGGAGTATGATCAGATGAAGTTTATTTCCCCTCTAAAATAGAGAACGGTGTGGACCGAGCCACTAAAGACTTCAGCGCGACGTGTCAGAGCTACACCATTTACAGCCTTAAACGTCCAAAGCAATTTACAGGTAGCAACAGAAATCAAACAAGAAGATGGAAAGTTGCTCAGACTTTATTTTTTTCTGATAAGAACATCATTTCATGTTAAGGCAAATTCAAAGCAGGGTTTACTGATCAAATAGTTTTTGGCTAGGGTAAGGAAAATATTTAATTTTTCAGCATGTTCTTTCTGCATGTTCTTTTAAGCATTTTAAATTATAAAACAATGTGAATTTTCCTTTTTAACACATTAGCTGTTAGTTCTAAAGTCATGTTCCAAACCTCATTTATCATCGGAAAGCCCAGGATGTAGAAGGACACACAGCACACGAGGGTGAAGATAGGCTTGTGCTTGCGCAGATATTTGGGAAACTCATCAGCTACAGACGTCACGATAGTCTCGATGGTTGCAAACTGTAGAGCAGACAAGAGTGTGTGTGTGTGTGTGTGTGTAAACATAACACCTATATCATTCTTGGTTTGTCCATCTCTCTCTCTCTCTCTCTCACACACACACACACACACACACACACACACACACAGTGCACACTTAGTTACCATGGTATCCAGTCCAAGCGTGAGAAGCATGAGAAAGAAAATGATGGCCCAAAATGGAGAAATCGGCAGCCTGGTTAGAGCTTCTGGATAAACCACAAATGCAATTCCAGGACCTACACATGCACACACAAAGAGAGAGAGAGAGAGTATTTAATGCTTACATTTACATAAAACTTTAGATGAATGTAAACCTTCATGGTAAAATAACTCAATAATAGTTAGGAAAAAAAGTGCATTAAACATCTAAAATTGCCACAAAAAATGCTAAAACCTTCTCACTAATAAGCTAAAAAATGTACACCAACAACATTTCTTTAATAAAGTTGAACTTACAGACAGAATCATAAAATAGCTTAAAGTTTCAGGTTTTGAAGATCCCTTTCCATATTATGGGTTTTGGCTGCTTTTTTCTTCTTTCTATTAATGCATAAGTGTAGCTCGACTACACAAGCCTTTGGTTATTTTAAATAAAAACAAATCTGAGCAGCTCGGTTTACTCTGTGGTGAAGCAAAATAAGCTGCTCAGATTTGTCTTTACTTAAAATAACCAAAGAGTTTCATATTTAAGAGTGTTCATGAGGGTTTCATATTAGCCATCACAAACCATCTATCTATTATCCATCACATTTACATGTATCTTATGTAGGGTCACAGGGTCCTGGGTCCTGACACCTCAGAGGGAAACACCAGTCAGACTAAGTCTTTGGACTGTGGGAGGAAACTGGAGAACCCAGAGCAAACCCACCAACCATGGGGAGAACATGTAAACTCCACCCACACAGAGAGGAGGAGAGATTTGACCCCCAACCCTGGAGGGGATAGTGCTAACTGCCAAGTGACTGCAACCCTGACATGACTTTTGTGCAGGACTATAATGAACACCAGTGCTGTTTATCAGTGAGATTATGAAGAGAGTGTAAAGCCTGAGCTCCTCTCAACATCACGGGCACAAACAACGCTCTCACCAACAGTTATACTTTATTTATAGAGAGTAATAGAACTACATAAAAAATAAACAAACAGTTCATGTGGGTTAGCTAAAATGCTGGTGTAGTTCAAGAGGTAGGTTACAGTTGTTATTTAAAGGAAAAGTATGAAAAAAATATGACCCAAGAGGATTTGTAAATATTGTACAGTAATCTGCTTGTCAGGGACCAGACAGGTAATTTATTTGGAAACTTTTCAAATATTTATTTTTCAAATATTTATATTTATTACTGGCCAAAGGAGTTTAGCTTGCAGGTGCAGCAGGAGCAGAGAAGCGGAGAATCCCCTTTGACGAGGCAGGGGCGTGTCGATGACGGGGCGGAGTCACCGCAAACCCGGAAGTGCTCTTGTCTGCGATCCAGAAGAGAGAGTGAGAAGTCCGTGAGACAGAGTGGGGTCGGCAACAAGGATCCAGCAGCAGAGACAGGGAAATCCGGAAGCGTGATCCAAAAGCAGTGTCGTAAAACAGGTGAGGTCATAAAGGTAGAGGAATCCAAAGACAGGGGGATAATCCCAAGGGCAAGGCACGAGACGAAATCCAAAGGACAGGCAAGGTCAAAGACGGAAACAAAATACTAGAGAGTCGCAGGGGAAAAGCGAGGGAAATAGGCACTCAGTAAGCTACATCGGCCAGGACTGGATTCTTCGGCATCTGTTTAAAGTCACCAGTAGGTTGCCAAATTAGGGACAGGTGTACTCAGGTACTCAGCCCGGGGAGCACGTATGTATGTTATATTGTATTATTATATGTATGGTGACCCAGTGGTACTGTAGGTGTTTCGCCTGCCATGCAGAAGGCCCAGGTTCGATTCCCAGCCAGAGCCCAAACCCCCCAGCCACTGGACGCAGTGCCGGTCCCAAGCCCGGATAAATGGGAGGGTTGTATCAGGCAGGGCATCCGGCGTAAAACCTGTGCTAAGTTGTTGTGTGGACTGGATGTTCCACTGGGAGCAGCCGAAAGACCAACAACATTATATGTAATATTGTATTACATATTTTAAATGGCTGTAAATTGGAAATTTAAAGAATAAACTGTTAATTTCAGACCTTTGTTATATAATCTGTTGACTTGAGTTTCGAATCTCATATCACTGATTTAGACTTAGAAACCAGAAAAATTCATCCACTTCTCCAGTAAAATAGCTATTTCTGCCCCCTAGTGGACACTTTTACAAGTACGGTCATGTTCAAAAGTTAGTACCACCTCTTTTAATTCTCTGTTGTGTGTGTGTGTGTGTGTGTGTGTGTGTGTGTGTGTGCTATAACTCCACCTGCTGCAGTTTTGTCCCAGTGGATAAATACGCCTGCATTGCGTTTGTGCCAGTGTAAGTATGTCCTTTAGTATAAATAATATGTTGGTTGTGTTTTAATAAAAACTAAAAATTAGATGATTAGATGTCTTAGATTATAATGTGTAGTGAATCATACAGAGAAAATTTTGGAACAAGAAAGAAAGTGTTTTAAAGACAAGGACTGTTGAAGATCATTGGAAACTTCAGTAGTTGATAACAGCTCCCTATCACAGTATGGTAAGGCAGTGGTGGCTCAAACGGTTAAGGCTGTAGGTTACTGGATTTCTGGTTGGGGCTTCAAGCCCCTGCAGCACCATATTGCCACCATTGAGTCATTGACCAAGGCTTTTATCCTACAGTATCTACTCCAGGGACGCTGCACTCTGACTCCAGCTTCCTAACTGGAATATGTGAAAATTACAATTTCCACTGGGAAAAGTACTAAGTACCCCATGATTTAATAGCTTGTAGATAGCAGCAATTTCCTTTATGACATCGTTGTGGAGAAATTTTGTTCCATTTCTTTTTAAAATATTATGATTCAGTTCATTGAGGTTTTTTTTGGGCCTTCACTTATGCACAGCTCTCTTAAGGTCTCCCCACAGCATCTCAGGTGGGTTAAGGTTTGGACTTTGACTAGGCCATTCCAAAACCTTGATTCTTTTATTTTTCAGTCACTGATGTAGGTGTACTGGTGTGCTTCTGATCATTGTCCTGTTGCATGATTGCGTGACCCAGTGTCTCCCAAGCTTTATTTGTCAGACAGATGGCCTCATATTTGTCTCTAGAATAGTTTATGGTCGATTCAGTGACGGAGAGGTGCCCAGGTCCTGTGGCTGTAATAACAAGCCCAAAGCATCACCCCTACACCGCCGTGCCTGACAGTGGGGTATGAGGTGTTACTGAAGAAAAAATACTGTTTGGTTTTTGCCAAACATGTCACTGGGCATTAAGGCCAAACAACTCTGCTTTGTTCTCATCTGTCCATAGGACATTGTTCCAGAAGCCTTGTGGTTTTTCCAGATCCAGTTTTGTCCTCAGAACCACAGTCATGCTTCCATGTTCTTTTTAAACAAAAGATACTTTCTCCTGACAATACTTCCAAACAAACCACATTTGTTCAGTCTTCTTCTAATTGTGCTGTTATGGACTTTAACATTTAACATCCTCAGTGAGGCCTGTACAGTCTGAGATGTAGCTCTTTGGGTTTTTTGTATTTCTCTGAGCATTGCACGGCCTGATCTTGGGATGAATGTGCTGGAACGTCCAATCCCTGGCAGACTGGCAGCTGTCTTAAATGCTTTCCACTTGTGAATAATCTTTCTTACTGTAGAATGCTGAACTCGAAATAGTTTGGAAATGGTTTTAAAACATTTCTCCAGAATAAAGTGCAGCAACAATTGCTTTTTTAAGACCATTGCTTGTGTCTTTCCCTCTTGGCCTTGTGTTAGCACACACTTGAACATATAACTAATATTTATTAGCTCCAAGTAGTTTACAATGAAAAAAAAAAAGCTCTATTTATTATTACAGGTCCCTTTATTGACCTACCTTCATCTGCCACTCTCTCAATCGGAACCTTAAGCTCATGAGCCATGAATCCAATGACAGAGAAAATCACAAAACCAGCAAAAATACTGGTAGCGCTGTTTGTACACGTTACTATTATAGTGTCCCTGTTGGAGGAAAAGATAAAGATCTATAAGAAAATTATGTACTTTTATAAAGCACCTTCCAGAGCCCAAGTAAGTGAAATAATTACAAAAATTATACAAGCATCTGAAGACATATACAATATACAGTATAACACACATCTTAAACAACACTTTGTCTCTTTAGTAATTACTTCTAAATTGCTCCAAACTAAATATAAAGAGAAACCTATGGGGTTTACTCGGGCTGTGCCCTCTTGCCTATGACTGCATCACTGCTGTGCTGATATTGAATACAACATTTCTACTAATGGCACTTCCTTATTTATATCCAGTGCACAACCGGTCCTACAGGGACTGTTTTTGACCATTCGTATAAAACATTTTGGCATTTATGCATTTTAACACACTTTTTACTCAAAGAAAACACACAAAATATTTTTATTGGTTTCTTTGTTATTTTTATTCAAGAGTCAAACTCTTCATAACCTACTCTACAAACTACTAAAATATTTTGTGCATATTTACGCATATTTATTTGTGCAAAAGGTTACACAAATGCCAAAATATAACTGTACGTCAAATCTGTTTGGTTATGTCAGCATGAATCCTTCATGATTTTGCAAAACGCTATAACTCCACCTGCTGCAGTTTTGTCCCGATGTATAAAACTGCCTGCACTGTGTTTGTGCCAGTTTAAGTATGTCCTTTAGTATCAATAATATGTTGTGTTTTAATGAAAAATTTATGTTTAATGTTTAATGATTAGATGTTTAGACTGTAATTTATAAAGAATCATACAGGTATCATTTTGGAACAAGGAAAAAGTGTTGAGTTTTGTCCTAGACTCTCTAGTGGAAGCAAGCGTTCCAGCCCTAACAACAGTAATAACAGCAATAACACATGGTGAGTAATTATTCACTAAAAAAATATGATTTTCCAACATTAACAGGTGCTACAGATGTTAATGTTAATTCAATAACACTCTCTTAATTACTCTGCCTTCCTTCTTTAATGCTAAAGGTAAGGCACCCCAATGCTAACATCTAGCTTAACTGTGAAAATATTTATTACTTTACTTCCAATTTATTCCATTAATCAAATCATCTGTACAAAATTAGATCAATTCGAGTAGACTGCATGTGACGCATTATACACTGTGAGCTGAAATTAACCACTTAAAATTCATTGGTTAATTAATCAAACAACCATACAATTAATTACAATAATTAATTTTATTAAATTGATCAGTGAACCCTACCTGTAACAGTTGTTATGAAATTTATTGTATGAGGAGAGAGTGATTAAACCTCCCCATGCAGCAGAGAGGGAGAAGAAGATCTGAGTGGCAGCATCCTTCCACACCTGAGAAAGAGAGAGAGAGAGAGATTAATTAATTAATATCATCAATAATATACTAATTTCAGATACATTCATCTACAGTAATCTAATCTACAGTGTGTGTAAGGAGAGCTCTGAGGATCATCAAAGACCCGAGCCGCAGTCTCTTCACACTTCAGGCAGACGGTACTCAGGTACTCCAGCATTGTCACTAAGCATATGGGACTCCTACAGGGTGTATCGTTTTCACTACACTATCACACACACTGCAGTTAACGGACACACACTCCACTGCACAAAGCACGCAAATCACACAAACAGTATTTTGCACCTTTTATCTTTGTGCCACACCTTATACCTTTTTTATACTTTCTACTAAATTTAAACTTCTTTTACTTTTGTTAGTTTTATTCACGGCATCCCGCAGACGCCCTTATCCAGCGCGAGGTACAGTTCACCTCATTACACATCTGAGCAGTTGAGGGTTAAGGGCTTTGCTCAAGGGCCCAACAGTGGCAACTTGGTGCTGCTGGGGTTTGAACTTGGGATCTTCTAATCACTAGTCCAATGCTTTAACCACTGAGCTGAATCTTTTGTTTATCTTTTTATTTCTTAGTAACTTTTATAGATTTTACTGCATTGTTGTTGGTTTTCTGCACACAAGAGTTTCACTCCTTTTATTTATTTCGGTAACGGTGTAAAATGTCACATGACAATAAAACTGCTTCTGAATCTCATGTCCCATTAACAAGGGAATAAACATTAATACGGGAATAATGTGCAAATTGTGATATGTTATGAATTTTGTGTCATATAAAATTTTCTGTCTCTTACTTTGGCATCGTTGAGTTTTTCCCATTTCGGCGTAATGAAGTAAAGGATACCGGAGCCTGCGCCAGGCAGCGTCACTCCACGGATCAACAAAATCACCAAAACCACATAAGGGAACGTGGCTGTAAAATACACCACCTGTGAAATAACAAATGTTACACTTGTTTATCAATTCACATTTAGAAATCAAATGAATGAGAAGCGGAAGCGTTTTATTAATCAAACTTATAGAAATGTGACTCCTGTACAACATGTTCAGAAACATTCAGCACACAACTCATAAATAATGATGATAATATTCTACCAGACAGGATACCGTGTGATTTACAGTCTGCCGGTGCTCGTGCTGGCACAACACATTCCTTTAGCACCTACCTAACATTGCCTAAAAGAAAATAATATTCCGGAATGTTCTCTTTTCACAAGACTAATTTAAAACTACATTGTCTCTGTGAATCCAGGAGCTATTCCAGGAACTCGGGACACACGCTGGAGGGGGACACACATCCTGAATAGGGTGCCAATCCACTGTCGGGCACAATGCACGCACACACACACACACACACACACACACACACACACACACACTTATTCATCCTTAGGGTAATTTGTCATAGCCAGTCCACCTCCTGGCATGTTTTGGGAGGAAGAAACTCCAGGCCCTGAAGTGAACTCATACAGACACTGATAGATTACTCTCTCTCTCTCTCACACACACACACACACACACACACACACAAACTCCGCACAGACAGAGCTCACAGGCAAGCTGGAGCTGCACACTGGCAATCAATTTAGATCAGTTCGGACAAAAAAGATATAAAGCTTCTGTATTCACCAGCAAATTACAACAGAAAAACAATAAATAAGCAGCACAGTCTTTATGTGGTGGCTGAAATGCCAAGAGCAGTGCATCAACACTTTATATCCTGATGTTCACAGATGGCCAAGTGCATAAAAAAGGAGGGAGAGTAAAAGTTTTTATGTGGTTGGTCAACATAAAAGAAAAGAGGAAAAAATTTCCTCCCAACAGGACGTATGCTGTTTAATAACACTGGAATAGGAAATTCATACAAATTTGGTACAAAGTCAATGATTTTATGCTACACGTCGGTGTGTAGAGCATGTTGTATCTTATTTCCCAAAAGAAAAAAACTCCTACGTGGGTTGAGATCCTTTAAATTAATAAATAAACATTGAACCCAAAATTTATTTAATCCTAATCATTCAGAATTAATTGATACATATTCACATTTTCTATAATACACTTTATATATTACTATTTTTAATTGTATTTTATTTTATTTTAACTGAAAATCTGTAATTTTGTGGATTTTATATTTTACATTCTTTTCTTACTGCAATTCTTCTCTTCTATTATTGCACTATTATTCTATTTCATCTTTCCTTTTAGGGTCATGACCAGTTGTTTAAGTGTGTCACTGCATATCACATTGTGCATTGTTGTGTATGTGACAAATAAAATGTAAAGTTGAATTTGAATTTTAAATCTCAACTGTAGGAATTATTCATTATTATTTATTGCATTGACACTTAATGGACACAGAGGGGCAGTATACACCTACAGAGTCCACATAAAAAAAAAAAAATGCAACTCTGGCACAATGCTAATCTCACAGCAATGAAGACTGCCTGTAAAGAGAAAGTAATGAATTGGAAATTAAGACCGATGGTAGTTTTAAAGAGAATGCATTAGCTAGCTGTTTTACCTTGCCTGATGACTTGATGCCTTTAGCCAGGGAAGCATACACAATGAGCCATGCCAGAAAGAGGCAAGCGGCCAGGGGCCAGCGGATATCTCCTGGATACTCAATCCCTTTGGAAATGTGCAACACATTATATCTAAAAAGAGGGAAAAAATCTCTCATTCTCAGAAACTCACAGTTTTGAGAAAAATCACTATTACCGTACTGTATTGAAAAAAATTATTTCATTTAAACATTTTGAGACTCTCCTTTTTACCTATTTTTAAATATAAAATACTTTAACAATCCCTCACTTGAAGTATTCTTCACTGGGGCTGACGTAGGTTCTGTTATCCGTGGTGAGATTTAGCAGCTTGCTTAAACTCCCAGCGGCGTTTGCAGACAAACAAAATGTGCTGTTTTTAATGGAGCTGATGTTTCTGTCTCGAAGGATGCAGGAATCTATTACACAGGAAAAACAGATATACTGTATGAAGTGTGGCTAAAAGAAAGTAATATTTGTAGTGTTGTTGAATTCTGTTATTTAGGCCACATTTTATTCTGGAGGTGACAAAGCAGCGTATAAATCAGTATATAGAGGGGTTGTGGGAGGGTGAAGACTTACCACAGCCATGTCTATGACCGTTCCAAACTGAACAATACTTCCAAAGGGCTTTCAAAATGGACATTTTTAACGGGACCAAATATTATTTTTACTTTGAATAAAAAGGGTGGAGGTAAGTGGAAAAGTTATTGCTAATTTTAAATATAAATCATATTAAAAATATGTTTACTAATTATAAAACTCTAACTATAAAGTGGGCTTATTACTTACACACTTGGAGTTGTGAGTCCATCTGTTGGTCTTTTCATTTCTGCTGTTTTGATAAAAGGTTATACTCAATCAAACTACGGTACTACTGTACTGTACTGTTACTACTGTAACTACTGAATAGTTAATACCGGCTACCAAGTAATAAGCGAATAAAACTGCTCTACAAATGGATGCTACTTTCAATCCACAGAAATCATTCTCGCTGTGTAGTGAGGCGTACAGCATGGCTTACACTTTTACTGATTTAGATTCACCCAGAATATCAGATCAACACATCACTACAGTATAATATTGAACAATGCTTTAAAAAAACACAGTCGGATTACAAATATCAAATGCTCAAATATCAATTACAAATAAAAGTTTTAGTGGTAGACACAGAATATATAGAAATGATACTAAATGACCTCTCACACTGTGTTAAAGTGTGTGATTATCACCAGAACCTTTGTTTTTATACTATATACTCTTTTATTGATTTCTGAGCGAAGAGTACAATAGATTTAGTCACTGTATCCCAGAAGGTTTCTATCAAAAAGTGCTCTATGAGTTCCTATTGCCATCTATAGATTATCATAATTATAATCTGTGAGCTTTAAAAAAAAACGAATGTGATTATTGACACCAAAAACATCGAAACACGAAGTAAAGCTGCAAAGTAAGTTAGGTTTAGGTGCAGTTCTCCAGGTGGACTACAGATGTCGCTGTTTTGAGATGCAGTTTTCCAAATGACCGCTAGAGTGCGTGTGACTCTCACTGCAGCTTTTTCTGTCCAGTAAGCAGCTTTTATTGCTGAATCCACTAAAAACATCAAACAACTCGCTCTTTTACATCATAGCTCATTTAATTACTATTATATTGTCTTATTTAATAATAATATTTGTATTTGTTTAATTATTATTTTAGTATTTTTCTACAGCTGCGGCCAAAAGTTTTGTGAACGGCACAAATATTAATTTTTGTGTCAGATGTTACTCTGGTATACTGAAGTATAATTACAAGCATTTCGTAAGAGTCAAAGGCTTTTATTGACAATTACATTAAGTTTATCCAAAGAGTTAATATTTGCAGTGTTGACCTTCTTTTTCAAGACCTCTACAATTCACCCTGGCATTCTGTCAATCAACGTCTGGGCCACACCCTGACTGATGGTGCAGCCCAGCAATGCTTGGAGTTTGTCAGAATGTGTGGGTTTTTGTTTGTCCTCCCACCTCTTATAGCATAGACCATGAATTCTCAATGGGATTAAGGTCTGGGGATTTCCCTGGCCAAGGACCCACCTTTGCCTTTTGGCGAGGAGCTCCATCGTGCTGGAAAAGACAAACTGTTCTTGGATGGTTGGGAGAAGTTTCTCTTGAGGACGTTTTTGTACCGTTTTTAACCATGGCTGTGTTCTAAGAAAACTGTGAGTGACTTGGCTGAGTTGTTGGCATGACACAGAACTGATGGTAGCGCTCACCTTCATACATTTCAAAAAGGGCGGCAAAGAAGACACTTCCCTCCAGTTGCTGTCAATAAAAGCCTTTGACATTCATAATGTAATTATATATTGTATAATGCTTGTAATTATACTACAGTATACCATAATAACATCTGACAAAAAGATCTAAAAACACTGAAGCAGCAGACTTTGTGGAAAATTAATATTGGTGTCATTCTCAAAACTTTTGGCCACAGCTGTATACAGAAAAAATAGGGAAGGCAAAATGGGGCGTGGGGATGGAGAAGTTAGTATCAAACTTCTGCCGTAAAAAATCTTTTATTAGCCCTTTGTTACTCAAAGCTGTCCGCTCCCTTGGTCTGTGCTTGTCCAAAACAAGCTTAAATAGATTATTAAAACAATAATGAACAAATTATGCTGTTATGGATATGTAATGAATTGGAGTGTTAGAGGAAAGATAGAGAGAGAAAGAGAGGATGTAAACAAAAGGAATATTTGAATGGACAAGAAGATAAACTCTGTTAAGCAGAAAAGGATATGCATTAATTAAACTGCATTTATTGTATTGTATTGTATTGTACTGTATTGTTTCACATAGATAGATAGATAGAT
>JAOVVA010000004.1:24655104-24665291 GCA_028565275.1 Leiocassis micropogon | reverse complement strand
CCCCCGCCTGCATTAATGCACCAAAAAACAAAACAAAAAAAAAAGAAGAAATAAAAGGAGAAAGAAAAAAAATTATAATAATAAAAAAAAATAATAATAAAAAATATATAATAATAATAATAATAATAATAACAAGACTAGGAGATCGAGTCGCATCATAATGCAGGCAGTTTTAAAACTTTCCTTAGAAGGTATCTGGCATTCATCTGAACTTCTGTCAAATAATTACAGCCAAAAATAAGTACACACACTTACACAACGAAAAAACATGCATTTGACTGTTTTATATCTTAAAGAAAACCTAAGAGTAAATATTTCTGATAAAAAAGCAGAAAGAAAATGCTAGTTCTTCAAAAGCTGGAGGGAAAAGTAATAAAATGTACCTTAAAGTTTCAAAATTAATGCACTATAATAAATAACAGCAGCATGCAAGACGAAACATAAGAAACCAGCGCTCTACTCACCATGTGCGCACCAGTGCAGGAGGAATGCGGACACAGAAAGAGAGAGAGAGAGAGAGAGAGAGAGAGAGAGAGAGAGGATAAAAATAAATAAATAATAAAGGCCGGCCGGATGGGGAGCAGCAGCGCGCGGGCGGGCAGGCAGGAGTGGATTTGGTTTGTGCAAAGTGTGCAAAGCTTTCTATAAGTGTGTGGGTTTGCGTCAGTGCACAGCAAGGTGCCCTTCACCTCGTCACACATTTCCTTCAGCACCAAGTTAAAGATAAATCATCAGCCTTCACGTGCAGTGCGTTTTTTTTTAGAGGGGAGTAGTAACTTTTAGAATTGGACTTTTTGACAGTTTGTTGACAAATAAACCGTTTATTTATTTAAAAAACACACTAATCTATTCCTTTATTACTTTTAATTTACGCACTTGCTGCATCCTTTATGTGAGGGATGTGGTGAAAGGAGGAAAGCAGGTATGAAACCATGTGAGTATTAAAACAGACCCCTGCATTGCGCACCGTGCCCATGCCCATCATACCCACTGATTAAACCCACACAATGCCACACAGACACGTTTATCAGTGCTGATTTGTTTTGTGTGTCACTTCCGGGTCTCGATTGTGTCACTGGCTTTAGCAGAACCCTTTTATAAACTTCCATCTAGTGCACTTTCTTTGTTTTAGCTCCACTCTCATTTACCTTTATCCCCCGACTGGAGTGCACCTTTAAACCTCATTTAGGGATATAATTTGATCTAGGGGACATAAAACCCGGGGGGGGGGGGGGGGGTGTTAGAGTGTGTGTAGGGCATTCTTTCCGCTTCACCACAGTATTAAGTATTAAATAGAAAATAGATGACGAACTGGTTGTCTGGTGTATCATGGCCAGCCTGCACCCTGATGGCAATGTAGCATCATTATATATATATTATTATTATTATTTTTTTTTTATCTGCACGCTATTTCCTGCTTCCACAGGCCTTTAATGGACCGGGTTATTTTTTGGGACTACAGCTGCAGTTCCAGTACGGGTGTGTAATATTTTAGTATATTATTCGTTATAATAAAACACGCACTCGATTTTTTTAAATCTCAGTGAGCCAGGTGTAGACATAAAACATATCCTCTGCATTGCGCATACAGTGTCCATCAAACACACGCCTGAGAGATGGAACTACACAAGACCACATATAACACTATACCATGTACAACGCCTCACAAATCTCACCTTTCTCTAATTACACACATCTGCGGTAGGTGTGAGGTTGTGCAGGCAGGGTGACGCATTTATAACTTTGATATTTAATAATAATAATAATAATAATAATAATAATAATAATAATTGCAAAAATTGGCATCGATTTTGTCTGATATCCACATACATTAATCAATTGCAAACGCATTAATAATAATAATAATAATAATAATAATAATAATAGCTATACTTTATGTCCAAAACATTTAAGGAAACGTGATTTTGCATTAAGAAAATAATATTATCAATATATTAATATTTAAGACTATATTGATATATAGTAAAATATAACAAGGCGATATATTTAGAGGGAACAAATAATTTCGTTAATAAAACTGAATTACTGTAGGTTAAAATTAAAGCGGGCCTTATTGAAATATATTAATATTTATTTGAATCACATGAAAGAACAATTACTAATAGGTTTTTTTTATTTATTTTTTTATTTTATCCAGGTCACATTTTCAAAATGTGTCGTTTTCGCCTGATAAAGGAGGTGATCTTTTATCCCCATGATAAATACTATGTTTATGTTACTTTGTAATAATATAATTAAACTTTGTATAAAGATTTTATTTATATGATTAGATTAATTCTGATTTTAAAACAGCTGTTTTGATGTTAATGTCACACCACACTGTCTCTTTTGATTATGGCACAAAATGATGAAAAGAGAGTTGTGAAGTTACTGCATTATGACTGTTTTTACCCCCAGAGGCAGTAACCCCGCCCCTTTTCACTGTATATTAAACACTAAAGCATGGGGGTGTGAAGTGTGATCCGCTGGACATCATGTGTGCACGTAACAATTCCGCATCACTGTAAACTTGCTTTATTCTCTGTGCGTCATCCTGTGCGTTATTCAGCCGTGTGGGTCTCTGTGTGTGTGTGTGTGTGTGTGTGTGTGAGATCTTGCTCCAGTCCCCCTCCCCGAACTGCGGCGTGTGTAGGCTCTAGGTGCTTTAGTGCACTGCGTCTAAACTTGTGTGTGTGTGTGTGTGTGTGTGTGTGTGTGTGTGTTCCCATCTGTGTGTATCAGGACTGATTTGGTCATACAAGCGCCTGTGTGGGTTTTGGGTCTATTGCGGCAATGTGTGTTAGTGCTTTATTGTGTGTGATTGTGTGTGTGTGTGTGTGTGTGTGTGTGTGTGTGTGTGCAGTTGTGTGGTGAGGATGATAATCACTCAGGCAGTACATGTCGTAAATCAGAGATAAAGCCACTCCGCCTTTAATTAGACTGTCAACACAGAATAACCGTAATTGATTTCTGCTTCTCCATCCCTCCATCCGTCCCTGTAGTCATGCTTCTAATACCCCTATATTCATCCCTCCACTCAATCCCTTTAACACTACCACTATGTATTCATCTGCCTTTATCTATTTGAGTTCCTATTTACTCATCCCCCCAAACTGTGTTCATATACACTGTATAAATAAATAAATAAAATAATAAACAAAGTTGTATTTTTCCACCTTTAATGTGATATAGAAACCAATAATATTCAAATGAGAAATGAATAGAAACATTTCAGGAAACACAAAGAAACAAAAATTCAATCATCTTCTTTCAAGCCATTGATTTTTTGACTTGGATTTGTGCTTTGAGTTAGTATTAGTCTAAAAAGTGTTTTTTTTTCTCTTATCTATCTGTCTACTTTGTAATACTATGATTATACTTTTAATATACTTTACTATTAATATGACAATTCAGATTTAAACACTGCTGTTTTGATGTAAATGTCACACCACACTGTCTCTTTTGATTATGGCACAAAATGATGGAATGAGAAGTTATAATACCAAAGATGGCTTCCAAACTAACAATAGATGATTTAATACAACCAGACTTAACACCACTCAGTTTCTTGGTCTTCATGGTTATCTGATGTCAGGACGTCAGAACAATCATTGCATTAAAGGAGAGAATTATCTTTGTGTGTAACATCCTTCAACATTTCATCATTTCATTTAAACATTTCTGATACATTTATAAATGTATATTAAGAAATAGCATTCAGCAAATACACAAGTGTTGCAAAATAAGAGGCTGTAACTCTGAGCATTTGTTATAATTTATACTTGGATGGATCCAGACTTTTGTGCCACACTGGAGATATTTGGTATTTGGAGCTGTCCATGATTCTCTCAACAAAAATCTCTTAACAAAAGCCCCAGTCCCTGCTGAAAAGAAGCAGGCCCTTTGCATGATGCTGCAACCACTGTGCTTCACCAAAGCTTTTTTTGTGGTAGGGTGTGAGGTGTGGGAGTAGAATGACCTGTCCTGATTTTGTACCAAACATATTTTTAGTGTTATGCCTTAAAGTTCTTTATTGATCTCAGACACAGGTTTTGCTACATGTGAGTCCACTTTTTTGCAGAAGCAAAAATCTTCTGTCTAGCTATCTTACTTCCCAGGCCAGATATTCCTGTCACTCCTTAACGCTGCTGTATGTCTCATGGCAGTCGGTTCTTCATAGTTATGGTGGTGATCCATTTTTACCACAGTGTTTTACAGTACATCCTATGTTTGAGAATTCTGTACTTTTAGATACTTTTTGACAATGAGATCCCAAACATACTTTGTAAGCACTTTGAGGAACTTGACTTTGATAGTCAAATTAAACCAAGAAAATGTCATAAAAATACTATAGAAACATTTAAGGTCTTTATTTAAGGTTAACTTGAATCATTTAATGATTGCAGGTGTATGATAATTACTTTAAATGAGTTTGAATGTGATTTATTCTGAGCACAGTCACATGCCCTGAATATAAACCAATCAACCAGATTACTGATTTTTTTCCCTTTTACTTCCCAACACCCAAAATGTTCTGTTCAATTCTCATTTGTATTTTGTTAAAAGGTAATATAATACTGATGTGAGTCTGATGTGATTATTTATTGTTTATTGTAATTATAGTGCATCAAAAGTTGCACTGAGATCAAGTAATACACGCAGGAAAACACAATTCTGTCCAAAGTTTCCTGCTAAGCTGCAGACATATCTATAATTTAGAATTTAATAAGAACATTTTATATTAGTCTATAGTTTGAAAGCTGACAGGGGTCAAAGTCAGATTTGTAATCAAAGGTTTGATAAATGGGAGGAGTGTATCACATTTAACAGATGTGTAAATGCTTCGGGTAGTATTTGCTCCAGAAAATGCCTAATGTGTCAGGGATTAATGTTTTTAAAAGGAAACATTTTTAAGTTAAATGATTCTATTAACCTTAGTGATGTGGTTATATTGGTCGCTTAATAACTAGCTAATCAAAATGTCTGACCTGTCAGTCAATACGCCAATGCTATCAATTGTGTCATGGAAAACTAATTGCTATTACATGCTGCTGGCATTTGAGCTTCCTACTTGTTGTCCACCAACCACTGTATTAAATACGAATCTAGGACGATGTCTTCTATTATATTGGAGAGATATACTCATCTAACAGGAGGTTAACTGTTAGATAACTAAGGTTATGAATGCTCTATACCTTTATACCAGGGTTCTTATTTTTGTCTATTTATGATTCTTTTAAATGAGGCATAATTATCTAATGTGAAGTAAAATGAAGATTGTGAAGCAATCAGTCACTACATTAAGTTTTAGTCCAATTATTACTTCCATCACTTTGACATCCGCCAGGTTAGGAAAGATAATAATCCTCTGTAAGTTACAATATACAGTATGTCCAAATATGTATGACCAGTTAGTCTCCATTGTTGTTATTATTAGTAATCTCCACACTTATTATCAGAAGAAGACTTACCATTAGAGTTTAGAGAAGGGTTGTGGGAGTTTGCCTGTTCACCCATACGAGGATCAGTGAGACTAGACTGATGTCCTGCGAGGGAGCTTTGTGCATAGTTGGCATTCAGTGGGGTTGAGATTAGGGGTGCGTGCAGGATGCTCAAGTTCTTCCACTCCAATCTTAACACTTCAAGTCTTAATGGCTGGCTGTTTGGCTTCCACAGGGGCATTCAGAGAACAGTTTGTCAACCAGTAAGGCAGGCAACTGCACGGGGCACCAGACCAATAGGGGGCTCTTGAGGGCTGACAAATGTATTTATATAATGGTGATGAATGCTAGTTGGAGAGGCCAACTGTAATTTTTGTTTTTTGTGTAAAGTCCCAACAAACTCCAGAATTGCCTGTAGTATCATTGTCATGCTGAAACAGGTTTGGACCTCTTAGTTCTAGTGAACTGACATTGAGTCTCAGTTTATAAAGACATTAATTCTATACAATTGTGTGCTGAGATCAACTTTAACAAACGTTAGACCACACCTCATTTGGACAGAGCAGGAGCATCCTATGGAACTAAACATGCACTCCATGGCTACACTAATTTACACATCTCTACAATGTTAGATTCAGTTACTTACACACTAGCAAACATAAGCAATTCAGGGATAGTTGTGTGACTGTTACCAATTATGTGTCATTACTCAGTTCTTGACGGTAATGTATTGAGATGGATGGTTAATTACTTAATGGCATTTTTTTGGAATGAGCATTTGTGTTTCAGGAATATAACCACAGCAAAACATGACACATGAATATATGATTTTGCAATCCTCAAGATAAAACAAACATATTTGTGTGATTTCTGGTCTATATTATTAGTACTTCATTCTGAACACAAAACAAATGGGAAAAGGTTTAATCCAGAAGCATGCTAATTTAACCAAACCAGCTGGGTGATAATCTAATCTAAAATAAATCATGAAACACTTTAAGAAAAAATAAATCCTTTTGGGAGACGCCAACCCTCATTAAAATGAGATAATAATCTCAGTGATCAGTTGGTCATTAATTACACAGTAGGCCAATATAATTTGTCACATTACTCCTTCATTCTTCATGAGATAAGAGGATGATATCGAACAGGCAGCGAGACACAACAACTAAGCGCAGCCTAACTAAGCGCATGGATCCAACATCAATACAAACATTTAAAATAGAGTGAAAAACTTTACCTGTAACTTTACCTGTATAACATGATTATGATACTGGTGGGGTTGTGTTATAGCGGTATTGATTATGGAATTGTTGCTGAGTGATCCTTCACATAGAGTCTACAAAGCGCCAGGTGAGCTGATGAGGTGTGGATTATGTAGGTACGGAATGTTGTACACAAACACTTCTTTAAGTTACATCTCCAAACTATGCAGTAAACCAGGATGTATATCTTTCATTGTTTAAGTATGTAAATTTTCTGCATAATCATTATGTTTAAAAAAAAAAGGGCAGGATTTAGGCGGCACGATGGCATGATGTTTAGCACTGTCGCCTTGCACTTCCAAGGTCTGGGTTCGATTCCTGTCTCTGTGTGCTTGGAGTTTGCATGTTCTCCCAGGTGGGTTTCCTTCCAGGACTCCGGTTTAAGTTCAAGGCAATGTTCACATCAAACATCCAAATGAAGAAAAAGTGAAAGCAAGCTCGGTGTCTTCCAATGTGGCATGGATGTTGGTTTTGAGGATTCCATAAACTGCTGATATCCTGAGAATTTTCCACACAAGTGACAAATTAAAGGAAACACCTTGCTAGTTGGACCACCATGGACCCAGAAATAGCTTCAACAGAACTAAGCACAGATTATACACTATATACATCTGGACCTCAACCTGAGCACTGTTCTTACAAAAATACTCCTTTAGCTGGTATTTTGAGGATAGTGGTGGAGAGCCCTGTGTGACACATCAGTTTGTGATCGCCCATATTTGTTCAGTTGGGTGTAAGATCTAGTGATTGTAAAATATTCTGCCATAGCATATAAATGTAAATATAAAGTAATTAATTTTCATTCTCCGCTCTGCACATCAGGTTCTTGCTATCCTGAGAACGACGAAGACGTTTTCCTAAGATCGCTTTATCACAGGATAAGGGTGATCAGAATAAGTGTGCATTAATTTGCAGTACCAGCATAGCCTGTGGTGTAGTGGTTAGCACTGTCGCCTTGGACCTCCTGGGTCCGGGTTCGATTCCAGGCCGGGCTTGATTCCTGTCTGTGTGCATGGAGGTTGCATGTTCTCCCCGCGGTGTAAAGTGGTGTAGAACATGAGTGAGTGAGTGCGTGAGCATCACCTGTGTATATATATATATATATAAAACACTTCAGACACAAAAAACTCCATATACTGTAATGAATACAGACTGTACAGCAACACATGCCACTCCTTTAACAAGATGAAGTGATAGCAAATGGGAAGAATATTATAAAATAAGTGTATTTTATTGTACATTATAAGATTTCTCTGGCATATTGGACATTTGTCATTCCAGCTCTAACAGAAACTGAATATAAAAAACAGCAGGTGAGATGTTCGTGTAAAAAACATTTTAATATTCACCTCAAATGCTGCAGTTATCATTATTGTAGAATTCTTTTTTTTCTATCTATTATGTGGTTTGACAATGAGCTTTAGCATCAGCAGTGCTGATCAGTGAAGTATAAATCTAACATCAGCACTTTCCAGTGCAGCAGCTGAATTTTAAACAGATGGAGAAAGATGGCCTAAAGACAATAGGACAGTCATATATTATATTCTAATGTCTCAGGAGAAGTGGTCTGAATGGCCTTCGCTCTACAGAACAAAACTCGATCAGTCATGACAAAAAAAAGGGTCATTAGAACAATGGAATGAGAAGCACATGTAAACTCTACAATGAAACACAACAAGACCAAATTCTTTGCCAGAGTTTTATTATACGTAGATTAAAATAATTCTGTATCAATTGTTGTCTGCAAAGCTGTTTGGCCCCCTGATGAAAACCGTCAGTGTTACGGAATTTTACTGCACACAGTATGTCTGCTTCAAATCAGCAAGGTTTAGCGTAACGATTAACGCTCGTGGGTCCTTCCGGTTTTTACAGACTGTTATTTGTCCTGGCAGCTCGTCACCTGGATATCAAAAAGGCAGAGTAAAGAGAGAGAGAGAGAGTGAGAGAGAGAGAGAGAGAGAGAGAGAGAGAGAGAAGTACAGAATTCAATAGAAGAATGCAATATGAGCTCAATCAATCAATCGATATCATCATTTCTGCTGTATTTACATCTACAATAGAAAATTCTGAGAAAATGAAGAACAATAATTCAACATTATTAACAATTAAAAAAACGATCAAATACTCTGTATTTAAGATGATATACAGTAATGTTTATAAGTAATAGACAATGTTTGCACTTTTGGCTCTGTATACCAGTCTAATCTGGACTTTCAACTTTAATTAAAGGGGTTTCACATAAATATTGCCTAGGAACTGTTAGCCTTTGTTTTTACAGTCCCTCCATTCTCACAGTCTCAACAGATATTAAAAACAATCTAGCCTAATCATAAGGATTAGCTTTAATACATGGAGGCAAATCCTTTTGCAGTCAGTAACTGGAGCCCAGGGACATCAGCGCACACAGAGTTTCCTCCTTGAGCTACTTTTTCAGGCCTTCACTGCAGCTCCTTCTGTTCGTCTGCTGCTTGTTTCTGGGTATTTCTGCTTTTTGTTTTGTCATCAGTAAGTGAAACGTAGCTCAGTTGGGTTGAGTTCAGGTGACCTTGGCCTCTCAATCTCTCCTTATCCCCCCTCTCTCTCCCTCTCTTCTTTCGAGCTACAACATGGCACTCCAGTGATCCTGACCCCTTCTGCCCTCCGGACGTGCCCTACTTCTGGTCAAATGGAGACCACTCACAGCGGCTGAGGACGGCCCTCTATGGTTTGCTTAAAGATGTGATAACAGAGAACAGTTACAGTACACTTACTCTTCATGAAGACTCCTCTGAGTAGTTTTGGACTAGTTTTAGGATTGAAGTTGCCACAAACAATAAAAGCGCTATTCAAGTAAAATGAACTGAATGACATTTAGGAGAAGTCATTTTCTTTGCCTTGGGTCGCTTTCGCACTGCGTTCTGGGTCGTTATCCATCTGTACTGTGAAGTTGTTTTATTCTGTTGTTTGAGGTTTTTAAGTAAAGTCTTTATTTTTTTCAGTGTTAGCATTAGCTTGCATCTTGAGGCATTATATTTAAAGGCATCTCTTGATGTCAGACTTTGATAATGAAACTCCTACCTCCTCAGAGTGTTCTGGACTTGGTTAAATCTTGTGGGGATGGATGGGGTTTTAGGGTCGTGATCAGCCACTTTAGTGACTTTATTCCCCAAACATTAATGCACTTTTTTTGTTAAACCCTTTTGAATTAGAGCTGAAAGCTGTAATACTGTATACAGTACCAGTCAAAAGTTTGAAAACACCTTAATAATTTATTATTTTGTTTAGTGATCTATTTCCTCCATTCTAGAACAATACTAGATTAAAAAAAAAACTGTGAAATAACACATGGCATTGGGTAATTAAGTAACAAGGCAAGAGCAGTCAGTTGTTATATTAAGACACAGAGCTCAGCTGTTCTGGAGCTGTTCTTGCAAGAACAGTATTGTGTCGAGTGCGTTTGTAAAACCCATCAAGCTCCATGATGATGAAACTGTCTCTCATG
>JAOVVA010000004.1:24637204-24649472 GCA_028565275.1 Leiocassis micropogon | reverse complement strand
CACTATTTGGAAGGCTATTCCATAACTTTGGGGCTTTGTAAGAAAAAGCTCTGCCCCCTGCTGTAGTTTTAATAATACATGGTACTGACAAGCAGCCTGCATCCTTTGATCGAAGTAGGCGTGGCGGATTGTAAGACACTAGCAGTTCACTCAGAACATGTGTAGGTCAACAGAGAGAGGGAAAGAGACAGAGGGGTAGAGAGGGAAGAGAGAACAGGAGAGGGGAGAGCAGAAGAGGAGAGATAACAGTTAGGAATAGTCACAGTCACATAATGTATAATGTGAATGTACAGTATATTTAGTGTAAAGTGCAAGCAAAGATTAAACATACAATCAGATAGAGCATATCTTGTGAAACGCAGATGCCATGTTCCAAGGAAAAATGTACTCAAACAGAAAATCTCTCTCTTACTATAGTCGACATACACACGTAGGTATACAGTCAGTCCTTAGGGGCTGCTGTGAATAGGCAGGGACCTGAATAACAAAGCTGAGTCATGCTGAACTGAGCGGGGCTGAAGGTGGTTGAACCCGAGGGGGCCGTGGAGCGCTGATGCTTTGTCTGTGGCTTTCTCCATGACGGGGATTTCCTAGAGTTCTCTTAGTCTGAAGAAACAGGAGACAGCCGTGCCCTTTGTGGTACAAGTGTTGAGGTGTCCAACCAACAGTAAGAGGCACTGGCTATGAGCCTGCCATCACAACACTTCCTCTCCTGTTTGGTCCGGCACACTTTCTTTACAGTAGTTGTCCCTTTTTGAGCAGGTTCAAGAGGGGTGCTGCTGTAATGTCTATAGTTAGCCAGCCCAAGGAAAGCACGTACCTGTTTATTTGATGTGGGTGGGGGTAGGAGCTGACAGCTTCAATCTTTTTCTCCTGTGGCTTGAGCAACCCAAGTCAGCTTCAATATCCTATGTACTCTACTTCGGTCAACCCCAAGTAGCATTTTTTCGGATTAGCAATGAGCCTGGCTTTTCTGAGTTTGTCAAGGACCTTTTTTAGGTGGTAGAGGTGATAAACTCCAGCATACGGCCCATGGTGGCAAAGCTTACCATTTTATTTATCTTGCCATCAAAGGCTCAACGGTGGGGTTAGTATGGTCTTTGCCAAAAAATCATGCCGGAAGGCATCTTTATGTCATGCTGAGTCTGCAGAAACAGAAGATATTCATAGCTAATGATTAAAGGTTATGTCATAGAATTCTGAGATAGCCCTCTCTCTTTGTGCAATGCAACAGCTCTATTGGCAGCAAAACATACCCAAAGCATGATGCTACCACCACCATGCATAACAACTGGTCTTGTGGTCGAATGCCTCACTTTGCCTCCAGTGGTTTGTAGAAAGTACCAAACAATTCTTGTTACTTTTTAAATAATTTGGTTTTAAAAATATCATCTTAAACCCTGTTTGTGAAACACTCTCTATCAGCCATATAACTTTAAGTTAGCTGATGACTTAGTTACTGGTAGGAAATGGTTCAAAGATATTGATTTAAAGCTAAGTTAAACTTAGCTAAGTTAAATTTAGTTAGAGAGAACTAAGAACTGCAGAGAAAAGATGAAAGAAATCGCAGCTTGATGCAGATTTTGTCTCTTACCAGGCTCTTCTCTTCAAATTCTCATGTGACGTGACTTCTGCCAAAACTGCCTTCTACAGGGAAAAGCTGGAAGACTCTGCACATGATCCTGGCAAACTCCACAATATCTTCTCCTCACTACGCAACCCAGCGGCTCCTCTTGCCCCATCCTCTCTGACTGCTGATGACTTTGCCACATTCTACGATGGGAAAATTGCAGCAATCTGCCAGTTCTTTGCACCCAGCCCAACTCCTACACTCCTACATCAGGACCTTCCCTCCCCCTCCCTTAGCAGAATTCTCCAACCTGTCATCTGATGTTCATTAAACCCAATCTTTTCCACAATGCTCCAGACCATCTCACGAGACCTTTCCTTCACCACAACCATCATCAACCATTCCATATCACCTGGCCATATTCCTGATGCTTTTAGGAAGGCAAGGGTTATTCCCATCCTCAAGAAACCCTGCCTGGATCCAGCAGAAGCAACTATCGCCCGGTATTGCTTCTTTCTTATATCTCAAAAATTCTTGAAAGGACTGTTTATAACCAAATGCCTTTTTATCTGTCACAGAACAATCTTAATGGTCCCAGTTTGAATCTGGATTCAAAGTGACACATTCCACAGAGACTGCCCTTCTGTCAGTCACTGAGAAGCTCCATGCTGCTAGATCAACTAAATTATCATCTGTTCTCATCCTCCTGGACCTGTCACCTGAGCATATCTGACACAGTAAACCACAAGATTCTATTATCTATTCTTACAAGCCTTGGAATCGGTGGAACAGCGTGGCAATGGTTTGCTTCTTACCTAGAAGGTAGGTTGAATGAGGTGACATGGAGGAGATCCTCATCTCAGACTCTCTACTGGTGTCCCACAGGGCTCAGTATTGGGTCCTCTTCTGTTCTCCCGGTCTCTTGGTAAGGTCATATTATTGCATCAATTTTCATACCATTGTTATGCAGATGACGCAACTTATTCTCTTCTTTCCTCCCTCAGACACTCAGGTTTCCATCCGGATCTCAGAATGTCTGGCAGACATCTCATCCTGGATGACAGCTGATCAGCTGAAGCTCAATCTGAGTAAAACCGAACTGCTGTTCATCCCTGGTGATTCATCCCCAGGTCAAGACCTTGTGATATCCCTGGACAACAATCAGATCACTCGTTCAGCCACTGCCCGCAATCTTAGGGTGACTGTGGACAATCATCTGTCATTTTCCACACACATTGCTAACCTTACTTGCTCTTGTCGATTCCTTCTTTACAACATCACCTTTTCAAAAAAAAATCGCCCATTTCTTTCTTCACAGGCTAATCAGTTGCTTGTTCAGGTTCTTGTTATTTCAAGACTGGACTACTGCAACTCCCTCCTGGCAGGTCTGCCTCTGTCCACCATTTATCCTATGCAGCTGAACCAGATTGCAGCAGCAAATCTCGTTTTCAACCTTCCCAAGTTTTCCCACACCACCCCACTTATCCACTACCTGCACTGGCTTCCTGTAGCAGCCCGTATGAAATTAAAAACCCTGATGCTCGCCTACAAAGCTAAAAATGGCCCAGCACCCACTTTCCTCTCTACTGTAATCACACCACCCACTGCACTACGTTCCCTCCGATCCTCCAGCACTGCTTGCCTCGTTCCACCATCTCTCAGGGATCGAGGAAGACATTCATCCAGACTCTTTTCTGTTCTGGCACCTACTGTAGGTGGTGAAACAAACTTCATCTATATGTCCATACAGCGGAGTCTTTGACAATCTTTAAAAGATGACTCAAGATGTATCTGTTTCTTCAAAACTTGGACTAATTCCCTCCCCCTCAAAAAATCTTCCAATCTGTGTTTGACTGATGGCACTTAGTTAGTAACCTAGTAACCCAGTGTAAGTATCTATCCAGCGAGGTAAACTTCAAAGCACTTTTTGTTAGTCACTCTGGATAAGAGCGTCTGCCAAATGTCTAAATGTAAATGTAAATTTAGTTATTTGATTTAATTATGGATCATGATCTCGATCTCTCTTTCTCTGACATGGGTGTACTTGAAAATACAGTGTTACTAACAAACTCGTTACAATTACAGGTGATAAAAAAATGTTAAAAAATTTAATATCTTAGCTTAATTGCTTTTTGCCATATTTGGTCAGGATTTTTTTTGGATCCCATTAGCGTGAGGTGTGTTGATTAGCCAAATTTTTTCAAATGATAAATTTCCTAAATAAATTTCCTAAATAAAAATACATTTTATATATAAATATTTACTTACCTTCATCTAAATATCAAACTTTAACCAAATTTATGTAAATATTTTTTGAAGATTAGTGCTGCGTCTAAGAAGCTTTGCAGTGGCCACTGGAGGGAGCTACTGACAAAGTAGAGACTCCACATTTCATACAAACTTCCATAATTTCTTTTGATTGAGTTGAATTAAATCATGCACATATAAAAAATATTATACAGTACAAAAAAATTTGGGTTTATTGTTTGATTGTTTAATTGATTGATTGATTGATTGATTTTTTTTTAACAAACTTATATGACGTTTTCAAAGTTTTTTTTTCTTTCTGCAAATGTGAGTGTCCCGCACAGAGCTCTGACCTCAAACTCACTGAACTCCAATGGAATCATTAGGAACGCTGACTGCACCTCAGGCCTCCCCAGCAGTAATGCCTGACTTCATTAATAATATAATCTAGAGAGAAGCCTCTCAGAAGGATGAAGGTTATTATAATAGTAAAAAGTGAATAAAACGGAAATGGGGTTTTTAATAAGCATATATTAATGTTATGGTCAGGCATCCTTAAATCTTTGGCCATATAGTATAGCAGTCTGGTATTATTATTATTATTAATGTTTAATATAAAACAAAAACAGTAGGATGAACAATTTATCATGCCCTACAGTTTTATTGCTTTAAGATTCTAGTATACGTAACTGGTAGTATAGGATTGATAGTTTTACCCATGCTGATTTGCCTTGCAAAAGTATTCATAACCCTTGAACTTTTCCACATTTTTTTCACATTACAACCACAAACATAAATGTATTTTTTGGGATTTTATCTGATTGACCAACACAAATAGGCACATATCAGTAAAGGGGAAGGAAAATTATAAATGTATTTTTTTTTTTTTTTTACATTTAAAGAAGAAAAGTGTGGTGTGCATTTGTACCCAGCCTGCTTTTACTGATACCCTTAACTCCTTCAGCAGTCACCTAATAAGTAAATAGAATCCACCTAATGTGTAATTTAATCTCAGTAAAAATACTTCTGTGAAGCCCTCAGAGGTTTGCTAAAAAAAAAAATCAAGCAATACTTTATCTTACCCTGTGCTCAGTCGTGTACTGTATGAGAGGTTTCAGTGCATATCTTACATTTTACTGTGTCCATTCATACGATTTTTTTTTCTTTTACAAATATTTTGTTTGTCATTTTTCAGCTGTTGATCCATGTAATGCAATGTGTGCAACATTTGTAATATAATGCAAATAGACAAGAAAACAAACCAATGATTCAATACATATGCTGCTGTGTTTAAATGCTTTATTTGTGCAATGTTGATATTGCTGGAAGGGCAATAAGAGCATTTGTGTCTATGATAATTTTGGCACTATTATATTGTATATCATCATTATCACTGATTTGCTTTGATTATATTAAAGGTTAAAGTAAAGCATTTGTCATTTCATGGTTTTGCTTTAAACTCCACAGCCTGCAATGTAAGAGGCTGCTTCACAAGCCTTGCATTTGTTACTCCATGCCACCCTGCAAAAAAAAGAAAAATAAATAAATGATCATATACATCATATACAGTACATCATATACAGTACATATTGTGTTCAAATGTCTGCAAACAAATAAATTTTTTTATTATTCTTATTACTGTATGTAAAATTAATAGAAAAATTTACCTAAAAAAATCAGCAATAAATAAATAAATAAAATGTCCACAAATAAATAAAATGTGTAATTTGACGATTCAGTGGCTGAGACTTAGCACAGTTTCTTTTTCACTACTTAAGTATGAACAAATTTGTACTCTTGAGTTGTATCAGCTCAAGTGCACACTGTCATTAACCCAAAAAAGTGGAAATAACAAATACTAAACAAGTCTGAAATTCTGACTTTTCACACATGTTATTGCTGATAATATAATTTGAATTATGAGTAATGATAATATAATTTGAACAATAAAAAAAATTAAACAGAAGGATTATCATTACTGGTCTCCAACTTGTAGACTCCACTGCATGCAAAACAAATGATTATGGCTACAACCTCTGTTCTCTTAGGAAGAGGAATGAGGTACAGTACAACACATATCGAATGGGACATTATGCCCTCTCATGTCCTGGCTGAAGACCTCTCATGTCGAGGGAGAGAGCAGCACAATGGGACATGTGCAGAATGTAGTCTGTTGGGGTACTGACCTTGTTGAGCTGCGCACATAATAGGCCCCCCTGAGGCACCGGCTTGCCGAGCACTGCCAAATACTGTTTGGACTGGAGGACAGCCGACCAAGATACCCCATGGTTATGTAAGGGTTCCAGATAAGCTACCAAAGATACCTTTCCCTGCTTTTCCCCTCTTCCTCCAGTGCTTTGTCAGCTCTATCCAATTTCAAAGTCTGTCCATGGCTGGGCACTATGATGCAGATAGACAGTGGTTTTCATGATGATCTTAGCATGCCAATAAAGACAGCAAGGGGTTTTTAACTATTGTTGGGTCAGAACCTTGATGCCTTCTAAACCAGCTGTTGGAGGGCCACTCCACCTACAGATTCTTGGTTGCTCGTGGGTAGAGAGAGAAAAAGGAGTCTCATCCCTAGCAGGTAGCATAATAGCACCAGAGCTCTGGGCAGACAGCGAAGCCTCCTGCTTATCCTCCAACAAATAGCGCATATCCCGACTGAGCAAGTCATCAGGCTGGAAAGAAATCTGTTTAAAGCTTTGCTACAGGCTGGCGCTACCTGGGAGCTCATGGTCTTTCAAACCCTCCATAAAATCCATTTGGTCTACCCAGATAAGAGTGGGAACTACTGTTCTTAGGTCCTGATCAGCAGACACAGATGAAGCTGGACTTGCTGATTGGGAGAGGAGAGAGTCCTGATGAACTATGGATTCCCCAGTACTCTCTCTACAAACTTGACCCGTCATTCTAGCATTGAACACCAGAGCTAGTGACAAAGTGCACATGATTTGGGCTCAGCTAGTGCTATCATAGCAGAGAATTACCAAGTAGACGGAGCACACTTCGTGGTGTTCTTTCTTGTGCAAGGAGAAGTTGCATCCCTGAGGGCAAATAGCAGTCTTTTTTTTTGTCAAATTAAATGTGTCTTTAACCAGGACACAAGAGGGCATGATATCCCATACGAGTGAGCAGGCTGAAAGGGAACATCTTCCATACATGCATTATATTGATGAGGTAGTCTTACCATGCTTTAGGACCCTGCTCTTTCAGTATTGTCTTGGCACACGCAATACTTTTCGTAATGTCATCCTTAATAAGCTCTGTTAGAGAAAACAAGCATTAGGACAAAAACATGAGACTTTCAAGCTTTGTTGCTTTAGTATTGAGATTACTAAGAGCTAGGCTCAAAACTAAAAAATTCTAAAAGTCAAACCTCCACAGAATCTTATAATTTCAAAAACTCTATTTGAAGAATAGATCAATGAAAATTTTCTTACCACTACATGAGAGTTTACACCCATTAGCACTTTTGAATTTCCCATCGGTACACCACCAACGGTTGCTTATCTGGAAAATGCCAAAGTCCGTTGATCCATCAATGTCGACGACGACTTTGTTGGTGTTGAAGTCAGACACGTATTTGGCCAAGCAAACCCCTAAAAAAATTCAGCATTTACAGAAATGCCACGTACCTCTTATTACAACCACTGTACTACAAACAGGTAAAAATACCTTTTTGGTTCCAGAAGGAAGCCAAGTTAGTTTGGGAAAAAAAGCCAAATACACCAAATATTTGGTGACTTTTTAAATACAGTTAAACCTTGGATTGCAAGCATAATTTGTTCCGGAAGCATGCTTATATATCAGGACACTTGTATATCAAAGCAAATTTCCCCCATAAGAAATAATGGAGACTCAGATGATTTATTACTACCAAAAAATGTTCACATTAAATAATTAATACAAAATATAAAGTAAAAATAAAACAAATTAACCTGTACTTTACTTTTGAAAAGAATTGTTGCTGAAGTAAGACGAGAGAGTAGAGGAGGAGGAGTGGGGGCTACTGTGTAGGACGACGGAATCACTGCTCTATCGGCAAGCTTCTTTAAAAAAGAACCTCTCTAATGGCATTTGCTTTTGTCTCCTTTTAAGGATATCATGTAAATGTGATGTTGCATTGTCGTTAAACAGATTCATCTACCGGACTGCTACAGGCTTTTTAACCTTTTTTTTTTTCTTCACGGGGGCCGTTGTTGCAGTACAGTTACGAAAGAACAGTCACTACACTTGGACACAAAATGTGTGTCCAAGTTTGTGCACAGACACTGTTGACTACACGAGTGACGCACGCGCACTGAGAATGAGCATAGGAGACGATTACTCATAATTCCACAGCACAAGAGAGAAGAACCATTGGCAAAGTTGTGATCTCGTGATCACAAGACCTTGCTCAAGACCTTGCTCATTTATTAAGTTAAAATTTATTTCAAAATTTTACTCATTTTGCGAAATGCTTGCAGACCAAGTTACTCGCAATCCAAGGTTCCACTGTAATAAGCTTCAGTACACAACATATTATTAGGTAATGTTATATTATGGTGTAATATTATATATTATTATATTGTAATAGATGTATATTATTATGGAAATTGTGCATGTTATCTGTGATCATTATTATTATGCTGGTAAGGTAATCACTACTTTATGATTTTTCCTATATTAAGCAAGTTAAATATTCTTATTATTTTTAATTCTATTAATTAGTACTATTTATTACTATAAATAGTATACTGTATATATTACTTATTATCATTGTCATTACTGTATGTACACCTGCCACTTACAGTGTAATATTTGTATAATCGGAAGGTATTTTTTTCATCTTTAATACTCTTTAAAGAAAACAAATATCTAATGCATATTGACATATAAATGAAAAAGATTCTGATTCTGTCATGTCAGTTTGCATCCATGACCGTCATTAAAGGAAAGTAAGGTTCTAGTTGCAGGTTATTTTGCATAAAAATAACTTGCACTTGCTACCGGTTTTTCCTGCTTCCTCTGGATTTTCCAAGTTTCCTCCCATCTGTCATCCACCTCTGGAACATGTGGAAAATGTGTGTGTATATATTTGCAATAGACTAACATCCCATCCAGGGCATATTCCCATGTCATGCCATGTGTTCATGGGATACAATCAGAATTAGGCAGAATCCTGACCAAGGCAAAGCAATTAGAGTAATATACTAATAAACTAAAAGAATGAAGTAATTTGTATTGTCTAATGTGGTGTTAATGAAGTTCAGTAACACATTGTCTGCTCCCATGGCTAATAGTACAGTATTATATCATGCTATTAATATTACATCCTAGACCCTGGAGTTGTGAGGTACTACCTGTTGTACCACATACTCTTCTGTATTATTGTATACTGTATTATATACTGTAGCATCGCATTCATACTATTATGTCAACTTTAGTTATTAAAAACAAACTGGATTCTCTGCGGCTTCCTTATCTGCAACAGCTTTCTCTGGATAATAAATAAATGTACTGTGTAGAATGCTGAAATACCATTTTACTTACACTGAGCCAGAGTGATGCCATTAAACCCGTCCATGCCAGCTGCTTTCAAGTCTTTTGCCAGCTTACACTGGTCATACTTTTTAGCACTTACACCTGCCAGGAGCAGAAAGAACACCAGAGCCTTCATTGTGCTATAGAGCTAGACCTGATCACTGCAAAGAATTCTGTGTGTTCTGCTCTCTGCTCTTTTCAGTTATATACAAATCGCGTGTGGAAGCGGGTAAATTGCTGGTCCTTTGAAGGTTGTGCAAACTATCGCCACCCTTGTTGATAGAAATGCAATTAAGTTATTAAAGAAAGAAATTAGGAATTGCATGTACAGTACGTGTTTTTAGTGCCAAATCGAATCATGTGATGTGGGTTTTTCCTGTATTTTAAAGTCCACTTTCTTTATTACTTATGCCAAATAAGTGTCTGGTTTACATAGTAAACAGGTGGCCCTAAAATTAAATTGAATGTGGTAAGTGTTCCAATGTAAACAAGTAAATATAGACAGATGATAAAATCAATATTAACCTTGAAGATGCCACCCATTAGAACTACAGTAATAATGTTCCTCGAATAACTCCACAAGTCCAAGTTTGCTAGCCCCTGATCCTCTTACTGGTTTTTAGTATTTAGGCAGGTGTAGAACCATTATTAAAAATATTGACCCTCTTAAACCTTAGCACATTTCGTACAAAATATCCACAAAATGTAAAATCCATATATGTACAGTATAACCTACAGTATGATATATGCTCACCCATTCCAGCAGAAAACTTTGCAGGCGTACACTACCGCTCAAAAGTTTGTGAGGACCTACAAATTTATTTGTTTTCCCTAAGAAAAACACATTTTCATGCAATTCTCAAACAAATTTTATCCATTTCACAAACAATTAAAGTTACCCGGGATTCGGACTGTAATGGAGCGGCCAGCACAGTCTCTGGATCCGAACCCTATTGAGCTGTTGTGGGAGCAGTTTGACCTTTTGGTACGGAGGAAAAAGCTAATCAATCAAGCAAATCCATCTTGTGGGAGATGCTCCAGGAAGCTTTGGTTGAAATTGGTTGACAACTATTTTTTATGACCTGCCATGCTGGTCATGCCATGCTGTATGACCGAGATGGTCTGCCAAGCTGTAATTGCTGCAAAAGGTGTTTGTTTTTATGAAGGCAAAGTCTAACAATGTCAGCATGTCTTGTTTTTTTGCTATGCTATATTCAAACTAATTTCTTGTGTGTTTCCTTCGAAAACAATAACATTTCTAAGTGATTCCAAAAGTGATCGCAAACATTTGGGCAGTAGTCTATGTACCTTTTAATCTTTTTTTTTTTAAGCCTGAGATCCCAGTAGTTGTACAGTAGGTGCAGGTTAAATGAGCAGTTTCATATTTTGGTATAATATTTGATTTCTTATGCTAACTCTATAAACTAAGTGTAATACAACATAATGAAAAAGGCACCTGTTTTTTTTTTTTTTACGGCTGTCTCATCACATGGCTGATGATTTCTAAGGTCAGACTTACTTTACTTACAAAGTTATAAAACAGCAAGGAAGTAAATAAACAGAAATATTGCTGGGGTGTGCAATCACAGAATATTTGGAAATTCTCAAATATATATATATATTAAGATCATTAGTAATAAAATATTAAGATAATTGAGAAACTGGATTAAATATTTAATCATTTATCTCCTCCCAGGCTTTAAAGTGTTAAAGTGGTGTAAATCACATGTCAAAATTCCAGATCATTCTCATAAACACGTAACACATAACTGCAAAACATACAGAGACCTATACTGTACTCTAGGATGTAATTAAAAAGTTTCAACATTAAATATGGGCTTTAAGTCCACAGTTGCTTACACGCTGTTATTACACTCTCACCTTTATTTTTGTGAATATAAGTGAAGGTCAGTTGCCTTTTGCCTAAGCCACTGATGCAAAGCTGAAAAAATATTATCTCTCTCATGATCTAGTACAATATCCATACATGCAACATATACATAACGCTTAAAAACATATATGCAGCATGATGTGTATACAGAAAAGCGACATAAATGTCCTGCATTAAATGGCTACAGACTGCTAGCAAGCAAAGTTGGAGGAAGTTCAAAATGTAGTCAGTATGATTCACTCCTTCAAGCAAATGAAATCCATCACAATTAAACCATAATGTCA
Organism: Leiocassis micropogon; assembly: GCA_028565275.1. Classification (NCBI taxonomy): domain Eukaryota; kingdom Metazoa; phylum Chordata; class Actinopteri; order Siluriformes; family Bagridae; genus Leiocassis; species Leiocassis micropogon. The sequence continues at coordinate 24,637,954 of JAOVVA010000004.1, read as the reverse complement.
GACAGAGCATAGCCTTATGTCAACTAATAATCTATCGCTCCATTGACACTTGACCAAAAAAATCATTGGATTACTTAATGCTGTCACAATAAAGAGGTACAACTGCATTTAGAGGTTTACATGCATCCATAATGAACATAATTCTCATTTAATAAGACTGTCAATATTAACAATTTAATCTGCATCAGGGCAGGGGATGAGTGAAAGACGGCATTCATCACACTGTCAGGTCACTTAAATATCTGCTCATCGATGCGCTGGTGGTCTTTCAGAGGTTTAACATCAACGAGGTACTCTGGTAAGTGCTGAACCATTACGCATTTGTCTATTTAGACAACATCCTAATTTTCTACGGCAGTACTCTCCCAGCATTCAGGGGATGACCAGAAGCTACACCCCTGCGCTTATTTTTTTCACCATCTGCCCCATTGGAGAGAAATTACAGCATTGGCGACCGCGAGCTCATGGCCATAAAACTCACTTTTGGAGAAAGGAAACACTGGCTAGAGGGGACCAAACACCAAGCACTGATCTGGACTGCTCACAAAAACTTGAACCCAACAAACTTGAACCCCCAACAAACCACATGGTCTCCCTCGCATGGTTTGACGGCAGTGGGTCCTTCCTTGAAGGCTCTAATGACAGCTGGGTGATCAAACATCAAATTAACAAAGCAACGACAAGAATCAGGCCCTCCAGGAAAATTGTATATACCAGTCCCTGTCCACCCCAGGTTCTTTCCTGGGGTCA
>JAOVVA010000004.1:24540254-24552188 GCA_028565275.1 Leiocassis micropogon | reverse complement strand
TTTGAGAGCAAAGTAACCCCAGTGAGTGATTTTTAAATGTCATGGTGTTCTGTCGTTGTTTGTCTTCTGACTGGACCTCAATAAAAAGTTTTTTAGAATTAAATTGTTAAACTTATTGTAAATATTACAGTTTTTATTCCCTATATATATATAATACATGTTTATTTTTCATGTATGTTGTTTGCACATAAATACTATGAATATTAATTGAATTCTGTGGACATCACTGTAGTTTGTGTAGTTTGCAGTAATCAGGAGTGTGTGATGTTAATGCAGCACCGAGTTAAAGACTCCTCATGCGTGCAGGCGTGTAATCACCGCTGATGTAAAATTGGTGTGTCTAAACCAGCCATAAGTCTGCTCTGTCGTGCCCGCGTGTGTGTGTGTGTGTGTGTGTGTGTGTGTGTGTGTGTGAAAGCGGCTCAGTGGGAGCTCTTCATCACTCTGTCCCCCGTCCCTCTCCCGCTGTCCCGCCCTGCCGTCTCTCCGCTCCTATAAAGGCGGAGTCTCCCTGCACTCACCACTGCTCCTAAGGACTGTCTCTCTCACACACACACACCCACACACACACACTGTCCTCTGCTTGACTCTCATCATGATGACGATGATGCCCGGTCTCGTGGCCCTGTACCCGAGTCTGGTACACCCTGCGCACGCGGTCTATCCGCACCGCGCGCCGCCCGCTCTGCACGCGCACTCCGCACCAAGAGCGCGCGCCGGCTTCCTGGTGGAGGATCTGTTGCGCATCAGCTCTTCATCCTCTCCCTCATCCTCCTCTCCTCTCTCCTCCACCATCACTCCATCCGAGCCTCCCATGGTTGGATTTTCGTCTACAAAAACTCCAATCAAAGACCCGACACACCTCAAATTCGGCGTCAATGCCATTCTGGCACACACACCCAAAAAAGGTAAGTCTTTGTTTATTTGTTTGTTTTCTTGCATTATTTGTTTGTCTATATACATATATTATATCTATCTATCTATCTATCTCTTCATCTTTGCGAAATTGTGATATTCTCATGAAGTCTTGGAGATCTCTCTTTTTAATGTTTTACAAACGTTTTGTTTATAGAACTTATATGCGACTTTTTTCTTAATTTCTATTACAACTTTTTAAAGGCTAAATAAACTTTTTAAATACATTTATTTAAAAAAAGAAATAGTTATTATTATAGTTATAGTAATATTATAATATATTTTTTTCAATACAAAAATGATAATAATGTTCTTACTGCTGTGTGAAGTGAATTCTGGTAACTAAGGAAGAAATCATTTGACTTCATTTCTCTGACTCATAATGTTCAGATACACAGTAATCTGATCTGAGTAAATGATCACAGGCTGAAGGGTCATCTGCTGAAATAATGTGGAGTGTGAAGTGGCTCTCACTCTCTTTAGGCAGTGTGAAACTGAAACATATGGTTTTCATTAATTAATAGTCACGTGATATTTATTTAATTGCACCTGGTTTATCAGTGCTGCTCTTCTTTCTTCTAATAAGAGTAAAAATGTGTTGGACATGAAGAGTGTGTGTGCGTGTGTGTGTGTTATTTATTACTGACAGAGAACTGTGGTGAGTTTTTATTAAAAAATGATATATGATGTACCTTCATGTCACTGTTGTGTGTGTGTAGTGTCGGTCCCTCGTCCTGTTCCTGAGGTCCACCCTAAAGCCCTGACAGTCCCGTATTTCGATGGACCCTTCTATCCTTTCCTCCGCACGGCTTACTTCCCTGGTGAGTAACATTAAATCATCTCTCTCTCTCTCACACACACACACACACACACACACACACACGGTCCAATTTATCTGCTTTTAGATAAATACCTCTAAGCAATTAAAAATTTTAACTACCACAATAATTATTTCAATTCAAAATTATTTAATTAGCCTTAGCTTTTCTTTTTTTTTTTTGAAAGTCATTAACTGATGGGAATTAATACAATATAATAGCAAGAAATTTTGATGTGAAGAAAAAGTAAACTGAACTCTTACAACATTTACAAAATAATAATACTAAAATCTAATAATATAAAATATAACAACAACAACAACAACAATAATAATAATAATAATAATAATAATAATAATAATTCACTGTGTCCTGTTAGATATTAAGGGAAACACAGCTATGAGTTTTATTTTTCCAGGGGTCTTTAAGGGTTATTTCTGCATGATGATGATTATGATGATGATGATGATGATGAAGGCGGGTTTAAGCATGAACATGAGTAACAGAGATCTTACAGAATGATCAGGATTATCAGAATAAAGATGTGTTTATGTGTAAGAGTGAGAGCGAGAGGACTGAAGTGAGCATGCGCAGTCTGGCCTTGAGGGTCATTCCGCTGGAGTGCGCACTTCAGCTCGAGCCCTTTCTTCAGTATCAGGAAGAAAAGCTCTTTAAAGCTGCGCTTTTCTTCAGCAGGAATAATAAACTGCGCCTCTTTTCACCCATAAGCCTTTCTCGTGTCCGGCTTAAGAAAGCGTTCGGAGGCCCTGCGCGTCCCCGGTGTCCTGGCGCGTCCCCGCGGCGCGTCTCCGCGCGCTTTAGGACCCGAGTGCAGAGTCTCCAGGGCTTTGTGAGCGCGTGCGCGCGGCTCTTTTCTGCGCCACTTCATTAGGACACAGTTACCGCTTCACGCTTTATTAATCTCACTGTGTGTGTGTGTGTGTGTGTGTGTGTGTGTGTCCGGCTGAACGCGCCTCCTGCTTAACATAAGAATACACAGAGCACAGCTCATGTGCTAATTACTGACCTTGTGTGTGTGTGTGTGTGTGTGTGTCTCTCACTGCACAGACAGACAGACAGACATAAGGAAAGAGAAAGAAATGCAGACACAGTGAACATAGATAGAGAGAAGCAGAAAGAGAGAGACGATGAGTGAGACATGCAGACAAGTAGAGAGACAGACAGGGACCCAGAGAGAGAGAGACAGAGAAGAAGACACACAAAAACAGAGAAATAGTGAGACAGACAGACAGAGAAAAAAGGTTTAAGAATTTTTCCCTATTTGTGTCCTGGTGAAAATAAAAATATAAATAAATATATAAATTATTATTATTATTATTATTATTATTATTATTATTATGCCTTCTGTCTCAGACACACTGAACTGGATGTTATTCCTGATGCACTGTTACACATCATTTTACACTTTATTTTCGTTTGTTGGTGTTCAGGCTCATCCTCAGTGGTCCCGGTTCCTGGGACGTTCTCGTGGCCGCTGGCCTCCAGAGGGAAGCCGAGGAGAGGGATGCTGCGCAGGGCTGTGTTCTCTGATGTGCAGAGGAAAGCTCTAGAGAAAATGTTCCAGAAACAGAAGTACATCAGCAAACCGGACCGGAAGAAACTTGCCACCAAACTGGGGCTTAAAGATTCTCAGGTAAATTTATTTGAAATGTTTTTTTTTTTTTGCCCAAACAGAGTGGTGCAAAACAGCCTGATCTTGAGCGAGGTGTTTCTGCTCTCACACACTACAGCACCTGAGTGGATGTTTTTTCACACTCTGTGTGTACACTCTAGAGACTGTTGTGTGTGGAAATCCCTGGATTTCTAAAATACTCATGTGACACCTCCACCCCTGCACCAGTGAAAGTCCCTGAGGTCATGTTTTCCCCCTGCTGATGTTTGATGCGACCTAAATCTGCATGAGTTTATATATTGCACTGATGGCATTGCCTGAGATGTTCCTATTTAAGTGGTCATTGATTGTATACAATGTAATATAATGCCCTTCAGAGCATAATTTATTTACAGTTCTCCCCCCTTGGTTTTCTGCGTGCAGGTGAAGATCTGGTTTCAGAACCGGAGGATGAAGTGGAGGAACTCTAAGGAGCGCGAGCTGCTGTCGTCTGGAGGCTGCAGGGAACAGACGCTGCCCACGCGGACCAACCCTCATCCTGACCTGAGCGATGTGCGGGATACACCGTTACACCCTGAGGAGGAGGATGAAGAGGATGGAGTGAGGAGTGTACACACTACACACTCGTACCCTTCACCAAAGTCTGAGTGCTCACACCTTACCATGTCCTCACCGTCGAGCAAACACTCGGACTCTTCTGACTCAGACGGTGAGATCATGGTTTCATAATCTTTATTGGAAAACACTGTGTGTGTGTGTGTGTGTGTGTGTCTTTGTGTGCATGTGCTTGTGCGTTTGTCTGAGTGCAGATGCGTGGTTTAACATTCTTGCTGTGTTGCACAGCGGTTTTGGAACTGTACAGTATTTTGTACAAATATTTTTGTATGGATATTTTATACCAAGAAAGTTGTGTTACATACACTTATATTTCACATAGATATTTTTATTAAAGGCTGTAGTTTTGTTTATAATTTATACAAATACACGTGTCTCGATGTATACATATTTGTATGATTATGATTTTGTAAAAAAAAAAAAAAAAGTTAATAAATTGTAACATTTGAGAACATATTGCAGAATGGTTTGTGATTACTGTTAAATTATTAAATAGGTCTTAATTACTAAATAAACTCCTGATCCTGAAAAAAAAAACATGGATCCTGTATGTCTGTCTATCTGTCCTTTAATAAGTGCTGTTGAGGTGTGTGTACCTGTGAGAGTACTTTTTTATTCATCTCACAAATGTGTGTGTAAACAAACAGCTTCTCTGATGAACTTTGTTTCCATGGAGATCAGGCCATGGGATCAGCACAATACATAAACTCATGCAGAAATAAAATGCAGTTTACTTCTATGGAGGGTAAGGCAATCAAAAGGGTGTTTTTTTGTTGTGGAAGAAAATCAGACACATCTGGAACTCACTCATGAGGGTGCTATTACATCTGCACACATCTGGTCAGTCAGGAACAAACACTAAATAATTTCATTTTTTAAAAATCCCTTTGCTTGGTCTTTTGATCTCCTTAATCTTCAGTTTGTTGTTGGAAAAGTTGAAGATTTAATTGGCACAGCATAAATGTTCTCTGTATTTGTGGTGGTGAACTTTCACAAAAAAAAAAAAACTGAATGAAAGTCAAACTGCAATTATTTTTATTCTGCTTTTCAATAAGTCACCTGTGACTGGGCAAAAAAACAAGCGTATTTATGTCGTCAATGTAGGAATGAGAACTATTTTTCTCTCTTTGTGGGCTGGAACACATTCAGCAGGGATCGACCATTGTCTGCTATTTATTGTCTCGAGTAAATGGTGTCCTCAACTTTTCAATGTTAGTCAAAAGCAATTTGGTCAAACAGAACAAGAATTCAAATGTTATACATGTGTTTGTGTCAAAAGCTGTTTCAAGATGGGACTTGAACTCACAACCTACAGACATTAAGGCAAATGCTTTTCAGTTGCAGTAAGAAATCTATTGCATCCAGTTGCTTTAATATTTTAAGTTTTCTCAACAAATGCAGATAGATGCTGCAGAGTTCCCTTACTGTACACTACCAGTCCGAAGTTTGGACACAGTTTGGACAAACTGCATGATCTTTCTTGATTTTTATTTCTCTCTACACTGTAAAACAATACTGAAGGCGTTTATCCAAAATCCACAATAATCTCCTCTGAACAGTTGATATTGAGATGTATATCTGCTCCTTCTGCTCTGTAAAGCTTCATAACGGCTCTAATCTGAGGTGCTGGTTGTTAACTGGTGATTTCTGAGGCTGGTGACTAAAAGTTTCATCATGGTGCTTAAGCCGCTAGCTCAGTGATTAGGGCATTGGATTATGGTTTGGAAGGTCTCAGGTTCAAAACCCTCAAGCCATTTTAATGTTGCACAGGGAAGCTACCAGCTGGAGTCCACCATCCTCACTAACAGGAAGTTATGACACCTGGGTCTCTGCAAATTAAAAGACATTTCAGGACTTTTAGCACCACTGAAATATTCATCGAAATGTAATATTATTAATCGTACATATATTTTTGACCCTATAGGTATAATTAAAAATTTCCAGAAAAAGATCAGTTTAAATAAGTAAATTAAAGCCAAACAACCGCATGTGATTATTCAACTTTGATTCAGTTTAAATGTGTTTATATAGCACTGCTGATGGAGTGTAAACAGAAATATGGATCTGGATGGAGCGTTTTATGTTGTCTTCTCTTTACATTCACAAACCTGTTACATGTTCACTGGCAGAGCATTATAAACTCTACACTAGTGCCGAGTAAGACACCAGCACTGCATGAAAATGAATGTAAGCTAATAAAGTTAGATTTGTTTGATCCACATTTTCTGTTGTTATAAACATGTAAGTAAAATTTTATTTATTCAAATGCAGGATTTAAAAAAAAAAAATCAATGCTGTGTATTTATATCACGTACACTGCAAATAAACATTCAATAATGAGAATAAAGTTTAAACATGTCAGAGTCTGTGCTTCAATTGACTTACATCCAACTTTATAAAAATGTAGGCACATCATAATCTGAGAATTATTAACAACATATATACACACTGTACAATCCAAATTACTATAAATATACACACACACACACACACACACACACAGACACACACACACACACACACACATGCACACACACTTGGCAGTGCTGATACCATATTTGGCTTTCATTTCAAATCTAAACAATGTTGCATAGGATCAAAATGCTGAATGTAAGCGACATTATTAACAAAAAACTGCACAAAAAAACAACATAAAATACACAAGGAATTAAAATGAAAGCACAATTAATTCCTGATATCAGGTGTTAACTGAGTCACAAGTCAACACTGGTTTCTTCTCGCATTTCATTTACCAGCTCTTCCAAAAAGTCTCTGAAAGCAGCGGAAGAGACGTCTGATCTGGTGTTCATTAGTGTTAAGGTCCCGTAACCCACGTTGCTTTTAATATTCGTTCTTTTTCCCTGAAATCCACTCATAATATTTGTGTAGTTTTATGTAAAAAAAAAAAAAGTCATAATTAATTTTTACACAACTATTTTCATTTGTCTATTCATCTCTTAGGAAAAAAAAAACGAGATAAAAATGGGATATAAATAACGACATCAGAGAGTAGAAAGCTGCTGCAATGGATTTAAAAATATCTGAATGAAATTATCACTGTTACTGATTAGCAAGGCGAAATCTAGCTTGAGTACAGTGTATACTGCGTCAGATAAAGCTGGCTCGGTCAGTGCTCATACCAAGATATTCTAAAGTATTTCTACTAATGGAGTTGTGGCTCTGCGGTTGGGTGCGATACACTTGGTCTCATCCTCCAGGGGGAAAATTACACCTGCATGCTGCCACATCCATCACTCAAACACCGCTACTGAAATCAGTGGGACTGGGTGGGGCTGTAGATTAAACAGGCGGGGCTAACCTGCTTTAAAGTAAACAGGCGGGGCTAACCTGCTGTAAAATGATTAAATAGATTTTGACATTAAGAAAAAACAAGAACTTTTTTTTTTTTTGCAGTTTGGTTTCCATTAATAGAGCTTATGGACTGTGTAGGCAAGGAGAACATCATGTTAATAAACTATTTTAAGCTCTATTCCTATAGAAAGCCAGAAAATATTTGGGATTGCAAGATAAGGACCCTTTAAGTCATTCCCCATCACAGTGGCGTAGCATGGGAATTAAGGCCAAAGTAAAGCTCTGCACAGCCGGTGAGGTATAAACACACACACACACACACACAGATGTGCACGCTTCTTTACTCTTTAACTTGTTTCCGCTCTTTCAAACTACCCAACAAAGTCCCATAGGGTTTTGTGCCTAAGGTTTTCAGGTTTTCATTCCTTTTCAGCATTTAACAGACAATATGATGAGCATTATTAACATGATAAAGTCACAACGAGCTGCTCAGGTGTGCAGCATGAAGCCCTTCTGCTCGAGAGGAAGTGAAGAGTTCAGGGTAAGAACACAGGGCCTCTCAGGCTCTCATTGCAGTATGCAGTAAGGCACTGGGTTCTTCAGCACCAACATGAGGGGAGGAAAATGTTTGAATGAGGGTGAGTGAGTGCAAGACAGGCCTGCGAGACAGCTTTCACAAGAGGAAAAAAAAACCTCCCTGCTGGTGAGGTACCAGTACTCATCATGTAAAAAAAAAAAGGACAGGGCACAAATTCATGTCACCTTGTCCTCTGGAAAGTCCCCAGAATGTGTATCGATGCCTTGTCTATATAAAATGATGGCCAGCATCAGGATAAACGTTCGTGAGCCGTCATCATGTGTGTGTCCAGACGAGAGCACAAAACCATACATAGCACCGTTTTCTTAACAGAATGCAGTATGAGAGAAGAGATGGAGAAGTTTCTCAAGAAAGCCAAAGATCAGGGACATACAAATCTAGGGTATGAGGACAATTAACTTCAAAGCTTCAAGTCTTAGTTTTATTATTATTATTATTATTATTAGACATTGTAGGTGAGGTAAAGATTCGCTCTGATGACATGTGCTATTCTTTAATACATCCATCACAGCAGGTTTAAAGATGAAGTCTAAGTAGTGCAGTTTCTGTCTTCTTCTTCTTCTTCTTGATATCTAATTAGTACCTTGACACAGCAAGTTGAACTGTGATTAGTGCACTTATTTTCTTTCCTTTAAAACAGTTCCCACGTAGGATAAAATAAAAGCAGCAGTGCAGTCGGTGTTGCCTGGGCACGAGGAACATTCACAGGAGATTTGTAGGAAAAAGCATCATAGTGTGGACTCCAGCGACGAGTCAAGGATGTCGTCATGGTGACCATTGCTGTTGGAGTCACTGTCGTAACTCTGAGTGCTGGAGCAGTTCGCGGCCTCCTTCAGACGCATCAGCATGTTCATCTGAGAGACGGAAGAGAAATACACTGTCTGTCTGCCTCTTCATGTTTATGTCAATGTGTGCGTGTGTGTGTGCGCGTGTGTGTGTGTGTGTGTGTGTAGGTGTGTGTAGGTAATTTTCTCACCAGTGGATCAGCATCACTGTCGCTCTGAGTGTTCTGTTTGGGAGCTCCCTCCTTAGAGGCGGAGCCTACATCCAAACCAACATCCTCTGGGCGGAGTTTAAGCAGAGCAGGCCAATCTGGATGCTGGGAGTTTGATCGCCATGGAAACGTCTCCGTCACCCAACGAGCAGGATCATCCCATGCAGCTCGTCGCCCATAGAGCTGGAGGCGGAGGAGATACGAACACACATGATACACTCATCCGTTAGGAACTGTGTACAATCGGCATTTGGGGTTGAAATTTTACCTAAACTAACAAACTTTCCACTGTTTCATGGGGGGAAAAAGTTGCTCATTATTGGGTGTGTGGATCACCACATCGTGTGTGTGTGTGTGTGTGTGTGTGTGTGTGTGTGTGTGTGAAAGAACAATGAACATCTAACTGACTGACAGCTACAGAATTACCTGCAAACCCTCTCTGACGGCTTCCAGCATGTAAGGGATGATGCTGTAATTCCACAGATCTGTAAACCAAATGCGTGACCCGTCCACATCCATCGGGCACGAGAGGAACAGACGCGGTCCTGCAGCCAACACACACACAAATTTATAGCAGTTCTGTTAAGAAAAATGTTGTCTCCAAGTTACACAAAGCCTTCCTCACCAATAGTGACGTCTGAGGAGCTGTGAGCCTCTAGGAAGCAGTTGAGATGATGCCAAACACGAGGGATCCACTCAATGATCTTTACCAGCTCTGGATTACGCGCCCGGCTGCTGATTTCTGTCTCGATAAGCTTCCTCCTCAGAAAACGGCCCAGAAAGCCCTTCACTGGCTCAGTGTGATTCGCACATAAAACCCACCTGCGGCACAGTGGAGCAGTTTAGAGTTTGTTAGAGGTTTGTTGTGAGTCAGAATGGAAGAAGACAGCTTTCTAACCCTGCGTTCACCAGTCACTGGTCTCTAGCGGGAGCTCCCGTCCCATATGCCATGATGCCATGTTAAACAGCACACTGATAAAATATAAAGAACATACACAAAACCCATTGGTCTACTAATGCCTCAAGCACCTTAAAACATTTTTCTCTTCACAATAGAATATTGGAAACACTGGTGCTGTTCTGGTTTGGGTGGAGACAAACACAACCACTAAGGCTGTCTCACCCAGGATGTGGAACTGGAAACATGGATACTGTTCTTTTAGAGGGAGAAAAAGTTAAACATCATCACCCCAGTGTCTCACTGGGAGCTAAATTGCTACTTTATCATTAAAATGACCTGGACATTAAACTGTGACGCCATCTAATGGTCATTTAAGGTTTATGCCATTTTGCACACACACCTTTATCCATAGAAATTACTCAAGTGCTGTGAAGGAGTCTATTTCAAAATCACACCCCCATGCTAGCTTACTTGTTCAAGATCATGTTGGTACAGAGTGTAAGAAAGTCTGCTGTTTGTAACAGACCACAAGTTCCAGCTTCATGTGGTCTATTACACGCGATACGCTGGTGAGTAAAGCACGGTACACTCAGAGCTTTATACTGGAATATACAGTACTTACAGTATATATTTATATCATTATAACAGCGTAACCCTGATATAGAGCACATCAGATGTATATAATCACTCTGATTTGTTACCTGAAGTTGTGATGAAGCTGCAAATTTGGAGATGAAGATGTGGTCTGGCTCATGGTGCCGATGATGTACGGGCTGGAGGACAGACACAGAAGCTTATTAACAAGTGTGTATTGGGACTGGAACCCAGTGGGATGCAAGAAAACAGTGGTGTGAGTAGCAGTTATTTGTTTTGATACTAAGGTCCTACCAGTGCTGGCGTGTTTGGTTAAGCAGGCCGTTGAATATCTCCCCTAGTGAGCTGACGTGATGCAAGTTGTCCAGTATGACGACTAAAGGAGCTTCACGTTGATTCACACTGCACTGTTCCACTACAGCCAACAGATACTGTCGAAGCTCCTACAGAGAGAGAGAGAGAGAGAGAGAGAGAGAGGGGGAGAGAGAGAGACAGGGATAGAAAGGGATATAAGCAAAGAGACAGATGAAGATTGGATGGAATTCCCACTGAAGTGTACTTCAGTATCTTGTGTGACCTGTTCAGTTGGGTGTGGCCTAACCTTGCTAGACTTGTGGTCCACATTGAAGGTGGTGATGGCAGTTTGGGTATCAGTGCGTCCCTCCAGTAGTGTCAGGTGTTCAGCGAGACGCTGGGCCAGGTAGGTTTTCCCCGTGCCACTTGGACCTGCAGGAGAGTTGGCCAGAACAGTACCAGTTACACTGAGTGCATAACACACCCTCGTTAGATAAAGACACTCACAATCAACATCAGCATTCCTATCCATCTATAAAATATCCTTTCCTCTCATTTAGCACTCTGTTATACCTCCTTCCTGTGTACATTATAATTAAATCAAAACTATTCGGTGCCTCTGAAAAGAGTGGGTTACATTTGGTTCTTGGAAATCCATTACCATTTTTGTTGGTTGTTTGTTATTGTGTGTCCCTATTTAAGGCTGTCTAAAAGATGTCAGCACATGGCGCTCCATCGGGTTGGGATCTGGGGAGTTTAGAGATCGTATCACCATCCTGTGGCTCTTTGCCTGCCTGGCCCTGTGTGCAGCGTGCTGTGGTGTACTGGGTGTTCTGGTGCCTTTCTAGCACGGCCAGGATTGACTTTGCTCCCCACAGGTACAGCAAATAAGCCTCGGGTGCACACTGGGTGATCCTGTCACCAGTTCACTGTTATATAATTACTAATCAGTGTTAATGTGTTACTGTTACGGCAGATTGGTGTAGTATTGCATAGTCTATAATAATATAGAAAAATTATCTATATTATATTATAGTACACAATAGTGTAGTACAGTGTAGTGTAGTACAGTACAGTACAGTAAAATGTCACAGTATATAACAATTTAGTTTAGTTTAGTATAGAACAGCATACTCAGTACTGACTGTTGTATAAAGTATATTATATATTGTGTAAAATGATTGGTGTTGTCCAGTGGTTAATGACACTAACTGTGTGTCTCAGCGTGGGTGAGAGTAGGTCTGTACGGTCCGCAGTACT